>BHFW01000036.1:4200000-4706332 GCA_017312325.1 Pleurotus citrinopileatus
TATTGCAGGGTGATGAGGGGGCAAGTCATAAGATTCATTGGTCCGAAAATTTCAAATGATTCACCCACAGGGATGGTTCGCTAATCAATCAATTAATCAGGGACTGTACCGGAAAGAGTGGATATTGACGAATCAACCATCCTCCGCCTAGTCGAAGCTGGGGTGAGATGGAGGCCGCCATTAAGCCGCTGTGGCCATATTGTAGTGAATCTGAGGTTCAGGTCCAGCAGAGAGGGGATACCGAAGGCCCAACTGTTTAGCGGAGACGTAGAGACACTAGTCTAGAAAACCGTGCCAGTTAATGGATGAATCGCAATTGTCGCAAAGTCCGAGAGGAGGACACTGGTAAAGATCCAGGGATCTCATCACTGAAGAGAAGTATATCTATAAGCGACCGGTCGAGGCGTTCTTAGCGAGTGCGAGCGGGGGCCTTGGGCATATCGAGGAGACGGCCAATCGCCATGTCGGATTTCTTATAATGGTGAGTCCTGACATTCGGTTCGCACTTTTCTTCACTAATACCTGCAGGGATTGGGCCCGTGGAATGTCAATTTTGGAGCGCGGTCTTTTGCCATCAAATGGAGTCCGAAAGTATCCTTGAAAGCTTTCGAATTGCGAACTGGCCAGTCGGCCACGGTGATAGAGTCTGCGACAGCGCCTAAAATAACGCTGACACGGATGTGGCGCACGAGCGTCGCGGACTGTAAAATCATGATGAGCAAGTTGAAGGTCCGACCATGATACCGACGGCAAGCCGGGATTGAGATGTCCCACGAAGGCTCGGGCCGGAACCCAGTCTCGCCTTCACCCCTGTTACCACCCCTGTTACAGAGTGCTGCGGGCGTTCCTCGACGATCTAGAGGTAGGGTGCGCCACTCGAGGTGTGTCTGGGGCTGCATGAACGACATATATTCTCCCCGCATTGTACTAAACAGGTGTGTGGGGCTCCGCATCCGCTTGCGATCCCCATTATCTGTTGCGAAACGAAATTCCATGTCTCCTGATTGACAAGGAGACAAGGGAAACATTGAGGCAAATCAACAATACTCCGCCGATCATTCGTTGATCTATCTGACCAGGCTCGAAGGAAGGACGCTATACCAGCTTGGTTGCGGACGGGTGACCGTTTGTTTTCACAAGACGGCAAAGCGTTAGCTGGAGATTCGGTTCCGAAAAATGCACTTGTGCAATGCAACCGCAAGAACATTTGCCCGGTTGGTGGACCGATTCGCTAAGCGTCATTTGATGACAGGGAATTTTCGACTCTTGTCATTCAGCTCCGGAATAACGAATAACGCAACAGAAGCAGCGAGGAATCTTTTTTTGATAGTTGATTGATGCGTATGCTTGATCTCCGTATGTATATCCACATTTCCTTCACCTCCTGCTTGGCAGATTTGGTATTTCTCAATTCAGCTCACTCGCTTGGTCTCTCGTAATTGAGATGTAACATTCGGTGCTGATGGGAGGGATCGGGAACCCTTCCTTCTCCGTTCCTTCCGGTCGTACCACCCTATCGCTCCTCCGAGGCTCAGCTCTCAGGGTTGTGGATTAGCAAAGGTTGGGATTTCTGAAGATGTTGACTGCGTTGGATGTTTATCCAGCTCGCTAGCATTAACGGAGAGATAAAGCATCTAAGCGATTCCACGCGCCTCATGAGCCATTCGGGTTTAATGCCATTACCGCTTTTCCGCCGCAAGTGAGCCGATTTGATAAGATGAATGGACAGACATCGTTGATGACCTTGGAAGTTGTACTTCTTTAATTTTTAAGTTTGTTGCTGCCCGTGAGGATGGCTGCCGTTCATGGTGGTAACGTCTGGGGAAAGCTGAGACTAGAGCTCCTTAGATTGTCTGGGCGCATCTCAGCGGGACCCGTACTGTTTCCATCCCCCAACAATCTTGGCCGAACCAGGGCCAAGTGTTACCCCACACGCCAGGGCCCAGTCACACGATGTTGACTATATCGGGAATCTATCCCCCTATGCCCATCAGCTTATAAGCGAACAAAATCCTACAACATTTAAACTCCAATCATCAGAGTTTCAAACCACCCATCTCCCTACCTCGGCTCACTCGTCCATCCACCTTCACCATGTCTGAACCTGCTGAGCCTGTTCCTATTCACCCCGTCGCCTCCCGTATCCTCAAGGGTCGCAAGAAGCCCCATGTTGGCCCCCATTACCATGCGTACAAGCAAGCCCATGATGAAACCGTCGGTCATGAATCCGATCGATGGTGGTCGAAGGTGTGCATCGCGCTCGTATGTGATAGAAGTATTGTTGACGAGTTATCGTAGACTGCTAGGGAGACCCTCCATTGGGACCGCCCATTCCACACCGTCAGGTCCGGAGGATTCGAAACAGGGGACATCGTATGGTTCCCAGAAGGAGGCTTGAACGCTTCGTACAACTGTGTAGACCGATGGGCTTTCAAGCACCCTAACAAGGTTAATACTTCATCTGTCAAAATGTAGACTAAGCCTGACATCTTCTTTTACAGACTGCCATTATCTACGAAGCTGATGAACCAGGTGAAGGTTGTGAGGTCACCTACGGTGAACTCCTTCGGGAAGTTTGCCGTGTGGCCAACGTTCTGAAAGAAATGGGCGTGAAGAAGGGCGATACGGTCTCTGTTTACCTTCCCATGACTTGGCATGCCGTCGCTGCATTCCTCGCTTGCGCTCGTATCGGTGCTGTCCATTCAGTCATATTCGCTGGTTTCTCGGCCGAGTCCCTTCGTGATCGGGTCCAGGACTGCAAGTCTCGCGTTCTTATTACCGCTGACGAAGGTCGCCGAGGAGGGAAGGCTGTCGCTACCAAAGCAATTGCTGATGCCGCCCTCAAGGACTGCCCACTTGTTGAGCACGTCCTCCTTCTCAGGCGCACTGGTAGCACGGTCCCATTCACCGAAGGCAGAGACAAGTGGTGGCATGAAGAGACCCTCAAGGTTCCCAACTATTGCCCTCCGGAGATCATGGCCTCCGAAGATCCCTTGTTTATCCTCTACGTAAGTGACCCGCATCTTGTTGACAAGTTCCGTTGGTCTGATCTAACACTTCCACGATAGACTTCTGGTTCGACTGGGAAACCTAAGGGTGTTGTGCACACCACCGGAGGTTATCTCCTTTGCGCCGCCCTCACAGTCAAATATGTTTTCGATGTGCACCCTGATGACAAGTTCGCTTGCATGGCTGACATTGGCTGGATTACTGGGCACACGTACGTAGCCATTCGATTTTTATGTCGTCATCCCAAACCATGAGACTAATTCAAACCCTGCAGGTACATCGTCTACGGCCCTCTAGCCAATGGAGTCTCCACAATGGTCTTCGAGTCTACCCCAGTCTACCCCACACCGTCACGTTACTGGGAAGCTGTCGAAAAGCACAAACTCACCCAATTCTACTCCGCGCCTACCGCCATTCGCTTACTTCGTCGTCTTGGCTCCCATCATGTTGAGAAGCATGATTTAAGCAGTCTTCGTGTCCTTGGCAGTGTTGGTGAGCCCATCAACCCCGAGGCGTGGAACTGGTACAACGAGCATGTTGGAAAGATGGAGTGCGCGATAGTTGATACTTTCTGGCAAGTGTCTGCTCTGTCGTTGCAGTGACGAGGTCATGCTGACTGTCTTCTCCATAGGCAAACTGAGACGGGATCAATTGTCGTCACCCCTTTCCCTGGAGCGATCGAGACCAAACCCGGATCGGCCACTGTACCCTTCTTCGGCATTGAACCAGCCATCTTGGATCCCGTGTCCGGCAAGGTAACTTAGTCGATCGGCTTCTCTTCCTCCTCTTGTCCTGATCTTTCCTTCTAGGAATTGGAAGGCAATAATGTTGAGGGTGTCCTTGCCCTTAAGAATCCATGGCCATCAATTGCGCGCACGATCTACCAAGATCACAATAGGTATCTTGATACTTACATGAAGGTACGTTGATTCTCACCCCGATTGAAATCAAACCCATATTAAACCATGCTCATGTAGCCTTATCCCGGTTACTTCTACACTGGAGATGGCGCAGCTCGTGACGAGCACGGCTATATATGGATCAAGGGCCGCATCGATGGTACGTGTTTCCATGGTTTGCAAATGAAGTGCTTATCAACTCGTTTGCGTAGACGTCATAAACGTGTCCGGCCATCGTCTTTCGACTGCTGAGATCGAATCCGCTCTCATCCTGCACAAGGGTGTAGCCGAAACCGCTGTCATAGGTACAGCAGACGAGCTCACCGGGCAAGCCGTCTACGCTTTCGTCACTCTCAAACCGTGAGTGTAGTGTATGCATCTCAACTTTATAACCTGTCCTCATCCTTTCACTCCAGGGAATTCACCTACGACCCAGCTGAAGAAGCCGCTCTGGTCAAGGAGCTTGTCCTCCAAGTGCGCAAAACAATCGGCCCCTTCGCCGCACCCAAGAAGATCTTCATCGTCAGCGATTTGCCTAAGACACGCTCTGGTAAAATCATGCGCCGCATTATGCGCAAAATCGTTGCTGGCGAGGGTGACCAACTAGGTGATCTCAGCACCGTCGCTGAGCCGGGTGTCGTCGACGTCATCAAGAGGAAGGTCGCTGAGAGTTCTTAATTCGTGGGATGGGTGTGGTCTATGGCTGTAGGCTTTGACTCAAAATATTGGGATTGCCGTGTGTCGTTCATCTTATTGTGTATAATCTAGAGATACTGTACTGTCTGTAGGATAGTGTTCGCTTCTGCTTTGCATGATCAAATTCTAACACTCTTATGAAGCAATTACGAGGATCTAGGGGATCTTAGGAGTCTCTTGCCTCTGCCCTGAGAGTACAACCTCTGTCAAGTTATATTCGGAGATCCCAGCCTATTCGATCTTCCATTACGAGCATCAGCATAGAAAGACGTGCCGGGCTTATACAGGAAGGGGCAATGTCTCAAGGTAGGGAAGCGGTATCAAAGCCAGTAAGTAGAAGAGAGCACCCATCGATGTGCTGCGGGGAAGCTTGGAGCTTGGACGGGTTATGCGCGCCTGAAGAACCGCCGGGTCCGGGCGGATAGGTAGGTCCTCCTTACACTGGCCTGATCACCAAACATTCTGGTGCCCATGATTCAAAAAGCGCAGTTGAATATCCAAAAACTGAGACGACTGTGGAATCGAGATATTCTTCCAAGTAGAGTGACCGAGAAACTACTTGAGTTCAGAAAAGTTTGACAGAAGTAGATTGGTTTTGAGAAAATAAAATAACAGGCTCTTGTTGCGGTCGTATAGGCGTGCCCATTCTCAATAAACAAAACAATGAATGAAAGGCGAAAACAATAACTTAGATTGACTTGCCCTGTCCTTCTGAGTTGTTCCCAGACGACACGAGACTAAGCTTTACAAAGTTTCGCTTCTGGAATCTGGACAAGGTTTTTGAACTAGCTGTAAAATCAACCATATACAAAATTTCGTTTCAAACCCCAATTGAAATTCACCTTTGGCGTTCACTTTCCGACATGTTTAATTGAGGGAAGAAAAGAGGCCATGGGGTTGCATCGACGATTCCTCTTTCACCCGGAGTCGCTGGTCAGGAATTTAGTTCCGTTTAGTTGACCCCTAATGTAGTCTCACCACTAGGTTCAACATCCAAACAACAGCCAACTTAGCGTGAGTGCATCATTGGACCGTCGCGTACGGATTCGAATACCGTTCCAAGCAGGAATCGTGTCACAGACTCAGTGGACCCCTTTTTGACATACCAAGACATTACCTCCAGAGTCCAAGGTTGCTTTCACGCACTTGTCACGCCGTACTGGCGTAATGCTAATCGGACTGACTTTGTAATCTAGCGTGCTGGTATGACACAGTGACGTTGGGCAGATACTATGCACAAATCATGCGTGCTGAATATACCTTTCATTTCGTACAGTGGACTCGTACGTCAAGTTGGGCATCAGCCTACACCTTTCTGAGAGGAGGTAGCACCGTTTGAAACGTACACGCAACTACTAACACCGTTGCACTAAGCCGTGCATATTTAAACGGTCTCGAGAATGGAGTGGGTTCTTCAGCATCCTCGGTCAGCTCCCAGTACCAGTACTCAGTGAGTACAACACGTTGTCATTTTCGCCCCATTCTAACGAGTCCAAATATTAGCCGTCCAGCTTGCTTCATCTCGTACGCCGATATTTTCCTCATTCACAGGTTGATCACAATCACTGATGCATCCCTTCAGAGTCGACCATGCGTCCTGCCTTCATCCTCTTCGCCATCGCTGCATTCGCCGTCGCTCGTCCCCTCGAAGCGAACTCCGATGTCGAGCTCGTCAACCACTTGAAACACACTGGCCAATTGGATGCTGTCATTGAGCAGGCCTTCCAGCAGTGGCTCGCTGGCCAAGATGATGTCGATGGCATCAAGGACCTGGCGAAGAAAGTGGGAACTAAAGTGGTCGCTGGGGCCAAGGCTCTCAAGAAGGCTGCCGACGACAGTGGCTTCACTGCCGCAGTCAAGGACGGCGTCAAGGAAGTAGGGAGGGAGCTGAAGAAGGAACTGGTGAAGGCTGGTAAAGATGTGGCCACCCACGGAGTCAAAACGGCAGCCGACAGCCTGAAGAAGAAGATCAGTGGTGGTGAGGCTGAGGCTAAGACTGAGGCCGAGGAGCCAAAACGAAGGGCTGTTGACGACTTTGATGCCGCGGTTGAGCAGGCGATCCAGGAGTGGGCGGCCAACCAGGACGAAGCATCCATCGCTGTCCTGGTGAAGGGTCTTAACGAGCTCGATTAGAGTAGATACTCCGTGGTCATGTGTACATTTGTGCATCACTGGTCATGCTATGGATAAGGATAAACCCTCCTTTAACCCTTTAACCACTGTATCCGGAGAGAGGGACATGCGTATTAGCGACGCCTAAACGGCATGAGCCGCAAGACATGGCAGAGTTTGCAGCTCTGTGCTCCCTTTCCGTAGCAACTAAACGGTAGCAATCGCCCACACTTGGAGCAGGTTCTTCCAGGATTCGGTGGAGTATAGTCTATGATGTTGAGAGGGAGCAACGCGTGTTGCTTGAATTTATCGTCGCCAGCAGTCCTCTCCCCGCCCCACACGGTGAGGTATCGATGAGTGGTTTCAGCAAGGCCTTCTGTGACAAAACCACGCTCAACCAACTTCACATACAGAAGTTCAATTAGGCGAGCATCGTCGGCAGCATACTTCTGATATTCTTCGCTAATAGGCCGAGTCAGCCACTGGCTGTGGTCGACTGCGGCGCCGGTCAGGTAAGTAACGAAGAATTTACACGAACTGATCGTCACTGACCCTTGCTTTTGACGGCCTTGGCGATTCCGTGTTCCTTCATGCAAAAGACAAGAGAGTTGATGTTCTGCATATCCTGGTAGAATGCTGGACTGGACATAGCGGCGCCCTTTAACCACATGGGAAGGCGCCGCATCTGTTCTGTGAGAGTCTGTCCACGAGCAGCCCTGGAGGTAACGTCAGCGATCTGCATATCCAGCGTCACCCCCATCTTCACGCCGAAGGTAGAGCTGAACTCGGCATAGTCCATTCGTCCGTCATAAACCACTTTGACAGGCGAGTCGGCTTCGATCAAATTGAAAACTGGCTGGAGGGCGTTGCGATCGAGTGTAACGGCATCGATGATATAGGTTGTTGCGGGTTCTACGATGATAGGGCGGATTATAATGATCGATAGACACCCGCCGATGTTCCCAAGGTCGAGCCCCTCAAGGTCGACGACGACACGTGGGGCTTGCTCCAAAATGGGCATTATATCGGTCAAGGCTGCCGTAGTGTCGATGAGCACGAAGTCTGCAAATATCCTAGTCAATATGGAAGATAGAATGACAGGTGAATGGTACCTTTGAGAGAAGGGGTAGACATTCTGTAGGGACAGTGGGGAACCAAGCTCTGTGTAAAGGTTTATATGTACTTACTAGAGATGCGTGGCTTATTACTGCGGATACTCTGTTCTTGCAATAAGATTAGGCTTGGAGGACACACTACTCCGCAGCTGGAAGTTAATGTCAGAAGATACGTGCAGCAAGGTGGGTGCGGAGAAAAATGACTCGTATCCATCGATGCTTCTACGTATCCCAGTCAAGACATCGGACGCTCGTCCAATCGCGGCCGAAAGGGAGGCGACTGCGCAGAGCTTTAGTGTGCCGTTTACCTGTGGGTGGACTGCGCAAGAACGACATGCACAAAGCCTAGAAGTCTTGAAATGGATGCAAGAAGGGGTGGTGACCTTGCAAGTGCGTCACGAGCCGCAGTGTAAAAGGGTACTGTGATATGTGTATAGCAATAAATAACGACCAACAGTCTTAATTGTACCCGAGGGAGAATTCCAGTGGAGGACCCATGTGAAGCAATCTAGAACCAATGCATATGCAGGCAGGAGTACTTGTGTTTATCAACCCCGCACGACGCCAACAGTCACTTCAGCGTCTCCGAGTGTGGGATCTCGACCGCGACCACGGAGTGAGGTTATGCACTTATCCCAAGCCCACCTAGTCAGACGTAGGACATCATCATCACCTAAGCCCTCTTTGACATGCAGTTCAAGTGTTACGATGAGCGACTCAGAGCCTGAATTAGCCTGAGATAACACCGATGTGGTGGCGGACGGTGTTAGTTGCCATATATGTGGCGGAGGCATGTGGACGACCTGAGGATGGCGTTCGATCTGAGTAGAGATAGTGAGCCTCGTGTGTAGGGTATAGTGAGTAATGAAACGGCTTACTTCCTTTACTACTCGTAGGAACGAATCCATTTTCCCGCCACCGGTAGATCCTCTCGGAGGACTTGTCTGCAGCAAGACAGTGCCAAGTACGACAGAGGCCTTATACGCTACGTTGAAAGTAACGACCGTAATCAGACAGGCCAAAACCAGGTCACATATATGGTGTTGTGTTCTAAGACGTATGTATTAGACTTACTATTGAAGATACGATTTGAATTGAACATCGTCTTACCCATCAAAGCCAAAGGATATACACAGCAACGCAATAGTGAAGAACAGAGGCGAGGCGACATAAGGGTTGGATAGCATCTCCCCCAAAGTAGAGGTAGGAGGTTCGTCGTAGTCGTATGCGTAATTACTGGATCTTGAGGTGGCTCGGGAGATTGAACGGGTTAGGCGTCGTACTAGCGTGCCGAAAGATGGTATACGGTTGCCCGTTACTGGAAAACAAAAGCTGAGTTAGGATGCAAATGCGAGAAGATGATAGCGAGCAACTCACTGCGTAGGAGCTTGCCATGATTACCATAGACGACTGCCGTATAGAATAACGAAGCTAGGGCCAAGATAGGAAGGATGACGGGGAAATCGATGCTAAGCCATCAATGTGAGCCCGATGATATGGGAGGTAGGAAAAGGTAGAAACATACCCGAGAAACTCTGTGAGTTCATCCCCGCCACCATGGTGATGATGATGTCCCTCAGAATGACCTCCGCTGCCTACCCCTGCTCCCACACCCGCTCCTGCACCTGCGCTGAGAAGCAGATGCTCGACCGCTTCCTTACAAACGTAGACAGAAGAGAACATCAGATACACTACTTGAGCGAACATAAGCAGTGTCTCTACTCGAGCGTTCCTTTTTAGAAGTGAGCTAAAAATAGCCTGGGTAGGGATGACTTTCGTGCGTACCCATACGGCCGTCTAATTCGTAGCTTGCTCTTCTCACCATCGTCCGCCCCAGCCGGCCGAAGGTGTTTCCCTGCCCAAACACCAACGCCCACACCGAATGCATCGAAGACAACCCAGTAACCAAGGCCTGTACACGACAACGAACCAATTTGTTGGCCAGTGACCCATAGCCAGGCTCCGAGCAGGAACTGCGACGCCCCAATTACTTTGGGTCCAGGTCCAGTAAGACCCGCAGGCCGAACATGCAATGCGTGAGGATGCCTAGGCGGCTGTGAGTAGACGGTGTCGCCGTTTTGAGAAGGTAGGTCTGATATGACACTTGGATTGGGAGAAGGTAACGGTGAAAGCGATTCCGCTGTCCCAGGGAAAGGAGAAATTGGGTTCCACGGAGAGACTGGCATGGGCGTCGGTTGAGTATGCAGCTCGTCCTCATTTGAAGGCATAGGCCCGTTAGCCCCAGGTTCAAGGAATGAAAAGAAGTTGTGCGACATGGAGTGTTTGTGATGATGCCCCCTTCTCGAATGTGACTGTGATCCAGTGGAGTTGGACCGAGATGACATAGGCGAGGGAACGGGAAGGCCATCATCACCGCCAGGTGGCCGTTCCCCAAACGTGAAGCCAGCGCCAAGGGGTGTAGGTGGCTGGCGTGACGAGCGAGGAAAGCTAACGCTGGACCCAGCGCTCGGGATAGTGCTCACCGGTGCTTCAATATCACCCACATGGACCTCAACCTCTTGAGATCCATCCTCCGCTATCGAGTTCGTAGGTAACGATCCTGGCTTCGGGAAGAAGATTGAAAGGTTACGCGAGTGCAAGCGAGTGTGTCGACGACCAGAGCCAAGTTTGGGGGAAGATGGAGCTTGTACGGGAAGCGGAATTTCGTCGGTCTCGGATGTGGACATCCTGGAAAAGCTTGAGAAACTAGGAAAAGTCTGCTTCGTAGGGGGCGCAGAGGTAGGTAAAGCGGGGAACGACTGAGACTGTGAAGGGAAAGTAGACGCTAATGGGGATGATATTGGCGGAGAGAATGGTGTTGAGATGGATCTTGTTCGCGAATGAGATGAAGATGCATGGCCGTTCGCCAAGTGCGATGGTGCATGTGTAGATCCATATGGCTGGTTGAGTGAGTGAATATACGTTGGAGCCAATGAATGGGAGAGCGTCCGCGAGTGCGAAGGGGTTACTCGCGCGTTGGTGTTGGGTGACGTAGGGGATCGGTGTGGAAGGAATGAAGTACCGCTGGTGGCACGACCGTTTGGCGTAGGTAGCGACGGCGCCCGAGTTGGCATGAAAGTCGTCCGATGCGGACCCGCTGAAGGTGGCTGAGCGGGTGCGCTGGTATGGTGATGTGAGTGACCATTAGGTAGTTGCTGAGTCGGCGTAGAGTTCGCCCTTGAGCGATTCGCATTATCCTCTGAGTCTGGAAAGGAAACGGGGGTCCCTGATGCCGGCTTTATATCAAGCATTTCTTCAGCGTCACTAGACTTCCGCCTGTGCATTTGATTTGGGTGTCGAGCCTCCATAGTACAGCTCGAGCATGCGTTCTAGTTGAGGACAAGAGTCAGGTTAGCCATTCAAGTCAAGCGGTGCCCTGCGCACGTCAGATCCCGTTAAAACGTATTGCAATCCACTACGGTCCGACGCCTCAACAGGGATGGCCACACTTCGTTAACGTCGATGTCAAGGTCTGGGCTGTCGCGTACGCAAAGCCACTAATCCAACCACAATTGAGATGTGCGTAATCTCGACGTCTGCGAAGCCAAAGACGCGAAATGAAGATGCCTAATACCGTCATACCGATGCAAAACCGTCACATCAGCGATCAATTTCAAACGTGTGCCACCCCGTACCTATGGCCTTTTCTAATGAAGCAGTCAAAAGGAGTGTGCCCGTGTCGGATGGAGCGAGCGTAACGCTGAGGACGTGGTTGGAAAAAGCCTTCGTCGCCGTTCGAAATCACCACAACGCATTGAATGTGAGGTCACGTGTGAATAAGGGGCTGCAATTTATCCGTTTTACTGGCGCCCTGGCTTGCGACAGACAGCCATGCGGAAACCACTCATCGACACCCACCTTGTGGGGCAGACAGAGGGCTACAGTGTTTAAAGGAGGGTTTATCCTTATCCATAGCATGACCAGTGATGCACAAATGTACACATGACCACGGAGTATCTACTCTAATCGAGCTCGTTAAGACCCTTCACCAGGACAGCGATGGATGCTTCGTCCTGGTTGGCCGCCCACTCCTGGATCGCCTGCTCAACCGCGGCATCAAAGTCGTCAACAGCCCTTCGTTTTGGCTCCTCGGCCTCAGTCTTAGCCTCAGCCTCACCACCACTGATCTTCTTCTTCAGGCTGTCGGCTGCCGTTTTGACTCCGTGGGTGGCCACATCTTTACCAGCCTTCACCAGTCCCTTCTTCAGCTCCCTCCCTACTTCCTTGACGCCGTCCTTGACTGCGGCAGTGAAGCCACTGTCGTCGGCAGCCTTCTTGAGAGCCTTGGCCCCAGCGACCACTTTAGTTCCCACTTTCTTCGCCAGGTCCTTGATGCCATCGACATCATCTTGGCCAGCGAGCCACTGCTGGAAGGCCTGCTCAATGACAGCATCCAATTGGCCAGTGTGTTTCAAGTGGTTGACGAGCTCGACATCGGAGTTCGCTTCGAGGGGACGAGCGACGGCGAATGCAGCGATGGCGAAGAGGATGAAGGCAGGACGCATGGTCGACTCTGAAGGGATGCATCAGTGATTGTGATCAACCTGTGAATGAGGAAAATATCGGCGTACGAGATGAAGCAAGCTGGACGGCTAATATTTGGACTCGTTAGAATGGGGCGAAAATGACAACGTGTTGTACTCACTGAGTACTGGTACTGGGAGCTGACCGAGGATGCTGAAGAACCCACTCCATTCTCGAGACCGTTTAAATATGCAGAGTTGTGTATGCTTCCCAGAAACGGCGTAGGCTACGGTCCAGCTCGACGTACCGGCTATCATATGAAATGATAGGCGGCATTAGCACCATGATTCGGGGATAGACGACTCATGGCCAATCATGCCAGTACGTTAGATTGTAATACAAGGCCCATTGCGACTGTGTAGCGTGACAGATGGGTGAAGGCAGCCTTGGAGGTCAGAAGAGAGTCAAGGGTACTATCGTCACCTGCTTGGACGGCCACCAACCCGTATAAGACGGTGAACCAATGACGATAGGCTAAGTTGGGTTGAACATTCGGTTGAACCTAGTGATGGAGGACAGGCATCCTAGACGGTCATGTCAGGGGTTTCATGGTGTCTTTCTACACTTCAACAACTTGATTAAGGTACGCGCGGGGTACGCGTCCTCCTTGTATCCCAGCCCCTTCCTCCAATCATTGTCTCTTCCAGGGTGTTTCTATTTGAGCGGATGTTCGGGGCGTGATCGCAACTTCAAACAGCCCAGAACGAATCAAGTCGTGCCACGAACCTGGCGTTTCCTGGGCGACTTCCAGGATTAATAGCACAGACGATGAAGAAATAATGCGCTTTCGGCGGTCGTTTTTGGAGCGTCTGACCGCTGTGGATGTAAGTACTCGCGGCGAATGTTTGAATCGTTGACTCCGTGTCCCTCCTTGATAGGTTTCACGGTGGTTTAGGTGGCGGAGGCGATTTTTTCCTGGGAGCGCTCAGCGCTCAGCGAAAAGTGCTAAAAGGTATTAAAAAGGACTCTTGGTCCTGAGGTTCTGTCTGGATTCTTTATTTAGCACACTTAGATGGCCTGTTCACGCCTTCACGCGTCTCGTTCAGCACTCGGCGCGATTTTTGCGAACTATTCAATATGGAACCCACCCAAAAGAATTCCCGGAAGGAACCCATATAAATGCAATCAATTCCGATTGAACGAAGAGACAGTGAGAGGAAATATGTCGCGTGTAATGCTGAGCAGCTGGATTGTCTTGTTCTGAGGCTTCCTTAGCGGTCACTAGTGCTACATAAGTAACTGTGACAAAGTCCACAAGCGGATTCAAATGCACCCTTAGGGGGCTGTAAAGACAAGTTGCCGTTGACGTTGAACGTTGAAATCTTGAAGCTTGACATTGAAATCCAGTGATGGTGGACATCGGAAATTCATGACCATTGAACGTGTGATGGATCACGCGATCACGCTTTTTTTTTTTTTTTTTTTTTTTTTTTTTTGAGTCTGCATTTATATACCGCAACAAGTACGCTAGAGCTACTAAGACGCGGTTCTGGATGAGCACAGAAAGTAGCTAGGTCCCTGTCTGGAGCGAGATCCAGCTCCAGACATTGGCAGCGAGGGTGCGTTAAAAAACCCGCCGGGAAAACCCTTTTGGGAAAAAGCCATTGGGAAAAAGCTACCTGCTGTGCCCAGGTGGGGCGGTGTGGTATACTAATTGTGGTAGTCCGGGTCGGAGTGGTGCCTTATGGTGGGGCGGTAAGGTATCTGAGAGAGCGGTTTGTCAGTGTAATTTCGGGCGCGAAGGAGGAAGGCATAATTAGGGGCATAGGGGCATAAGTGAGATGTTTAGCCGTTGTCGAGTTTGGGAGGGCGGAAAGCGTCTGAGTTTTGAAGGAAGGCTGCGACTGCTGTCAGCCCCTTCTGTGTACCTAACAGGAAGTCAATGGAGAGGGTGGAAGAGGCCTCTCGGAGGTGGTCTCTAGCATGTTCGTGGAGTGGGCATTCCGTGAGGATGTGAGCTCTGGACTGGAAGTATGTCTCGCCGCAGGGGCATGAGGTTGGGAGGTGTGGGACAAACCGGGAGAAGTATTCCCCAGTAAAAGCGTGTCCCAGGATGGCCTGGATGGTGTGTGAGTATGTTTGGCGGGGCCCGCTGAAGCCCCGATGGAATTTGTTGAGCTTCAAGGAGGGGGGTTGGGTCAGAGCTAAGGAGGACGGGGACCGTTTGGCTAAGTTTTCTTTCCACAGTTTCGTCCATCGTTTGAGAGCCCGCTCTTTGGCATTTACCCTTGACCATGCTAGTGTTGACCCGACGATGGATGGAAGTGAGGCTGCCTGCTTGGCAAGGCGGTCCGCTTGTTCGTTTCACGCGATCACGCTCCGCCGTATCTGACAACCTCGATACTAATTGCTGTTCAAAATGCGCATTTCCCTGCATGGCTGCCTTCCCCACAGGAGATTGTGGACATGTGTGCGAAACGGTTGCAAAGTCGTGATGATGATTTGTATTTCAGCATACGAGGACCCGACGGTTCGTACTTCGTCAAGTTTGGCCACATAGTAGCCATGAGCGAGGCCTGCACCCAGAACTATCTGGCGACCATGGTGAACGAGGACAAAATCGCCGTCGTCCGAATTCCTCGTGTCTACTTCGATTTTTGGCACGCTAGGGTTGGCTGCATTATCATGGAGCACGTCGGCGAGGACGATTGCACCGAGGATGACTTCCCTGCCATCTCTCTCGCTGTTAAATGACTTCTGGAAATCCCCAAGCCGACCGAATGTCCAGGTCCATTCGGAGGTGCAATGATTTTTCACCCCTTCTTTCCTTTCATGCAATCGGACATTCAGTAAACCACTGTACGAGGCCTTCAGAATCACGTCAACAAGGCGAGTCTCTCTGTTCGCAGCTAAGCCTTCCTAATGGTAAGGATGCCTTAGATTCTGTCTATTGCGGAGTTTCCGTACAGAGTAGACTTTGCGAAGGACGCTGACGGCAAACTTGTCACCTGTTATGACGATTTTCACTATCACAATTTTCGGAAGGATATGCATGGTCTCATCTACGCCGTAGACCATGGGAGGACAAACTTCTTTCCACCCGTATTTCAACAACTCTCCTTCCTGGTTGGCCATCCGCTTTCCCAAAATATCGGTATCGCATTAAACTCCCCGAAATCCCAAAACCTGAATGGTTTGATATCGGCCTATGGACGACCACCTCCCCAGGCCACGGTGGGCGATTCTCCGTCTCAAGGCACTTGCCACCATGCTTAGGTATTTTCAGGTCTTCCTAGATATCTTCGCAAGTCGCTTGGTGTCGGTAATCTCTTCGCTTAGTGTGTTATGATTTGCGGCCTAGTATAAGCAGTACTCCATGGCCAGACGTTCTACCCAAATCCCGACAACTATTTGCCTTTTCTGCAATCACTGCTCGGACTGCCCTGATAGAAGAGGATGTTTTGGTCATCCTAGGAGTGTAAAGAGGAGCCGTTGGCTTCAGGATGTTTGGGGAGAAAGAGGACATGGAGATACACATCTCAAATGAGGGCCATAATGATCTTAGTGGCCGATGTCATTGCTCTCTTCAGGGAGTTCATTCGGTCCTTCGTTGGGTCGAGGGAGCTTGAGGTCCACCATTGACGAGGCACGCTGGCTATGATGTGATTAGGGGCTACCCCAAGCACGCTACACCGCCACACGACTTCCGATCAGTATGGTTGATCTGACCCTGACTCGTCGCAATGAACGTCGAACGCGAACGATGCACGAACGTTGAACCTGAACGATGGTACTGCTCGATTCATGGCCATTACAAAATCCTCTGGCTACAGATCAGGAATTTTTCTACCTTTGCTACCGCCATTTCGCTCGTCGATAATGTTTCCTTTCCCTCTCTATACGTTACTCAGATTCTTTCTTAGGGATCTCCATGTACAGCCCGCCGCAGCCCATTTTGACCCAACGGCTCTGCCTCACTTGCTGTGCCTGTCCCTTACGTTTTCATCCTCTTGGATCCACGCTTTCAGTCTCTCCTTCTCAAGCGCAGTAAAAATCAGTCATTCTCCGCAGCAAGTTTTGGTCAACAGCTTTCGCTTCTCTTCTGCCTCATCACCCCTACCTTTACAGCATACCTTTGTGTTTTCCTTTTACTTAAATATGCGAGGTTAAACAAAACATTCATCGTGCTCGAACTCCTTCGAAGATTCCTAGCATGCCTTTCCCTTCACCAATTGGAGGGATCGCCTTGCCTCCGGATTTCGCCCCGTCAATTCTGTTCGCCGTGTTGTATGGGTGTTTAGTTCCCCTCATTTTATATCGGCAAATTCACTGTCGGTCGTGGAGTATCCTCTTGCTTGGGTCTGTGGGATTTGCTGTCGAGCGGTATGTTAATTTCCCCGCTGATCTTTGAGAGGGGACTTCACATCCAGTCTTCCTTGCATTTAGCGTGGTCGTATTATCGCTACGAGCATCTCTATCCCACAACGAGAGTTTACGAGAGTCAAAAGGTTACCTGAAATATATGCAGCTCACTTTGATTGCTGGGTACATTGGGATCTCACAAGACCTCGCAAAGTTGGTTCGTTGTATTCTTGTCAACCCTACGTTCGGCACAGACACGCTCGAACAAGCCCCAGCATACGTAGGCGCGAAAAGGGCCTCGGGAGGATCACGACTGATACTAGAGGAAATACTCAGTCATCAACCGATACTTCAAGTTGTCACATCGGAAATCCCAATCCCCGATGTACCTAGAGTACGCTTCTGGGTGCGACGCTTTATAGATGTATTGAACTTGGCATATCTCGGCGCACTTGTTCCTGGAATAATTGCTGGAATCGACTACACCAGCACTATTGAAAATAACGATAAATCCGGCAATGTATCAACCTTACGGTGGGCTCCTCAAGCTATCCATCAGTTGCAAGTTGGGTCACTCACTTTGCAGTAGTTATGTCAGTGCGGGCGTTGCACTTTTCCTTAACATCGTTCAAGCAGGAGTATTAGTCTGGTCAACCACATATCTGAAACGCGTGAACAAGCGTGCAAGTCACCTCGTTATTGCGGTTACTCTCCTCTTAGTGAGTTTCGATAATTCACCTCTACCCCTACTACCTTGACAGGATGTTTTCTGAGCTGATTCATCCTAGGTCATAGTGCCCGTATATCGACTCGCAGTGCTACACAACACGACAGATTCGCTGACATCCCTGGAACCTGGATCGTTGAATTCCGGCGGCGCAAAAGCAACCTTTTACATCTTTCACGTCCTACCCGAATGGCTGTCGATTCTACTCCTATTTGGCTTCAATACTCGAGAAATATGTGGCACGGGACCCTGGGGTGATTGGAGAGGACAGGATAAGGTTAGGGAACAGCGGGAGTGGACACCCCTCGGTAATGTTACGCATTAGGAGGCGGTCACGATTTGCAAGTCAGATACCCCATATTTATTAACCCGAGGGTGGTGGGAAGCTGAGTACAGCACTATCTAGCCTTGTCAATGATAACCAGGCATTTATCTTCTTCGGAATTGCGAGCACACGACGAAGCCCTATCAGCTCCCGGACGCTGTAGCGGACGATGCTCACGAAATTGGATCCACACATCAGTGTTGTCAAGATGCGTCGACGTGTCGGTGATACCAATTATGTAAGCTACGCGGTGAGTCGATCAGAGCCGCGCGGCTTCATGTCGGCGAGAAGCATGGAACGGGACTCAAGTGTCTTGACGGTGTCAGGGAGGGGAGGTCCTCGTCCGAGTCTTCTGGTGTCGTCCTTTGGGCTTCTTCAACAGTACAGCGCCAAACCTCCCGTGCACACTGCTTGACAGACTTGAAGAACCCCTCGTCCAGTTTGTCGGGTTCATCATCGTCAAAACGTAGACCGGGAAGGTCCTCAGAGACTGACCCGCCATGGGGAATAATGCCAGCGATATCATCACCATCGACGCCGTGGACGTCGTGGGGGTCCAACATCGCCGCGTTAGCTGCCGAGAGCTGATCCTGTATATCACGATACGATGATGGTGGCAAGGGGATATTAAGCCATTCCTTCGATGGCTCACATGTCATCCACGCAACGTAAATATCGAAACACGTTCTTAGGAACAGGAGATCGAATTCCGTGAAGTAGAAGTAGTCGCGGGCAACACCATCGGCCACATCCTCCCAAACCCAAGAAGAGGACCGACTTGTTATCTTCTGGTGGGATGTGGCCATTAAGGCTAAGGAGTGGTAAGGAAACATTTGGATTAGAGGGATTCAATGCTGTATTCGGAGTTTGGCCAATGAAATATATGTCCAGACTTGGTTCGGGGCGTTGTCCGGGGTAGCGGGAATACGAGAAGGAGCCTCGCTGCTTGTGTGACAAAAGTAGTTTGCAATTATACACAAAGTTATGTAGGTAGGCCTAAATCGCCGCAGTAATGATGTCAGCTCCATAAGATGGAAGGGGACTCAACCTAACTCGAAGGGGTTAAAGCGCTGGTTCGCGCCGTTCTCAATAAACATATTACGAAGCATGGATAGCTTGCTACTCTCAAAGGGACCAAAAGCCAGTGTTCGTCGGGTTGGCTGAAAAGTTCATGCAAAGATCCAATCACTAAGAGGGGGTCGTATGCCATACGTCGTGTATAGTAGACTCGTTGAAAGAGACGCGACTTTACCAGTCAGGATAGTTTCACGGGTGTTGAGGTTCAAGTGCCCATGTTGCATTAACCGGGACCATTCAAGCTTGTCGAGCTAGGAGTGGGTTCGCTATCCTCAGCATCATAGGAAATATGATGTAGAACCACTCGCCACTTCGGCCTCTGTATCCGATGGTATGATATGACAATACTCAATCGGCACCGAGTCCTCACGTAGGTGAGTGATGAAACAGGTTGGGGGGCTGCCGTGGCGAAATTCAAGAACGCGATTCACCTGCCTTCGTACTCTGTCTTGAGTAGGATGGCTGGTCACGCTCAAGTCTGTTATTGCTGGAATGGCGCGACGACATAACGTTCGGGTTGAAGGGGCTCGAGATGTTGTCTCCACAGACTCCCGGCCATCATCATCAGATGAGACCGAAGTCGACGAGTAGTCGTAATCGAAATCTATTTCCACTTTAACTCGCTCATCGTTAGGCGAGCAACGTCCAAACGGTGTTGGGGGACGGTACATTAGAACCGTTGCCGAGGAGACCGGGCCCGGGCAAGACGCCCGCTGACGAATAGAGCGGTTGTGTGACTTCCCTTAATACACATGCACTTCCAAGTAATACCCTCACCGCAATTCTGTAATTGTGAATTATGATGCCATTACTAGTCGCGAAAAAGCAAGACTAAGAGTCACAAAGCGGAGTGCCAATGGTTCTAGGTGGATTATAATTAGAGAAAACATGCTCGAGGGATGCAAAGTCCATATGACCAAACGATTGTATGTGATGATAGAGGGGTAGTACTATACGAGGGTCGGTTGTGACACAATTGTCCATTAAGCGAGAGAGCAAGAGAGGCGTCATCAACGTACGAGAATAACCAAAGTTCCAAGGATATCCATAAACAAAAGAAGAAACAATGTCCATGGCGAACTTAAGCATTATTGAGTAGTATGTCGTCGATAGCATCATTAATGGCTTTCTTGCGGGATGATAAATCCATCCCGAACTGCTCTTCTAGTTGTTTGCGGATTTCTCGCTTGGTTATCGAGTTGAGATCTGCGGTACGGAGGATATCTTGTACTGCGCGCTGGATATCAGCCTCACTGGGCATTCCCGGCGGTGAGTCTGATGTCGGTATAGGGATATCGAGGTAATTCGTGACGGGTCGAGAAGGCGCTGGTTGGTACATCATGCCGTATTGTGACTGAGGAGTGTTGCGGCCAGACTGATATCCAGGAGGTGGCATCATCATGCCCCCTTGAGACGGAGACGGAGAGTGGGCACGAGGTTCGTAGTATGTCTCCCTACCGTATATAGACGCAGTGTGTGACTCTGCGTAACCGTCGTTCTTGAATTTTTGAGGAGGAACCCATGATCCGATGCTGTGGTTCGATTCCTTGTCCCAGAGTTCATTTTCCTGAAAACCGAATATGAGAAATTATGATGGGGTAGAGCGAGCCCGGCAACGTACATATTCCGTCCAGGACTTGAGGGGGATGACACGCGGATCGAACTTGCCTTCGTCCTGAGGAGAGCGTCAGTATGTACTCTCGACCAAGTAAAGTTACGAAACATACATGGACAATGATTTTCTTGCCAGATTCTCCCAAAACAAGACGGGTGGCACCCCAAGAGAAATCGTCCATCTTCCAAAATGAGTATAAGGGAAGGAAGAACGAGAAGGCAGGAATAGCAAGGATGTAGAAAATCATCCACCCAATCATGTCCCATTTCCTACGAAGGACGAAGACCAACGCCTGGATACCATAGACCGCAGCAATCATGATGAGCGAGATTGTCGGGATAGATTTGCCAAGACCTGCAGTGAGATAGATGAGGTACACGATCTGATGGAATTAAAAATCAGTGTTTAACGTCGACAGAAGGATGCACTCGAGGCTCACATAGGCGACAGTGACAGGCTGGGTCAAGGTAGATACAAGATCGATCATCACGACAAATCGCATGGAGAAGCAACAGAAACCGCAAAGTTGATCCAAGAAGATAAGTTCGCCCAAGTTGTGCACCGTGGAGTTAATCCAACGGCGACGTTGTGAGAGCAAGACTTTCCAGTCGTCGGGTGCCACGGTATAAGCATGAGCGTCGCGAACGAATTGGGTCTTGAACCGGGGGAAATGCTTAAGGAGTAGAGTCGTCAGATATCGATCCTCACCGAGGTGAAGCAAGTTCTTCATGTGGAGCGTGTCGACGCGATTTTCTGAATAGTCGTGGATCATCTGGTTGGAAATGAGTAGGGGCTTGTGCGTATCTGGGGTTCGGAGGCGGTAAAGGGTGAAACAACCGGGAAGACAAGTTACGGATCCGAAAAGACTTTCGAATGCTTTGGCCATATGATGAGAGATGAAGTATTCATACACCTAGCACAGAAGTTAAGTGGATCAAGTTAACCTCATTGTGTGCGAGAGAAACGGACCTGCATCATGGTAATAATAGACTGTTTAGCATTCGCAAGTTCCGTTTCGCCACAGACACCGAGAAGCTTCTTGTCATGTATCATACTGTGGGAAAAGCGTTAACTTTGTCGTAAAAAGGAGGTCCAATCGTAATACTAACGCAGAGATAAGGCGATTAACCGAGTAAGGGTCGACAGTAGTGTCGGCATCAACCATGAACACATATTCATAGAAGGTCGGGTTGACACCAATAACATTCTTGATTTGGTGATACATCTCGAGTTCCAGCGGATTCATGGGAGCATTGAAGTGGACCTACAGCTGGCGTCAGCCGCAGGTCAAGACGATGAACATGCCAACTGACCTTGTTTAGGAAGTGCATGAGCAACATTTGCGAGTCACGCTTACCACGGTTACCTGGCCTCGATCGCTCAGTGGGTTTACCAACCTTGGCAACGACGAGGTAGGGAACCACGTGGCCAGCGCATTCATACAAGCCTGAGTACACCTTGCCCATATTGTGCTGTTTAGCGCCCTCACCGAGAGATAGGAAGCTCAATGGTTCGGGGTCGAGGTTGGGATCAGCGCCAAGGATATCGAGAACGATACGTGGTGTAGGCCTATCGTTACCAGAACCAACAATCATACCATCACAGATGATCAGCAACAGCTTGCGTTTGTCGTCATACTTCATCTGGGCCAAAGAATCGATGGTGCGACGCAGCGAGGAGTCACCTTCGGTGTAACAAGGGACTTGGCAGATAACGAACTTGTCATGGTCTTCAGGAGCGCGGGGGGCAGCGAAGTTAACCGAAGCCAAGAACTTGAACCCGATGATTGATACCATGATGATCGACAAGATAAGGAGAATGTATGTGGCGAATTGACATTGAGCAGATTCTCGATTGTCGACCTTGCCGATGAGGAAAAGGTTGCGAAGGCAAACCTTCTGCCGCGAAAGGACATCGGGAGGAATGTTCAGCGAGTCAAGGGTCTTTGTGATGTCTCTGCCAGCGTGGAATTTAAAAACATCAACGATGGCCGAGTGTATGAAGTTCGTGTCCGTTTGAGGAGGCGCCTGGGTACCAACGGGAGCCCTTATTGCCGGGGGACTTGTAAGATATGTGGAGATGTCAAACACCAAGCCGTTATAGATAGCCACCGATTGACCACTAGCCGCCATATTCCGTAGCTCCTTTGGAGTGTACCCAACAAAGCCGACGCGGGAGTTATATCGCATAATGACCATATTCTCGAAGTACCAATCTGGCCGAGAGTCATTCGTGAAAACGCGAAAGTCGTGGTACTGGGCATCTTGGAAGAGAGTCCTGTTGTTCGAGTCCAAGGTGATAAACGGACTAATGGTGCCATCAATACCATTGCAGAGGGAGCTGACCTGAATCCTGACATTCAGCAAAACATGCATGATCAAATGGTAAATGAACAATACCTGTACCGGGAAAAGATTGTCTGCAACCATTCCACCATACTTCATAACGGATTTTTGCGGAACGACACCAACTGCACGACCATGGAGCTCGGCAATAGCGTTAAGATTGAAAACCTCGCCTCGAACAGCTGTTAAGACATTTCCAGGATTCAACTGCACCGAATGCGAGGACAACTCTCGCAAATTGAAAACATGTTGCGTGGGACAGATAAGCAAACCAAGGACGGCGATGACGAAAGTTGCACAACCGCAAACAAACCAGATGAGCAGATTCAGAGCAAGCTTTTCTCGCCATGCCTGACGAATATCCATCCGCTTCATCCGACCTATATGCGTCAAACAGAAGGTCGGGACCCAGAACGTGAGCATCCAGCATAGAGCAACCCAGCGTCGACGAGCAGAAGACTCCTTCAACACTTCAGTCGTCTCGTTTTCTTGCACATCCCCGGGAAGCGCCTCCTTGTCCAACAGTCCCTTCTTATCCGCATTCTGGAACATATTACGTGAAGGGGCGTAGGACTCGGAACCAAAGTTCGAGACCGAGTCATCACGCTGGCTGGTGAACCTACTTCGTCCATCATAGTCTTCACTTCTGAGGGACTTCTGCTCATCAGCATCGTCGTCGTACAAACCGGCGCGCTGGAAGGGGGAAGCGTTCGATACGAGGGGTAGGGCTTGGCTCGAGGTGTTGAAAGGATCAGAGTAGCCACCTGCCCAAGGTGAGACTTCGCCCTCCGCACTCGGGGAAGCATAAGGTGCGTATGGATCTCCAAGGGCACCAGTGCCAAGGCCAGCACCCGCTTCAGCATCCTTGATACGATTGCGCTTCTGCTCCTCAACGTCTCTCGATCGAATTTGGTCTTCTAGTCGGTGGAACGCAGCTTGAGAAAGGAACACCTGGCGAGGTGTCAGACACATCGTTCATTGAATTAGCCTATACATACCTTATGCTGGCCAAGGACGATATCCTTGTCGTTCATCCCATACGCGGTCCGAGCTTGTTCGACCCACTCCTGTGGACTTCCTTCCGAAACACCAGCAGCGACAAGCCCTTCTCTATACCTCTCACAAAACTCCTCCGGCGTCATTCCAACCTCGAACACATTAATACACCTCCTCGCAACCTCCGATAACCCCAGACTCCTCACTTGCCCCTTAACACTCCTCCCCTCCAATTGATTCGGCAGCTGGGAGTCATTAGGGTTGATACAGAAGATATACCATGCCTGCGTCTCATCAAGCGTTTCAAAGAGTGTATCGAGGGCGGCGCGGAACTCCCCTGCTATACAGGGAATACCACCAACGACCGGAGTATTGTCATCGTCGTGCTCGTCGTCAGCACCCTCCTTGACAGTCGGCATACGGCGGATAGTGCCCTTCCTTCTCGTTGAAGGCGCCCGCATGGGCTTCACTGGTTGTTGCGCAGCAACGATGGTTTCCTCATTCCGAGGATGCGCCTGAGTAGCGATAGCCTTAGCAGAGAAGAGACCCTTGATGAAGGGATTGTTCGATCCAGACCCATCCGATCCATCAGATGTCCCGCGCAGGAGTGAGACGAAATCGGGGTTCAGTGAGTCAAGATTGCGCTCAAGGAAATTTTCCGAAGAGTACGTGACCGGGCCATTGAAGTGATGGACTGTGAACGTGGGAAAACCGGAGCGGTCCATGGCACCAGTCTTGAAAGACGAATGGTTACCCCACCGTTTGCCGAATGCTTCTACCATGGTAAGGTTGGTCTTCTTCGGCGCCCGTCGTGCTTGGTCATCCATAATATGAATAAGCCCACCAGGCTGGTTCTGCAAGAGCCGAATGCATTCAGAATTGTCGAAGTAAGGAATTTGGGGGACAAAGCGGGAGATGCCTTCAGTATTGTACTCGGTGACGTGGCTTTCGAACAGTTGCTTCTGGGTCCAATTCTGTAGCCGTTCGTTAGCGAAATTGATGCAGAACTGGTCGAGTGAGTTGGGACGGCTGGTAAGGTTTTGGGGTCCAGGGAGATCGAAGAGACCAATGAACGTAGAGAAGTCATCCCGACAGAGACGTTGGTTAATGTGCTCGTTTATCCATGCGAAGAGGAGCGAGTAGAGGGTTTTCGCCAGATCGTCACGATTATCCGAAGCACCGTCAGGATCGAGGAACACCGTGCAGAGCTCCTTCTTTACAAGCCTCGTCTTGTACGATAGCGTAGATTCCAGGGCAGAGGGCTGCACGCCAAGAAAGTCGGCAACGACTTCAAGGATGTCCGTGTTGCGCACAACCGCAGCGTCTTCGTTGCGATATCGGTCAATGGTGAACTCAAGGTTGCCAAGGTGGAGGATGGCAGCGACAAGCTGACATGTCTGTGCAACAAGTCGCTTCGAAAGGCCTATCGTCTTGAGAGCAACCTTGAGCTGTTCGAAACGAATAGCATCTTCATCACGGGCGTTGGAACCACGCGAAGGCGCGGTCCGCTGTCCAAGGTATCGATATGTCATCTTGTCCAGCAGGTGCAAATGCTGCCTCTCTTCTGGTGACGCACCGGCAACGAGGTAGTAGAATATATGGAAATTGCGCTCCCCTGATGGTGCCCCAGCCACACGATTGCGCTCAAGGTAGTAATCCAGCGTCTTAACGCCAGATAGTCGCCCACGCTCAGAGAATTGAAGCTCGGTGTACTTCCCGAACCGCGAAGCATTGGGGTTGAAGAGTGTCCTAGCATTCCCAAATGTTTCGAGGACGAATTCCGAAGCGGGAACCTGCGTGACAAGTTTGGCGCCCTTCTTCCCCGGATTACTAACGCTGAGCTCCAGTAACGTCTTGATGACCAGTCGTCTATTCTCCGATTTCCCACTGCCCGTCTCACCACTAGAAAACGACCATGAGCTTTGCCCATAACTAAGTCAGTAATCTGACGACGTACCTGAAAAGAATGCACTGATCCTGAATCGTCCTCCGCATATGGTAGTACGCATTGTTGGCAATTTGGAAGATGTGAGGCGGTAGCTTCTCCTTGTGCTCAGAGGTGTCTCTATACTCTGCCGCATACTTCTGCAAAATCGAATCCGAGTTGCTGGGAATGTATTTGTGGGGGTTGACGGCGACAAGGGCAGACGTGCCGACGCTGGTGTATATGTGGTCCGACATAAACCGCTCCCGAATGCAAGCTACGATTACATCGTCCGAAATGTTGTTGAGGTCAGAAAGGTCGTTGACGGCCTCGAGTCGCTGGTGTGCGCTCATGGTTGCTGTGGACTGCCGATTCATGGCAGGTAATTGAGGCAATGCGAGCTCGTCGTCGCAAGATGAAAAGGGAATGTGTGCTGCGGGCTGGCTAGCAGCAGACCCGCGTCGTGGTTACGAAGAAAAAGTGGTGGTGGAGACGACCAGCGTGAGTTGGGAAGATTTGCCAGTTATTCCCACGGGTCAATGCCGGCCGACCTATTGCTACGGTCAATCTTCACCGTGGCAGCGTGTAGCACACCAGACATCTTCCTCGCGTGCGCTGGATTATTCGGTGTCACAGGAGGCCTGAAGCCTCGCCAGACACCGAGAGGGCATATCCAGTTGTTCCTCAAAAGGCCAGTTAAGCGCGCTCGCTGCTACTCCTCAGGGGTACCCTCCAGAAAGGGGCTAGCTTTTATGGGAACTTCAGATGTTCGGCTAGCTGAGGTTTTGTTGAGGAAGGTTAACCTGGATGAGTGGCCCTGCGACTCTGTCGTTTAGTCAGGATCAGGCAGATTCCCGCTAGAGTGCCGGAATATGCATCTAGCCAAAGGATGAACAGCACACTGACCATGGAGATGAGATTATCAGAAAATATCAATAATGGAATGAAATACCAGCCAGCACAACTGAGCGTGGGTCTAAAACATACATGGCGACAAAGCGCTGGCCCATCAACATTAATAGATACAAAACTACCTTAAGTATTCGCCGTCAAGGCTCAAGCAAAGTATATATGCAACAATACATGACTACGTCAATTCTTGGGCTTGATGCTATGGGGGTAATATCAGTGAGAGTCAAATAGATCAAGGAAAGGAGCTTACGCAGATGGCGGAATGATTTGGTTGATAAGCATGAACATCTTCGAGAGTCCGGGGAAGCACCGCTTTTCGACAGCCTCCCGACGCATATCCATAGCCTGAGGTGGATCGATACGGTACAACGCGCGTGGGACCTTTGAAGACGTAGCAGCTCCCCAGCATTTCTGCACAACCAGCAAGTTAAGGATGGTTAAAGTACAGCCAATTCAATGAAAGCCCACCTCATAAATATCATATCGCTTCTTAAACAAAGAAATTCGCTTCCCCTCGTCAATCAAACCAAAGAACTTTCCCTCCGCACCAGCACCGACGTCAAACCCAGCATCGAAGTGAATACATCCGTGGACAGAGCCATCGATACTACGATCTGCTAGGGAGTGTGCAGAGACGAGGCTTGTACCTACTGAGCGACGGAGAGTCTGCGAAGCACTGGCCTGTGCATCCAAATTCAAGCTCACTCCAGCGCTAGCATCGACGTCGAGGTGGACTGTGGCTTTCGCTACGCCCTTGAGAGCACTGATGCCGAATTCAATGCGAGGGATTAAATGAGCCTGGACGCCACCCTTAGCCGAGATGGTCGGATCCGCATAGAGCTTGAGGGCTACACAAAAATACGAGCCTGAGTAGGGCGATGGGGTAATGAAGAGTAGAGAGACCCACGAGTGCTGCTTGGAGCGAACCCTCCGATGGACCGTTTGCGATCAGTCTTTGGGAAGAACAGTTTCGCGTCCTCAATCTTGTACGAAACACCAAGCTTGGCTTCCACCTTTCCTTCGACCGTCGTCGAAGCCTTGGCACCGAGCCTGAAGATTGGACCGACGGATAGAATGCTACGGACACTCCATGTCAGTCTTCATGTTGATAAACAGGAGAGCAGACAAACCCAGGGAACTCCAATCCAGGAAGAGCCTGCTCGAAAACGGTGATTTCGGGAAGTTCAAAGTTCCCCTAAGCACCAAAGCGCTGTTACACAACGGGTCGGAACCCAAGGGCATAACGACAAGGCTTACCGATGCAGACGCCGCAAAGTTCAGAGACCCAGACAAATCGGCGTCCAGTGCTGTAATATCAACTATTCAAAACCATGAACGTAATTTCAAGAGTTGAAACAGCTTACCTGCAAACAAGCCGAACTCATCAATCTTCGGTGGGATTATAGTACCCTCTGCAGCGACACCGATTTGAACTACAGCATGAATCTTCGCTTCCAAGCTAGCCTCGATGGATCCCTTCATCTCCGCATTAGCTTGACCCGGGATCGGGCAAGTGAAGCTCTCGCTGATGATCGGGAAATTCTGGTCTATGTCCAAAGGCGGTAGATCTTCAATAATGTCTACATTGACCGAGGCGAACCCTACAGCACGGAGCCCTTGTCAGTACGACACAGGAAAGTAGGAGATGGTATTAACGAACTATCAAAAGCGTCTTCGATGGCGCTGAAACCGCGGGTTTCATGCGACTTCCGACGAGTTGATCGAGGGCGATTACTGACACTGATGTTTCTACCGGCGCCTGGGACAGTCGTCCCTTCGATAGATATATGCACAGGACCTGTCCTACATACTGGTAAGCCGATGCATTTGCTGAACTTTTCCGAGAACATACAACGCAGGATCGATGGCAGCGAAATCGGTATCCAGGGTGAGCGCTCGCACTTGTGGCGCAGCAACTCCCCTGCGCATCAACTGAGACTTGATCTCAGCCGGCACACTCTGGTCTTTGTCGATCCATGATTTCACGACACGAGCAAAGGGGATCTTCCCGCACTACCTACAGGATCAGGTTCGAGGAAAGGTAATCTTGGGCAGGGAGATAAACGTACACTCTCTGGTAACCGAACGAGTTTACCTTCAGGTCCAATACTACGGTTTAAATGACCGCATCTATCGGTGTTGATGCAAACGAGTCGGATATCCTGGGCTTCGGCCTCTGGGTCGC
The DNA here is from genome assembly GCA_017312325.1 of Pleurotus citrinopileatus. Classification (NCBI taxonomy): domain Eukaryota; kingdom Fungi; phylum Basidiomycota; class Agaricomycetes; order Agaricales; family Pleurotaceae; genus Pleurotus; species Pleurotus citrinopileatus. The sequence continues at coordinate 4,228,764 of BHFW01000036.1, forward strand.
AGCCAATGATCCACCACCCGGCAGCAGGAGTGATATCAGATATCGCGTCTGGGGAACCATTCTATTGTTTGGCCGCATAAATAACTGAACAAACGAATTTGACAGGCAAACCTACGATGCGCATCTCCCCTTCGACAGTTCCATGTAGGTCATATGAGCACCATCCGTCGAAACAAGGTTTAGACCAGTCGTTGAAGGCACTGGCCAGGAGTGGGGCGAAGATGGAAAGCGTAAGGAGACTGAGGCGGGACATGGTGTTGAAGGATTGGATATGGCGAACCAAGAATTCTACCCAGGGGACCAACCTTGAAGAGGGGAACTCTGGTTGAGGGGCGTCGACGTATCTTCAAACCCCAGAGGTTTATATGCTTGCACACAATCATGTCGTTATCGTCGAGGCCTCATAAGACCGACAGATGCGAATCGTCGATTAGCAGCGATTACCCCATGTTGCGCATTCGTCGATATTCAGGGTTTCCCCATACTAAAAGGCTAACCGACTTCGTGGTACGTTCCATGGAACACACGGACGAGTAGAGCAGGTGATTGTCTCACGATAAAACATGGCTAAATATTAACGGGAGCATGCGTCGTCCGTCGATGGTGCCAGTGGAAGATGAGGCGTATCTGTTTATCAGGCGGTGAGATTGGGCTCAAGTGAGCTAATGGTGAATCGAAAGGACTTAGTTTATCCGCTCGAGTGTGGGCTAGACGATGTCGATGATTACGAAAAGACTTGGAAGAGACTGAAACTGGTTCGGAATGCCAAGGACGCTCCGAGTCGCAAATGCGGTTCCGCGATGTTACTACCTTACCCTTACGAAGGTCTGGCATTCGAATCAATAGTAAATCAACGTACGAAGTCAATTTCTAGCCCCAAGCAAACTTCATCCAACGACGCCATGACACGAACCATGCGGGAGCAGTCAGTTCAGACTAGATAACCATGTTCTCATCCATGGTGGTCTCAGCCAGACCCTCGTGGACTCCACATCCGAGACTTAACTTCGCAGGCGTTCGTCGCCAAAGAGCCATCAGATGGTGGCAAACCATCTGCACTGAATGAATGGAAGGCCGAGTTCTTTGGATCCTCAGCCAAGGGCCAAAGAAGGTATGCCTTCCCTCGGAGACTAATATATACTCCAGTAGGTTGGGCTTGAGGACGCGCCTGATATAACTGGAGGGCAAGCGATGATCAGCTATTGATATCCCAACGAAGTGACGATAATCAACAGGATTTGGGTTGATATTTTACTTGGCGGCGTATGCTATAGTAGCGGTCAAGTCTAAAAGGTCTAGACATGGTCAGTCTGACGTATGTAAATGAAGTTGTATTGAAGGCTGGAAGTACATACTTCGCTCTCAAGTATCCAGCCGATATTGTCGAGGCGGGATTTAATTCCCCTTCCCAGAATTTAGGTACCTGTAGTTTCGCAGGTGGATGGTCGCTTTCCTAACTGTCGCCTGAAACGCCCGCATTCAGGGTGGGCCCTGGAGACGGTTGAGTCCGGATGTCCAAGATGCCAGTAAACATGTCAGAGATACTTTGAGCCAATTATGCGTTACCAAAGTTCAACGTGCTCCGCCGCTTATGTCCTCCTAAGACAACACCTGGAAGTTGAGCTCGCTTCTGTTCACAATGCAATGGCATCACTTAGTAGAAGCTCGGGGAACTTGGGGCAGCACTCGAGTTTCCCTCGTCAAAGCCTGAACGACCCACGTCATTGAAAAAAAGTAAAACAATTCCAGGATTGATCAGGATTGATTCTGGCGTCGCGGTTACCATCAAGAGTTCTCCATTTCAGGGTCGTGGAGACCCCGTCGAACCCAAAGCGCCGAAATGTTCAATCATGAGCTCTTCTCGCGTCCTCGTCGCAGCGTGTGTTCGATGAGAAGCACTCAAGAAGTACTTGGTGATTCTGACCACAAAGGAAGCCATCATTCGTGATTCAAGCGGTGAAGGAAGATTTGCATTGGTCGCCTTCAGCCAACAGATGAATTTGATTTGGTTGGAATCCTGGAATCCACACCACACAAGAGAATGCTATGCATATCGAAATACAATCTGCACCCGACAGCGGTTACTAGGCCGGCTGCTCTCGCAGCTACGATACCATTCGCAATCAGAAACTCGCATCGTTCGACGTTCATCCTATCCATTTTATGTCTTTTTCCAGTCTAAAGACACGGTAAGACGGTTCATTAACAGCATCCCCCAATCCAGGAAGCTCGCGAAAGTACTCGAGGCAGTGTCCTCCGTCTTTACAACCATCAGACGGAGAAATTGTAGGCTTCTTGAGCATGTGAAAGAAAGCATCAGCTGCTTGACCTTTGGTCGACGTTGACAACTGTCTAGACGTCCATAACTTGATGCTCCCTTCTTTGGTATGTTCATGTGAATGCTTGTATCTGTCATCGACCCGGATGCTGACTTGGTGTCTCCAATCTTTCAGATCACCCTATTCCGAAAGGTCGGTATGGACCCAGGCATGGTGTATATAAGGTGGCTTGGTTGAGGCATTTATTCTTCAGCACGGTCCTCTCTTCCTCACTTCAGCAGCTTCTTCATCTTCTTTGGTGCTGCGCACATTACTTACGTTCTAATCCTCACATCTTTTCAAACCTTCTACCAACGCTACTATACTAGGCAGCGCCTTGTCATCACATTCACTCTTAATTTCTTTACACTTTTACACTCTTCCATCTCGCCAATCATGCAACTCCTCGCCCTTACTCCTCTTCTCGCTCTCGCTCTCCACGTTAGCGCACACGGTGTCATCACCGCTGTCACTGGTACCAACGGAGTCACTGGCCAAGGCTTTGGTGTTGTCGCCACCACACCTCGTGACGGATCCCGCCGCAATCCATTCCAGCAAGATTCCTCGATCATTAGAGATCGTGAAATTACACAAGGAACTGCCGGAGTTTGCGGAAGAACTCTCGCTGGTGGCCCGAATAACGTTCAGACCATGCTTGCTAGTATGTCTTTTGGTTTTTATGACCCATTCCCGATGGCTAATCTGCCGTAATAGCCGCCTCTAGTGCAGGCCTCCCCATGGCTGCTGCTGATGGATCAGTCTCCATGACTCTCCACCAAGTCAACGGTGATGGAGCTGGGTAAGTTATCATTCCTCGCTCCCTGGAAAATGACAACTCATCTTTCATACTAGACCATACACTTGCCAAGTATCCGCCGATGCCTCCGGACAGAACTTCGTAGCCATGACCGTTACGACACAAGTTCCAGGACGTAACTCTCGCTCGAATGCGCGGGCAACGCCTTTCCCTCTTGTTGCCCAGATGCCTGCTGGAATGACTTGTACTGGTGGACCTAACGGAGATGCCTGTCTCGTCCGATGCCGAAATGCTGCTAGAGCAGGACCTTTCGGAGGATGTGTTGCTGGTAGGCTTCTATTTTCACGCTTAGTCATGAACGGCCGCTTATTTGGATATTGTAGTGACTACCGCTAACAGTGGTAACGCTACTGCTGTTGCCGCAGCCGGTGGGGCCGCTGCCGCTGCTGGGAACGCAAACGCTGCTGCTAACGTAGCTGGTGCCGCGAACGCCAATGTCGCTGGTGCTGCTACTGGTGCGGCCACTGGCGCTGCTACCGGAGCTGCTACTGCTACTGCTGCTGGAACCGCCGCTGCCGGTGGTATCGCTGATGCGACAGGCGCCGTCAACGCCGCAACCGCCGCAGGAGCTTCAACCGCTGCAACCGCTGGTAACCTGGTCGCCCCCGCTGTTGTTGCTGCCTCGCCCATTGCTGCCGCCCCCGTCGCTGCTGCACCTGTAGCTGCCGCTGCAGTAGGAAACACCGCCACAGGAGTTGTCGCACAAACTGGCGTTGTTGCGCGTGCTATTGAAGTTGATACTGATGAACCATCTCTCGAGGAAGCTGAGCTCGCGCTCGCTCAGGACTTGGACCGCCGTGTCGCTGAACGTGTGAGGCGTTCTCGCATTGTTGGTCGCCGTGCTCTCTAAGGAGTGGGCCATTTGACCTCCTTGTACTTTACTCATTACTTACTAAATAATTGGACACTTGTAGTAAGAATGGACTCTGGAGTGTACATACATTAGCGCGAATGTATGGTAAATGTACACGAGCTAAACTTGGATCTAAAGTCCCAACACTACTGCTGCCTGAAAGTCCTAAGGGAGGTTTGCCTGTGTTCTTGAGATCCAACAAGCCAATGAGCGAGGGAGTCTTTAATCTCAAGGGGCGCCTCCTATGCTTCCTAGGAGCATTCGCGTTATAAGAATGTTGGCGTTTACGTTGAGGCTTTCAAAAACTAGCGATCATCTTCGTATGTGCAAAGCTCGCTTAAATCCATCCCATCTAGATGCTGATGGATGCGCCACTTCCCAGCTATTCAATGATACGGTTAGTCACCGACAAAAGAAAACGTCCATCGACCCTGCTCACCAAACAATCAAATCCCCTCTACCAATCGTCTTCTCACCTTGTGAAATGGGCATACCGGCCCCCGAGATCGTACGTACGCCTTTCACTACTGTTCGCCTTGATTGTGGAGGCTGAATACAGTACTGCTGGCCATCGAGACCCTGGGCGAAGATCTGATATCCTGCTCTGATGAATTCGGTCCATGGAATCACAATCGACAGAAGGAGGTCGTCATCCATGCGTTGAAACCTATCGTGCCGTAGCTCGTCGACTACAAAGACCACATCCTGCATAGACCCATCCTTTCTCTCGTGACCAATGCCTGGACAAACGAATCTCATTCCATGGTGAGAGCCTGGAGGTATCCGAAAGTCCACCATGGCGTCCTTCTGCCGCCCTGAGCGCAAGTTTCTCGTTAGCTGGAACCTGCATGACTTCCCCTTGAAGAGCTCTTCCAAAGTTAGATGGAGGTAGAACGTCCACTCCGCCGGGACATCTTGGTGTTCGGGCTTCTTGGCCCCTTCATACTCATACAAAGGCACAGTCCCTCTCTTCCTTTGCGCTGAATCCCTTCTATGTGAAGGTTCTCGTCAGATCGATGAAAGTAATGGAAGGGATCAATACTCGCCGCTCAGGTTTCGCAGATAATTCGGCCGTGGCTCTATGACGTGATTCCTTCCGCTGGAAATTCTCCGCGGGAAGTGACATCTTACGTGGAATGGGTGTCGGGGCTGGATCGTATCGCTCAGACTTTCTAGCTGAATATGTCGGCCCTGGTGCTCCGTGCTGGTACGGTAGGACGTTGACAAAATATGCGTCTCCTCCGAGATCCTTAGCCTGAACGTTGAAGGAGTCTTGGGTAGACGACGAATCTGTGCTTGTGTTATGGACGAATGCTGCATTATCCATGCTGGTTGGCGGGGGGAAAGTAGTATGGCGCGGAGGAGCTGTGGTATACCCTCCAAAGATATCTCTTGACTCCTGGTGTTGGGAACGTCGTTCCCGTACCACTGTTCGATAGGCGTTGCTGACCTAGAATCAAAGCTATCAAGGGCGCTCGAAGGATATATCCATTGTATCATACCTCTACAAAGCGTTCCGCGGCGTCCTCCTTATTGTCCGCATGTCGGTCGGGATGCCATTGCAGTGCCTAGAGGAAATGAGAATAGAGGATGAAGATGGGGGATGAAACTAACCAGCCTCTTGTATGCTGCCTTTATCTGCTCGCTGTTAGCATTGCAAGATATCCCCAATATCGCGTAGCAATCCGCGCTCGACAACTCTGGGAGCATTGTGGTCGAGAGAGTGGAGCGAGGTTCCGCAGACGGGGCGGCTGGAGAATGTCGTGTTGTTGATGTGATGTTACAATCGGCACGACTATATACGTTCGGGACGAGTTCTAGCTCTGTCCGATGCTACTCCGTAATCAATGGCCATATCAAGAAGTGTCTATCAAGCGATCATCGAGGACTTCACGTTTGTGCCGTTCTGGTGCAATCCTCGTGTTATGCATGCTGCAAAGGGCCCGCCACGACTGGAAACTTTAAGGACAAGACATATCTATGCAGACTTCGATGGAAGTAAAGAAGGCAACGCGTCACCTAGCACCCTAGGGGACGAACGGACAATTTGGTAAGAGGCGTAGTGGGTGTTTACGAATTTCGAGGCGGAAACTCGTAGCCGAATAGCGATGAGCTTAATTGAGAAAATACTTCCGAAAGTTGTGGACGCCAACCTACCAAGAAAGACACAACAAAAGCCAGAAATTGTTCGGGTTCTGCTAGCTCATGTTCTATGAATTCCATAATTTACTCACCCCGCAAGCGACCTGGTGGGATTCGGAAGTCGATAAACCATCTCCGGCGTGTGGCCCATTACCTACGTCCTCTTTAGCTTCAACGTTTGCGGCCATCGATGCTTATCTCGTACAAAAATGGGATACCTAGCCAATTTCGTTAATTCGGTGTCGTCTACGCCTCATGAGTTTCCATTTGTATATCTATAAGCAGCTAAATCACAATATAATAGACTCATGACCCCACAAGTTGAACGCTTCCGGGACGAAAATGAAGCGTCAAATTGTCAGGAAATTACGGTTACCCTAAGGGCTGAGTTTCATATAAAGTCAGGGCACAACATCGTTGAGGGCCTGGGAGGCTGTAGGGTATATGATGTGAATGACGATATAAGTAGAATTGGTGGTTCCCCATCTTAGCTTTCGGCGGCGATGGTGCTTATCTCAGAGAACCGTTATCACAGGCGGAAGCGTAGTCTAGAGCGAGTAGATCGAGGGGCCATTCACCATAGCTTGCATGGCTAACTTTGAAGAACGACTGAAAGGGGGATATCGCACCAATCATCCGTTCCGAAAAGGTTTCCGCGGAGGCGCGTTTCGTCCCTTGGTGTGTAATAGGGGTACAAGGAGAGGAGGCATTTCATCACGTATGCAGTCAAAACCGATGATTGTCTTCGACGTTTAGGATACATCAGTTGTAGTGTTTGACCAACACTCCATTGATAGTCTCCTCTTCTACACCGTCATCGTCGGACTTGTGCAGCTCGGTTTGTCCGTAAGCGCTTGTTCGGCCCTTTCTCCATGCCTCCATGGTAGGTGCGCCCTCGTCGTCGAATCGCCTCCTCACTCCGCAGCGCTGGAGTACAGGACTTTGTGAGAGTGGCTTGAGCTTCACTTCATCCTCGGTCATACAGAAATAGAAAGCTCCGAGGCGAGTTCGGTCTCGTTGATCACTTGGGGGCTGGATAACTCTGAAAGCGTCGAAAGTATTGATTATTAGAGAGGAAAGCAAAAGAGAAACGCGCACCTGTGAATTGTCGCAGGGTAAAAGCCTCCCGAGAGGAATTCCATGGCATCCCCAGCATTGATCACCTGCAATTTCTCCTCAATACTGATGAGGGGAATGAAATGAACACGGCGGACAAGTGCGTTGTCTATGTGCTTGATCCATTTCCACTGTCCCTGCCGCGTAAGTATTTGGAGTCCGGAAACGGGCTGACTCCATAATATGGTGATTGAGCCGAAATCTAGGATAGGATTTGTATATCAGTACGAGGTGAGTCGGACGAACACATGCCTGTGTGTCCTTTGAGCCAAACATTCTTAGTTGCTTCTTCCTCTGCTTCTGTACGAGGATAGCTACGAATACATAATAAAACGGTGAATCATGCGACAATGGAAGCGAGTCACTATTTCATGAATCGGACTAGATGGAACGCTCATACACCGTTTCTTAATAACGTGAAGCAGGACTACTTACTGTACGTCTCGCCAACGGCATCATAGCGATGCATGTTGATAAAGGTTTCTTCGGGGAGTTCAAGTCCAAGCGCGAGCAATCTAAGCGTATCATTAACAGCAGTAAGGTAGGGAGAGCAAGTCGATCACCTCAAGACGGGATATAGAACACTGTTATGATTGAATTTGGCGAAGGTCTCAATTTCAGGGAGGAACGGTCGGAGAGCTTGGGGATGCTGTCGCTTATTGACATCCCTGTGGACTGGACGGGGTCAATACCTGTACTGTAATGTGCAGAAGCCGAAGATACGCACTATTGTAATGTTCCACCTGATCACGAACACCACCATCTATGTGCTGCGAGCTTACTGAGCGCTGGGGTAGGCACAGGTGAACAAAGGCCCATTACCCAATACTGCCTCAACTTGTACCCCTGGTACGATCCTGTCACCTTCATGGTACCAGCATACTTCTGTTTCTCCTCATCATTCACACCGGAAAACAACACATTCCCTACATCGACAATACGGGAGGCCTAAGTCTTATCAATTGCTAAGTAATCAGAGTAGATAGCAGGTGCATGCCTGGTCCTCGGTATAGCCATGGTTGATAACATAGAAGAATCCAACGTCCCTCATTGCATCGCGTACTTGGGTAGCGAGTTTGGCCCGGCTCTCAGGAGTGTTGGCTGCGGAGATATCAATGATAGCCAAATCAGCGTAGTCAACTACAGTCCATCATGAGCTTAGTAGTTGGTGAATGCGATATTAACCAGCGAGCGAGACTTACGAGCTTCTGTCGTTGCGGGTGCATGAGCATAGTGCTCAGCAAACGGAAGAGTTACGCTCGGCATTGCTCTCTATGGTTGGGTGTGAGGGAGCAATAGCTGGGAGCACCTGCGTGAAAGGAAACAATGGCGCCATCGCCATCTCGGACCGTGGGGTCCTGGTGAGTCTTTCCCTTGACGCTGAGCATCCCGCAACCAGCTCGACAAACTTGAATGGTCTTGTTGACTCAACACGGACATTTGAACCTCATCACCCGTGAAAATATACTAATTGGTGGGATCGCGCCTCTACTGCATCTGTGTCTGATGAGGATCTCCCAATGCGACAAAAACCTGGACGAGGGGTTTTCCGGATGGAGTGTGAGAGACGACGGAGAAATCCGACGCTGAGGATACTTCGATACGCTTGTTGACTTCGACAAGCAAATTGATGTCCGTTCCGCACTCTTCAGCAACGCCATCACTGACATGAAGATGTTTGATGCCACAGTCACAGCTCTAGGCGACTCGTTGGGTAGTTCAAAGACGTCTCAGTAGATACTCAAGGCGGCAAAATGTAGGGGCCTTCACCTTATACAAAGCCAGGAGTTACCCTAGAACTCATACTTCCTATCAACGATATGTACGTCTACTTATATACGCATATCCGTAGCTGAGGATGTGATTATTGACCCGTTCAGGCCCATCAGACCCTGCTACCTTCCTCCCCAAGGTCCCCGCGGCCGAAGGCTCCATGCTATTCTGGAGTTCGGTCGCACTGGGAAGGTCACAAGGCGAACGGGCCTCTTGAGCGCTTTCATTACGACCTGGGGCCTGGTACCTCTCGTAGAAAGCCCGATGAGCTTAGGACGCGAGTTGGTTGATAAAGTGCATCAAGAAAACAAGAAAGAAATACCTATGAACGCGTCGTATACGGCTTGCATCATGACCTTAGACGATGGGAAGGATGACAATGGCCTTGTCACTTGCTTCATCACCAACTCTGCTCCCGAGTTAGGAGGACCATTCTGGTGAGGATGGGCTGCGTCGAGGATGGCTTGGTCAAGTTTCATATCGGTAGAGTATTCTAGTCGACATATATCTTCGCTGCACCTCGACGGCGGCGGACATCGAGGAAGAGATTCGCTGAGGGAAAGTGTTTCTGGTGCCATGACTTGGGTTATCTGTGTTTATTGGTGGTTACGAGATATATGGCGCAGGATGAATGATGAACAGACTGGATGGAGAGTAGCAGGGCGAGGATTCCGCAATCTATATATGGTCGGCCATGGCCACCCCTCTGTGGATGCAGGCGGCTGAACCACCGCGTTGCTGAATATCTTTGTGACATAGGTCCTTTGTTCTGAAAATGCCGATGGTCGGGATGTTCCAATTGGTGAAAGGCTTTTGAAAGTCAAAGGAAAAATGCCTGCGGTGGGTTTTGTTTGAAACAAATTTCTTTGTGACTCGAGATTGACGCGCAACGTACCCGTAAAGGATCTTCGCACCCCTCCCAATTGTTTTGAACCCTACGGGCTGCATCTCCTGAGGTCTACGCGCCGCAGACAGGACTTACTGGCTAGCTCGCAAATTCAGTACAAGGTGTGCTTCCAAGCTTCCGCTGATTCTTCTGACAGTTTGATTTTTGCGGGGTTCATGTCTTGAAGTCTTTCAATATTTGTGCTAACGGACTTCGTCATTGCGGACAACTTGATATGTAGCATAGCCGGTGTACTGTACATGTAGGTAGTCATAGGCCTAGATAAGCCCCGAAATGACCAGCTGACTGAGAACGATTGGGAACGATGGAGGACGAAAAAAAGTCTCAAACTTAGGCCCAAAACGGGCCAGGCCGATCATGTCCGTTTTGGGCTGATATGGACCGACATTTGACGCGTGACGCGTCGACGCGTCCATGTCTTTCCCACGCCACATTCCATATCGCTGATCATACGCGCTTCGCCCGTTGGCAAATCGCAGCGATGCACCCTTTCTTCAGGGTACCCGAGCTGCTGCTGTACTCCCTAACCCATCTCTCGAAAAAAGATCTACTTTCGTGCGCTCTGGTTCAACGATCATGGACGGAATTGGCGTTGGATACCGCCTGGTACAGCGTCGAGGAGCTAACAGAGCTTCTCCGCGTTCTCGCGCCACTAAATAAGATCAATGCTGGATACGTAGGTGCTCGAATGCCTATCAGCCTTGAATGTATACTAACGAGACCTGATAGCGCTTTGCCCGGTCTCCCGACATCCTTGATTGGATGCGGTTCCAGCGAACAGCACGGCGTGTTCGCATGCTCTGCTGTCGATCTGCCCATGCACCTTGCGGGACATTTCATCCTGACGTCTTCAAGGATATAGGACTGGTCCGGACCTCTGGTGAAATTCTCCCCAATCTGCACACGCTCGAGTGGGGCATGGAACTTTCCTGTTTCCCCTTGTTTCTTCATTCCGGAGTCAGAACACTTCGTTTATGGCTATCTCCTAGTCATATCATTCACACATCAACCGCAATCCAGTCCCTCTGTACAAATATATCCCTACGCTCACCCAACATTCAGACCCTCGACATAGGCTCCGTCGTACCACCAGCTTTCATCGAAGCTGAATTAATCCAACTCCTTGAATCGCTCCGTTCCCTTGAACGAGTCATTCTTCCTCCTCACCATGCAAGTCCTCGTATGATGAACTCCCTTTCCAGGCTCCCTTCACTCACCGACCTCTCCATGTCTGGTCTTGGGAATGCGCCATCCAGAGACGGGTCATTCTCGTCGCGATTATCACACGGCGCCTTCAACCACCTTCAAACGCTTAGCTTATCTCGACCCTTTCCCATGGCTGCATCTGTTATCCGCCACCTCTCAGGCCTGCTCAAGCTCAAGAAGCTTACTCTTCTCTCCCCTGACTGTGAAAACGCCACTTCAATCCATGACGTCTTGAATACAGTCGCAGGTTCATTCCCACATCTCCAGGGCCTTGTCGTTTGGCCGTACGTTGGCTTCATGAATTTTCCGCCTGGACTTGAAAGCATTAGTTTTGCTGCTCTGCGGCCATTGCTCAAACTTTCGAAACTCTCGACTTTTACAATTCATCATCAGCTATCTTTCAGATTATCCGCCAACAATATAAACGAGTTCGCGCTTGCGTTCCCAATGCTGGAAACTTGCCTACTCAATCAGGCGCCTTATCAAACCATAATGAATGACATCCCAGGCCTCGAATGCCTCCTTCCTTTCGCCCAACACTGCCCCCATCTCCGTCAACTTGGCCTTCACCTAAACGCCACAGCATCCCCTCATATCTGCCTTGAAGACCCCACCTTCACCAATCTGAAACAACTACACATCGGTAACTCCCCCATTGGTGATCCTGTCAAACCCGCGTTATTTCTAGCGCAGATCTTGCCAAAGTATTGTGATTTGTCCTTTGGAGTTTTGTGGAAGAATGTTGATTGGCAGAGGGATGATTCAACGGGGAACTGTAGTCGAATACATGTTCAATGGCGCAAGGCAAGAGAGCTTATTCCAGCGCTGGTTCAGTGGAGAGTCGATGTCGAGCAGAGGGCGTACAGTCGAGTTCGGAAGGAGTTGTTGATGCATATGCCGACTCATCATCACGGCGCTGTGGCGAGCTCGGAAACGACGGAAGAGGCTGGCTCATCGAGTAGTTTTGCCCCCCAAGCTGCTATCGTTCATTCCTCATCTACCCAACCAATACCCTCGGCCCACGACACAACCCAGCTAGCCTCTGATACTACCTTCACAACTTCGGCTTCGACCTCGAAATTAGCCACGCCCTCCGTCGGTCCCGCCGACTCTGTTCTGACAACAAAGCAAGCTACCACGTCCGATGCAAGTTCATCATCAACAACAGTTGTACTTCCCGTGACCTTCCGCCCAGGTGAAGTTGTTCATGCAATACTTCCCGAAGCCCCTTTCAAGTGGCCTTGCACTGTAAGGAGTTATTTCTCTCCGATAGTGATTTCAGTTTAATCATTCTCACCATTGCAGGTCGTCGATCGAGCTCCATCCTATGTTCGCAAGCCACGTCCCGCCCTTCTTGATAAGAAAATCTGTGTTCGGCCCATCGAAGATATTGAACGATAGTGCGTCGCCATCCTCCACATAACCGAAGTCGCTCATTGTCGCCACTCAGCATGTGGCTCGCCCCACAGGAAATTAGGCCCCTTAAGAGGGAGGAGATTGAATCAATTTTGGCTACGTCCGAGTTGTCATCCAGTCTACGTGGTGCGTACAACTCTGCGTTGAATCCGGTGGAGTGGTTGAAGCGTGTTGAGCGTTTGAGTAGTAAGAAAAGTGAGTGATCTTGCGCGGATGTATCAATGCATCAGGGGTTCTCAGAGCCACCTTTGGACACGTCTTCGTTGCGCTCGTCTTCAGCGCCCAGTATCAAAGAACCACAAGTTCCTTCGACAAGTAAGCTGATGAGCAGGTTATTCAGCAAATCCGCTCACAAACTATCAGCCCCAGCCCCAGCATCAACATCCACACCAGTCTTGTCCTCGCGCAATGCATCGATTGTCTTGGATAGCATCACTGTCAGGCGAACACCAGTCCTGCATGAAAAGAGGCCCTTGCCAGGGAGCGCCGTCGGAGGTACGCCTAGCTTGACGCAGTGGTGTATTCGCGTCTATCTGACAATGCTCGATTCAGCGTCGATGATTCCGACCTCGAATGCAATCCCGTCATCACTGAGATCATCCATTCCGTTGACGCCATCCTCGAAGCGCACTATCACCAGACTCAGCTCATGGGGCACCCAACTGATAGATATTTTCCTTGGTACCGATCCTCTGACTGCCGAAGTAAGTGCATTATCTGTGCGCAGAGTACTCCACCCACCTTTGCTGAGCCATAGTCATTAACCCGAGCGAGTAACATCATCTCGAAATTGGAAGCCAAGCAGAACGAAGTATCTCTCAATGTTCTCCAGGTTAGTCCACGTCATTACGACCCGGTCTACTCTGCCTTTATACCATATATGTAGGAATCTGGAATGATCCCCCTCCTTCGACAAATTGTCACCCTCGACCATAATGAGCTCCCCCTCTTTGACGCGGACCAGCACAATATTCGCGAGCGTGCATTCAATCTGGTTGAATTCTGGTACATCCAGTTTAATGTTGAAGAGGACATTGCCGGTGCAGTGAAGGTTAAGATGGAAGAGTAATCCCATTGTTGGCTTGGCGGTGGTGGAGGTGGATATCTAGAACATACTGCATCATCGATGAATTCACTTGTAATGATAGCCAAGTCTTGGTAGTTATTCGCACTTGCTCGTAGTAATCCCCGCATATCTGTTGTAACATGTAGACCCGTAGTCACTACGATGGATCAGACATCGATGTTGGGCAAACGATTGGATAAATCAACGATCGGGGGGTCCTGATTGGTAAATCGCCAGGCACATACAGAGATGAATCAATCCTTTGCCCATCGTCACAGGGAGCACTGATCATGGGCGGAGGACGCAGTGACTGTTGAACTCCTCCAAGGGGTGCACAGGGGCCTTTCAGCACGTGGAGGAGGGCTCGAACCATGACACGACCCCCACCCATCATGGATGGGAGGCCCGTGTCAGTCACGTACAGCATACTCAACCGTGTTGGAGGTATTAGTCAGAGACCTGAACTGTGGGAACCGGGTTCATCTCGCGTTTTGCTGCTTGCAATGCATCGTCTCTGGAGAGCACCAGAACTCCTAGGACGGGTGCTATCGTGCCTTTCCAAACGAGATCTCATTGCTTGCGCGCTGGTTCAGCGGTCGTGGAAAGAACCTGCGCTGGACACTGTCTGGCACAGTGTAGAGGATTTGGCCCAACTCCTTCGCGTCCTCGCACCTTTGGAGAAGTCAAACTCCGTTTATGTGAGTGTATATCAGTTTGTGGCTCGGTGAGATCTGACCTCACGCACTCGGATAGCGGTTTACGCGTTCCCTCGACATTCTCGACTGGATGCGGTTTCACAAGATGGCACACCGCATCCGGATACTTCGCTGCCGACATGTCAATGTACCTTGTGGAACCTTCCACTCAGATATTTTCAAAGACATAGGCTTGGTCCGAACCACGGAGGACGTGCTCCCGAATCTCCACACGCTCGAATGGGGACTGGAACTACAGTTCTTCCCCCTGTTTCTGCATCCCAGGATCCATACCCTTCGTTTATGGATCTCCCCTGCTCATATCGTGCAAACTTCGACAGCAGCACAGTCACTCTGCACAAACATTACCTTGCGCTCGCCTAACATCAAGACTCTTGACATCGACTCTGTCGTCCCAGCGGTCTTCATTGAATCTGAACTAATACAGCTTTTCAATTCGCTCCAGCTGTTGGAAAGAGTGATCCTTCCACCTCACTACACAACTTCGCCTATGATAGCGTCGCTGGCTACTCATCCCTCACTCCTCCACCTATCCACGTCGGGTCTGGGAACCTTACCACCTAGGAATGGTAGTTTTTCCATAGAGTTACCTCAAGGTGCCTTCAACCGACTTCTCAGTCTCGATTTATCGGCGAACTTCGACAACACTATCGAGATCATCCGAAGCCTTCATGGATTCCACAGACTCACGATTCTCCATCTGTCATCACACCGATGTGAGGTCGCCACTTCCATGCGCGAACTGTTGCGTAGGTCTGCTGATTCCTTCCCACACCTCGAAAGTTTCTTTGTCTCACCCTACGTTGGATGCTTGAACGACCCTATCTCCTGCCTTGAAACACTGAGCTTCTCTGCGCTGCGACCTCTACTCAACTTGTCGAAGCTCTCTTCGCTCAAGATTTACCATCAGCTCCCATTCAGCCTCACCGTCGGCAACCTCAGCGAATTTTCACGTTCTCTTCCTTTGATAGAAATTTGCCTTCTGAACTATGCACCATATACCTTCAAACCTGCGTGTACTCCGGGTCTTGAGGCACTGATCCCTTTCGCCGAACACTGCTTACACCTTCGTCACCTTGGCCTTCACCTCAACGCAACATCTTCCCTTCAAAACCACTCCAACATCCCAACGTTCCGGCGCCTTGAGTCCTTGCAGCTGGGAAATTCACCAATAGATGATCCAGTTCAACCAGCGCTATTCCTCGCTCATATACTACCCCCGTACTGCGAGATTTTGAATGATGTGCTGTGGCAGAATCTTGATTGGAGGACGGACAACCGAGCGAAGAAGTCCAGGCATATAATTGATCAGTGGACCAAATCGAAGGACCTTGTTCGTGTGTTTGTTCAGTGGAAAGCTGAAGCTGAGCAAAGGGTCGTTGCTCGGTTTCAAGGTGCGGCCATGAGTAGCGGGGTAATTCGTTCCCAATATGGCGACTCTTCGTCAACGCCTTCGACTAGTGTACCTCAAGGTCCTCCTGCGCATCCCACCGAAGGGCCGCTATTGACTACAGTGCCGGCTTCTCAATCGTTTGTTCAACCAGCGCCACCCCCCGAACCCCTAAATGCAGTAAGTGTGTCGATGACACCTACGCCGAGTAGCTCGGGGTCCATTCCCCGTCGCTCCCCGCCTCAGATTGTCGGCAGTCCTACAATGGTCACTCCCGCTGGATCTGAAAATCTAGATAACACATCACAAGAGCCCATTGCCGCAAAGTCCAAGGCAATCCGACCAGGTGACATTGTACACGCATCGATACCCGAGCTTCCTTTGTGGCCCGGAATAGTAGGATGGCTCTCTCTATCCCCTAAATTTTTCCTTGCTTACCCGATTTCTAGGCGGTCAATGCAGAGTTGGTCCCCGCACAGGTCCAGCTCAAACGCCCTGCACCATCCCCATCCTCAGAGCATCCTATCTGTGTCAGGCTTTTCCCTGAAGGTCAATAGTACGTCAGTTACAATACGTCACACTTGGAAGAGTCTCAAGACGGATTTAGCGTGTGGCTCACAACCCAGAACTTGTCCACATTGAAGAAGGATGAGATCTTGTTGGGGCTGGCCCGGAGTCCTCAGGACCGCATGCTTTACGACGCTTACGAAGCTGCGGCAAATCCTAGAGAGTGGTTGAATAACCTTCCGATGGGTGTCTCTATGAGTAGGTCGTCTTGGGGCTTGATTGGATTTGGTTAAATCGCATCTTGAATGTTTATCACGTTTGTTAGACTTACCGCTTCCCTCCTCTGAGCGACCTAGAGCACCAGTGGCATCGACTCCCACCCGACCGACCATCACAGATTGTCTGAATGGTCAGCCATTAATTAGTTATTCCTAGAGCTCGCCCATTTAACAGCGCCTTCTGACTCGTCAGCTTCAACGTCAGCCCCAGTGGCAGGGACGGAGCTCAGTACCAGCCAACCCGTGTCAGACTGTGTCACTGTCCGCGCGAAGAAGCCCAAGACCAAACCTCGCCAAAGGCCAGCCTCGAAGAGTGCTAAGAAAGGTATAGCCTTATCTCCAGTGACCCATTGGAGGGAACTCGTTGACCCATCTTACAGCGCCAGCCTCGACTTCGAGTGGAGCAGCCGAAACTGGCACCTCGTTTTCGGCATCCGAGACAGCATCAACATCAACGTCGAAACGCTTATCGGCCAAGTTAGACTCCTGGCGATCGCAATTGGTGGATATATTTCTTGGTTCCCATCCGTTGACCGAGAAAGTGGGTCCCTTGCCTACGAAGTGGGGTTGAGGTTACTTCAGCTGATGCATTGACCATAAGGCATTATCCCGAGCTAGCAGTACCATTTCGAAACTAGAAAGTCACCAAAATGATATTCCTCTCCACTGCCTTGAGGTACGCCCAGCGAGTACTCTTCCATCGAATTCTTCCTCAAGGTTTCATTGCCGCACTCTTAGGCATCCAATATGATTCCCATCATCCGGCAAATTATCTCCCTCCCTAACTCGGATGGCGACAGGCATCACATTCGGGAGAGGGTGTTCAACCTTGTCGAGGGATGGTACGTGAGGTTTTCAGATTTGAGAGAGGGATCTAAAGAAGTAAACGAAGGGAGAAACGGAGTCAGAATTAAGGTGGAAGAGCGAGAACACTAAGTTTTACTGGTGAGTTTGCCAAATCCATCAAGGTGTACTTGTAGTGAAACTTGGTCGTTATCTCATCAGGAGGCCAGGCTGGTACAGGAATGTAGAGACTAAACAACATACTTTCAAATAGTAAATGATGGGTATCAAGTCATCCAATAAGCAAGCTAATGTTAGCCAACGACGTCCAGTTGGATAGCCGCTAGACCATCACCAAATTTCTGAATCCTTGTCGCCAAGTTCTTCATCTCGTTCCCTTCGTTTCTACCGTGTTTGATCCCAGGGAAGCTCAGCCTGAAGTATCCCTTGACTCCGCCACGTCCGCCTACATTCTTAACCGCCTCATCTAACTCTCGAACCTTTTGATAAAGCGCCTCGTCGCTCGAGACAAATACAGGAAGCTGCGCGGTCATATCGATGTTTACCGACTCCAAGGAGGTTAGATTCGCTGGATTCGGTAAGGGGGAATAAGAGGGGAAGGGCGGGGAAGGAGGCGAGGACGACGGGTCAGTGGATGGGCTGAGGCGTGTTAATTCGTTTGTGAGCCAACGGAATTGGTCTGTCCACAGTCCGCTGAGGTGGAGGGTCTGCAGAGACGAGTTCATGGTGATGTTTGGGAATGGGAAGTTGGTCCTTTGATCTGCTGTCGAGGGTCAAGACGAATGCACGTTAGCTGGTAGTGTGAGTCTTGGAACAGGAAGGGTTGACGTACAGCGGAATAAGCACGGCTTGAACCTCAGATACATCAAGGCAGGACAGGCTTGTATGAGGCCACTAATGTCACGGACGGACACTCTATCGCAAGAAATCTCAAGCGAATCAATGCGTCTCAACTCTTTGTGGTGCCTTTCCCCTTCGCTCCTTCGTGAATGTGGTAGTAGTAGTCCAGAGTGCGAAGTTGGGTACAAAAGCCAAGCAACAAGACGAGGGGTGTGTTGCCCAAAAGATGAGATGATCAATGTAGTGACTGATGGTAACGGAGGTGGTGACGGGGGATGTTGCGAACCTTCTGAGCGGGAAGCGTAGATCTTCACTCGCTCAAGCTTGAATTTCCTTGCCTCCGGGCCTATGAACTTCATCCAAGGCACGCCCGATGGGAGGTAACAATCCACCAATCCAACCTCTCGCACCGTATGTAAAGATAGCACCGCGAGCAATGCGTCTTGGAGGTATGGATTGATCATCCTCCAGTCAACGTTGTGTATTTCGACGCGGCGGAGCCCTTTCCTGGCAGCTCTCTTGAGGAAGGAGAGAAGAGATGGCTCGCGTTGAAGCCATGATGAGTCGCCTTCACGAATAACTAGGGTTCTGGCGTATTGAAACAGATGGGGAGCGGCCTCGAGTAGAAAGTGAATTCGCCTTGAGTATCCTCTATCCCAAAGTGCGTCGCTGCTAATACTGTCTCCGCCCTCAGACCCTTCACTCCCGGTACCAGGAACATGACTCTTTACTCGCAAAGTCTTCGGTTGGAGTGTCGCCTTCCCATGTAAATGGAATTGTGAAGACGGGCGCCACGAAGACGAAACAAGTGAACACTGCTTGAGTGACGCGAAGTCGTCATGGAGGTGGTCAATTATCAGGTCAAGGAGTTCCTGCGGGAAGCTCTGGGGTTTGTATGCCTTGGTTCCCATCGACATGACCTAGTATGGAGTGATGGTCGGCGAGCGAAAGGAAAGTTTCCAACGGCATGGCTGATGGAGGTACCTTTATGGGATACTTTCCCGGCGATCGGTGTGTGTGTGTCACATAATTTACGCAACATAGTGAAAGCTGCATCACTTGCAAGTCTGGAAGAAGTCAAGGCAGTACTTACGCGACATGGTACCAGGAAATGACCATGCGCGATGGACACATATGGTAGAGATATCCAGTCAATGACCTATCAATTCTCTCAGCCCATGATGTCTGGAATAACTTCGCTGCTTTGAATAGGCGAGCCTTGCTCAAGCGACTGTCTGGGGGTCGAAGAGCCAATGGCGTGGATCGATGTTCGCCTAAGGGCATGCCTAACGTGGTCATCCGCTCCAAAGGAAATCATCCACTTCATACCGAAATACTCTCACCACCTGGCTTTACAGAAGACGGCCTCGAGCGAAGGGAACGCATCTGTGACGGCAAGGCAGGCGCCGGTTGATGAGTGGGAGATGCCTGTGTGAAGACCTTCGTGAGGATTTCGCGATGCAGCGAATGAACGTACTACTCTACACTCGCGTGCCGCTAGGAGGAACATATCAAACAGTGGCGTTCATGACAGCGACAGAAACTTCGGACAGGTTGCAGCATGACATCAGTGAGTACGAAATGTGCTTTAGGAAAGGCTTCGCAATCGCGTACGGTTGCCGTCAGCACAGATAAGAAGCTGAGACCTGAAAATAAGTAAAGGGAAGGTAGCCAAAAGGATGCAGATAGCCAGTTGAACTTAGAGCAAGGGGCCGACCCGAAAGGAGCAAAGCTGGAGCACCTCACGCAAAAGCTAGCATACCCAGGAATCAGAGAAACTGGGCTCGCGGAGGACAAACACAAGCGCCTGAGGACAATAGCAACAATAAAGCGTATAAAAGATGAGGTAGAAGACTCATGCGGGACAGCACCAAACGAAAGGCAGATCTGGAGGGCTGCGAGACACAAGGACTTCTCAAGCTTCTTCCTGTGGATATCAATACACGAAGCGTATAAGATTGGATCCTACTGGACAGACACAACTGCAAGCGGGGAATACAGCGAACGTGGAATTCGTCATCACTGTAATAATGTAACAGAAGATATGGGCCACATCCTGACAGGTTGTAGCATCCCAGGACAGTCCAAACTTTGGAAGGAAGCGAGAAATTTGTGGGCCGATAGAGGCTACGCATGGCGTCAGCCATGGTTAGGAAGGCCGTTAGCGAAAGTCGACAAAGCTCTACGAAAAAGAGAAGAAGAAAATGGTATAGGAGTGAGAAAGGGGTATATCAGGAGAACTGATAATATCCCACGATCCACGTCGTCCCAGTTTTGCCCTTACCTTCCTCCCCGAATTGTCATCAAATGCTTTCCGTCCTCGACGCTTTCTACGGATGGCTCTCTACCAACGCCCGAAATGTATTCCTTAAAATTCTCGCGGCCGGTCCAGTTCCTCAACACATAGCCTTCGTAATGGACGGGAACCGCAGGTATGCCCGGATGAATCAGAAACGCGCGCAGCAAGGTCATTTCGATGGGTACGAGACACTCAGAAAGGTGTGCTTTATCTTCCAAGTGCGTGTGGTATACTGATGTATGGGTCAGTAGATGCTGGAAGTTTGCTACCATTTGAATGTCAGATGTGTATCGGCCTACGCGTTTTCAATCGAAAATTTCAAGCGGGATCCTGAAGAGGTTAACGCCCTGATGGACTTGGCCGAGGACAAACTTCGCGAGCTTTGTCGGCATGGGTGAGCATTTCTGCCTTGACTAGAAATTCAGCTTTTGGAACCAGTATAGGAACCTGCTAGACGAATACGGCGTGCGACTGAATGTTATCGGTCGAAAAGACCTGTTGCCTGAGAGTGTTCGACTAGCTGCGAGGGAAGCGGAAGAGATGACGAAACACAATACACGGTGGGGATAGCATTCCTTCCCTGGCGGTCTATTGGATCACTGAACTTGCTACGCAGGGCAATTCTTAACCTATGCATGCCCTACACATCGCGGGATGAAATGACGACTGCGATCGAATCGGCCGTACAGAAGGCTGTTGAAGTAGAGACGGATCCCACGAAAATGTACGCGGCATTGTCGTCGCCCCTTCGTTCATACTGAGGCAGCATAGTAATATCACAGAGAAGGATATCGAGGCCGAGTTAATGACATCGCTCGCTGGTAGCCCGCCTTTGGACATCCTCATACGGACTAGCGGGGTGAAGAGGTTGAGTGATTTCATGTTGTGGCAGGTACGTCGCGAATTCGTCTCGCTCTACGCGGACTGCTGTTAATTTGTGCGTTTCAGTGCTGCGAAGACACGCAACTGCAGTTCACGCCAACGTATTGGCCGGATTTCGGGCTAGCAGAGTTTATCCCCATTATACTGGATTATCAGAGGAAAGTCTGGGGTCGTGAGTAGACCAGAAGCTTTCGTCCTCGGACTGTTATTTTTTTGGTATGTTTGTTCTTTTGTCTATTGCGGTGCGTGTCTCATGTCTCTCAGGGTAATATAGATACTGTGATAATACATGATGTCCTTGTTTTACCACTTAATAAGCATGTTGCGCATTTCTGGTCAATCTCGTGCCCATGGGCCGTGGGTTCACCGTAAATTTAGATACGTAGGTTCATAACGAAGGGCTCTCGCCATTTCCAGGATCTCGCTTCGAACGGGCTCTAGGCGTGTTCGCCGTCGCTCTATTAAGAACCGGTCATTGTGTGCTCTACTATTGCATGTTCCCAGGAGATCGGCTCATGCGCTCACCAGACATCACCTATTTCTAAGCATGACTAGGATGTGCAGCCATTTGAGATGTCCTGCATTTCCTGCCGTCTCTGACTGGGCACGCTCGTGTACGTTTGGCCACAATCACTTTGATCATGTGTCCTTTGCATGGACAGAGGTCACGCAGGCAATTGGCGGCATTTGTTCATCATCGTAGTCGTGTGCGTCTGTAATGTCAGATTTTCCAGCTCAATGACCACCCTCGTGGCACACATTTCTCTTCTGCTCAAAGCACCCCCGGGTAATGAGAGGTCGCAAGGAAAGGTCCAACGTTCAACCCCAGTGAAAAGTCAGTCTGCCCATAGCGTCCCAGATCGGTATTTTTCGACCCGGACGACTCAGCCCGATATGGGCTTGAGTATGAGAGTATACTAGGTTTTTGTCGGTCCATATCGTTCTCTGTCAGCCCATATATGTCTCGTAGATGTGGATTGATTTGGGCCTATTGCTTAGTTACAATATTGCTGGTATTTAATTACTACCTTAAATTATTGAAATTTATACATAAATGTCTTGATTGCCGGATTAACGGAGCCACCCGGTCTGTCCTAACTTAACTCCTCTGAAAATATTTGTTAGAGTCACGGACGAGCGAAAACCATCAGGGGCTTGCCTTAGCCTGACCCTAGCACCTGCATACACGTCAAAACCCTCGTTAACACGTAGTTTCTCGAGGCCGCTCTGGTTGAGGGATAGCAACACTTTCTGTATGAAAGAATGGTGGAATGTGCCTAAGCGCGCATTTAAGCGCTACTCCTTAACTAAGGTAGGAGCTTTCAGGGGAGTCTCAACCGCAAGACTTGCATGTATCGAAGCAACCAACAGTTTACTCTACACTATCAGCCTCTTAATTTCAGTCTTTGTATGTTACATAAGGCTTACAGACTCAAAAAATCCTCAATACTGCTATGTTTGCCATACATCCAGTGTAGCTCTCAATTCTTGGTTTCAGACTTGCCCTTGGCCTTGACCATCAGTTTCCAGCTTGCTTTGCTTTGTTGCTTCATCTGACATTGAGCTTCTTTTACACTGATCTACCCCTACTACATAGGTCATGAATGCAGTGTTTACACATTATATCCAAAGCATGAGGTGGCAAGGCTCCTGGAGATGCCATCTCAGGATGGCACAGTGAACTAGCAGAAAGGAATACAGGGTAAGAACATATCATCAATGTGTCAATTAATCAATACAAGCCTGTCTACACACCTAGCAGAGGGGGAATCCAAAGAGAATAGGCTACAGAACCACCTCTACTAGGTTGCATATGTAATATCTACCATATATTCACCATAACGGGATACAAACTGCTCAGCACTGGTGTGTTTGAAGAGTATTGAACAGTCAAGCCACCAACAGAGTTGCGTCAGATCTCATACTTTTGTACAAAGCAGGACAAACATGTGCATATGATTGCAAATGGAATTTCAACAAATGCCCTCTGTCCTCAGCCTGCCATATCCAAAGACCATCTCCGCAGAGAACACTGGGTCATCTCAGCTGTTGAAGACATTTGTTCTGTGACCACATTGGAGCAAAGGCAGTCGGTTTTCATTGACCAACCCAGAGTCAGTGTGGTAGGTCATCTTTACAAAGCCATTGAACTCTAGCTCCAGACAAACTAAGCAGCATGTTTTACATAGGCTTTGTATTACCATGCTTCCTCAAGCCCCTGATGCAAACAGCCTTGCAAGTCCAAGGAAACAAGCTAGAGGCTTCTCCCGTCAAGCTGCTAAGGAAGGAAAAGCAAAGACGAAGTCATTGTTTGCCAATTACAATAGGGAACAGAAGTCAAGCTGTGGTCTAAGTTGTAATGTTAAGGGAAGGGACAACATGGAGGGGGACAAGGGGCGGGAGGAGGTGGGGCTCGCAGTTGTGTGTGAACCGAGAGGTGCAATTTCGAATGGACTTGCTTTGACTTTGGGACCAATGCTGATGCTTCCAATTTTGGCATTTTAGTGCCGAAAATTGCGCCGGTGCTAATCCCGACTTTCTATCCGAGACTGGAATTCCCTCCTGCACTTCCAACACATTGGGTGTCTGTTGCATCAGATACACTACATGCTGTGCGGACAGGTCGGAGACATGTACAAACTCCATCAAGGCCATTTTCCGCAACCCCGTCACCGCGCAAGAAGAGATACCTTCCGCAAATACCACCTCGTACCTCTGGCTTCCCCCCAAATGTAGCAAAGCCAGATGACAGCGAGGAGGTTTCGGTTGAATTTGATGACCTTGAGCACCCATCTCGAGAGGTGCTCGAAGCCACGACTTGTACTGGGTTTGTGATTCTCCACAATCCTGATGGAACAACCTACTTCTCCAGGCCACCTGCGCTTCTTGAGCCACCTCCTTCTACTCGGCCACCGCCTAGTTTTCTGTATGGTTATTTCGCGAAAATGGTGGATGAGGCCATACCGGATGATTGATGTGTTGACTCGAGTTTCTTGTCACTTTGATTTTGATCAGATATCAGTAGCCTCTTGATCCCTTTGCTGTGAATGAGCGGACGTGATTCCCTGTCTACTCAGTAAATGATGCCTCGAATGAACACGCACACTCACAGAGCGCTACGGTCCATGGATATCAGGGGTCATCATTACCCCTACCAACCATATAGGGGTCGTCCGATGGATAAAGTTGCTCGACAAAAGCAGGGAGGTGGTAAAAGAGCATTGATTTTGCGTGTGCACCGTCACTATTTCTGCCGAGGTCCTACGGGTTGCGTCAGCCTAACGAGCGATCGGTCACTGCGCAGTACGATATGAATGGCGACGCAGTTCGAGCCTTTCAGAGCGACTGCATTACGTGCGGAACTTGGAAGAGGGATCGGTTGTTGAGTAATCGAAATCCATGACGAAGAACCCCCAAACGGGGATCTCGCTAATAGCTTCTGCTTTCCTTCCGCATCGCGTACGAAATTGGGTTGAAATTGTGCCCAAGTCTGCTTGAATGCACGCTGAGGTCTATGCAAAAATCTGGCCGCATGAAGGGTACGTTTGCTGAGCCGAAATGCACTCTCACGATCATAGAAAGTTACACACGGTCAATATTATCTTCAGTCGGCATCTACTGCGCCGTGGACGATGACCCGGCCTCGAGGCTTGAGTACCCTCATCAATCCTCATATTAATTAAAAATTTTGCGGCTGGCGGGGAACGAGACAATGATCCCCGCAGTGCGCATTGAATGAGTCAATCCTAAAAGTAGTTTCGGGCGCTCGGCTCTTGGCGAATCGGCTGCAACCTTGTCGCCAGCGCCCACCACCGAGCGCGCTGTCCGCAGTAGCAGCGACGGCGACGACGCCAATGATTGTGTTCATATAGAATCGAATATCAGACGTGCTGGCTTTTCCTTTGTCTCCAACCAACCGTCCCATCGACCTCGCCTTTACCCCACAGCTACCCCGCCACGGCGCTACAATACAAGGAACACACCCGTATTTGGACTAAATATTCTTGGTTCTGTGGGGGCGTTTGTGTGGAAAAGACGCGGTTAGATCAGACAGATGACAACAGTGGAAACGGTAATGGCGTTGTCTGACGGTAAGCGACTATTTTGCCTTTGTGGCTGGACAGCGGGCACTTTGGTTGATTCGTTGCTGCCATTCTCTTACATTGTAGCTGCTTTTGTTCGTCGACGTACGCTGAAGCGAGCGGCCAACCTATCTTCTGTCAACGAAGAACTCGTCGACCACTCCGTCACGGGTTCACCATCGGGTTCGTCAACGGAACGCGAGCCCCACTACACACACGTTCAGAAGTCTTCAGACGAGACGGAGAACTCGGATGTCTTGCTGGAGAACGTTTCTGGGAATGGTAACGGAAGTAGTAACGGAAATACGGAGAGGATGGCGTTAGCTTCGAGGAAACGAGGGGAGAAGTTGGGAGCTTCGTTCATGAGAAAGGTCAAGGGGTTCATGCGCGGCGCAGCTGGCGGCGTGGTCGCGCCTCCGCTGGGAGAGCGAAGAAAGAGCTTGGACTCTCCGCGAGGTACAGCTGGCCGCACCGACGCCGTTCGGATGGTAGGCATTGCTGAAGAAGACAAGCCCAATCCTCGTAAAGAGGGACGCGGCCACTCTCATTCCTTTTCAGCCGACTCCAGTTCGGCTACATCAGCTCGCCTGAATGCAAAGCCCCCGCTTTTGCATTCCCATACCGTCCCGGAAGAGCAGTCGCCGAAACGATACTCCGTGCCTGTCAATTTCGCCACCGAACCTATGCCTTCATTCTCTGAGGCTGCTACGACCATGGTGCAGCAGAAGGGCGCTGGAGTGAGTCCGGCCCTTGCACCCCTTGCTTTGGATGTCGATGATTCGACGTTACTCCGTGGGTTCGCTGATGCCGGAGGGAAGCAAAGTTCCGAGGGGGAAGATGTTCATCCCGTGGAATATACTTCCCACCGGACAACATCCCCCGTCCACGATTCCTTCCTCTTGTCGCCTCCACCTCCAGTCTCCCGTGGGCCCACGGAGGACAACGGCGATGTCGAGCACGACGACTATGTCTCAGCTCAGGACGGTGTAGCCGACCAACTCCTCGCTGAAGCAGCTGTGCCACCCATCCTCCAGCGCGGTCTCCTCCTAATGAAAGTCAGCGAGAAACGCACTTTCGACATATCCATGTCACTCTCAACGTTAAATAACAACTCTGAGCTGAACGCCTTCAACATCGGGGGCCGGAGGTCAAAGCCCGTTGTAGTGAGAGTAGATCCCGACCAGGGGCATATTATATATGAGAGCGGGGTGACATGGACAGGCGAAGGAGGAAGAGGATGCGAGGATGATACTACCCCCATCACGATGGGTCCAACAACCAAAGGCGCGCACGTCATCCCCATCGAATCCATTCGGGAAATCCGCTCGGGCGCCGATGCATTAGCTAGCCTCGTCAAATCAAGTTCAAAGAATGACGCTCACGATGCCTCCTCCCCGCTTACGGCGTCGTTCCCTTTCATTTCGTCGCGCTTGCCTAGTCAACATCAACAGCAGCAGCCTGCTCTTATCCCGGTAAACTCCTCTCCGACGCTCACAACGGCCGGGTTGTCATCCACGCCTCCCACCTTGTCCCATTCCGTCTCTCTTCCCCCAACCATCTCTGGTTCACCGCTACCATCCGTCCTTCCGACTCTCCCCCAGACACCACCGAAAACGCCTTCAACACTGCTACCGCCTTCACCGGCCTCGCCTTCCCATACATCTACCAC
This sequence comes from Pleurotus citrinopileatus, assembly GCA_017312325.1. Classification (NCBI taxonomy): domain Eukaryota; kingdom Fungi; phylum Basidiomycota; class Agaricomycetes; order Agaricales; family Pleurotaceae; genus Pleurotus; species Pleurotus citrinopileatus. Next base: position 4,255,845 of record BHFW01000036.1, read on the forward strand.
TAATTCCATTGCTTCGCGTTTAATCACCATCATCTACACAATCCCTCATAAGACGCAGTCTCAGTATAAATCCCTGCATTTACTCTTCCCCGACTCCAGAGCACCACTGTCAGGGCAGTCATCACAGGAAGATCCCTCACACACGCCTTCTACCCATCCGCTCTCTCTCCCCTTTATACACCAAGTATCCATGCCGGATTCAGCAGCTTCGATTAATATGTGCCAAGTTTTCTTTCATACGCTTCGTAAACTCCGTGCTGTGCGTTTGGAACTGATGAACGGATTAGGGAATATGGCAGTACGAGAAGCGATGTGGGAGAGGATCCTATGGAAGGAAGGGGACGTCGGTGTTGGGGGTAGTAGTGGCGAGAAGGGTAGCTCGAAGGATGGAAAAGGCAACAAAGGCCAGGGACATGGCGGGAGAGGCGACGGGAAGTTGGAATGGGGGGAAGTGGAGAGTTTGTGTAGAAAGCTGAATGTTAGTTTGGGGAAGGATGAGCTTCTAGCTTTGTTCAAGGTACGTACATGTTTGTCCTCTTCGTTCCTTTGTTCTCAATCTTACTTTGGTCTATTTCTTAGCAAGCAGATGTATCCAATTCGACATACCTTACGTTCAGCGAATTTCGCAAATTCCTCAAGTTGTTGAAGAAGAGACCCGAGGTGAAACGATTGTACAAGCATATCATCTCAATAACTCGTGACGGCAAACATCTACCAGAATGCCCTTTTGTCCAGCGCAACTTGACTTCATCTTCGCAACCCCATTCCCCAGGCTTAAATGACCAATCACATTATCTGCACAATCACCATCACCCCAGGCAGCGTTCGGTTCATCATCCGTATCCTACCCACGCTCATCACCGCAAATCCTCCAGCCACGACTACGCGGTAGACCTAGGTGACAGTACAGACGGACCTTTCGTGGTTCATCCCCTTCAACGCTCTCTCTCAGCCTCAGGTGCTCACCCCCGTGCTGATAATGCGAGGAAACATGATCCTTCCGTTCTTCAACGCGCGCTCTCCGTATCAGCGAACCACCGCCCCCGTTCTCAAGTCACCTTTTCCCACCCCCCTAATGACTCTGAAGTGGGAGACGTATTTGACTTTTGCGCTTTTTATCACTTTATGAGGGAGATGCAGAAGTCGACTCTCGGAGAGGATGATTTGAAGACGATTTTTGAGAGGTATTCGGGGGTTGGACACCATAAGTTGGGGGATCAGGTCACTGCTGTGCCTGCCACTCCGTTGAATGGTTGGAATAATAACGAAGTGACAAATGGACATGAAAGTGCCTCTGCCATGTCGCTAGCAGCGTTTGCGGCATTTTTACTCTCGCCCGCCAACGCGGCGCTGGTTGATCAGCTGCCGGGTTACATCCTCGCTGCTAAGCTCTCTTCATCTCATGCCACTACCAACACCAGTACTAAGAGCACGACTCCAAACCTTCAGTTAGCCTCGCCAATATACCAGGATATGACACGTCCTTTGTCTGAATACTATATCTCGTCTTCTCACAATACCTACCTTATCGGACACCAGTTGGTTGGAACTAGTACGACGGAAGGGTACATTAGGGCACTTTTGGGAGGTTGTCGTAGTGTTGAAGGTATGCCTTCTGCTTCACTGTGTCCTCATACTGATTTTTCTGCTTTTAGTCGATATTTTTGACGGAGATACCGAGCCCATGATCTTCCATGGCAAGACTCTAACCTCCAAAGTCTCTTTACGAGCTGTCTGTCGCTCAATTGCCAAATATGGCTTCGTTGCCTCGCCCTATCCTATCATCATCTCAGCCGAAATGCATCTTACCACAATCGAGCAACAAGATATGATGGCGGCCATCATGATAGAGGAATTTGGAGACAGCCTGATCAGAATGCCGCCTGACGGTCCACCGAAGTTGGAACATCTACCGAGCCCTGAGGATCTGAAGGGGAAAGTGTTACTCAAGGTTCGTGTGCCTTACTCATCGTCTTTCTTTGATCACACATTTTGAATCCTTTCAGACACGGCACCTCGACCTAGTGTCCTCCAAGAAGACTTCAGGTGAAGGCGATCATCAAGATATGGATGTTTCCTACTCGTCCTTGAGCGCGTCCGATACGGATGTGTTTTCAAGTGATGCTGGTCCTGCTCATCCCAAGAAACGGCGGCCCTCTGAGAACGACAAGAGTACGCGTATGCTCGTTACTCTTATCGTCATGACTTATGCTCACATCCTACTAGGTCTAGGCTCCGAGTTGCAGCGAGTGGGGAATACCGTCCTCCGGCGAGTCGGAAGTCGACGGAAATCTGCTGCCTCTTCGACTGCCCCACAGATTCGATCAAACCCGTCGAATGCCTCTACTGTACTCTCAGTCTCTCCGAGTAAAGTCAACAAACCCAAACCGCACAAGATGTCCTTGGCTCTCGCAGCTCTCCTCGTATACACGATCGGTGTCAAGTGCCGTGGTATTAACAAGAAGGAGCAGTATGCCGTCGAGCACATGTTCTCGCTGTCAGAGAATACGATTAATAAGATGCTCAGAGAGGTTACCTATGGGTATGATGACGATCATGGAGAGTCTGTTGGTCCGCATATCAGAGAAGGCGTTGGGAAGGGAGGGATGATGGACCTCATTAAGCACTGTCGGACTCACTTGGTCAGGATATATCCAAAGGGGATGAGGGTAGACTCGTCCAATTACGAACCACATCGGTATTGGAGCGCGGGTGCGCAGTTAGTTGCACTCAACTGGCAAACCTGCGGTAAGCCATCCTTTGTTTCACCGGGCACTCTGAAGATAATTTGACACTCGTTTAGACACTGGCCTCACCCTCAATCATGCCATGTTTCAACGCAATGGGCGGTGTGGGTATGTCTTGAAACCACTCGCACTCAGATCCGCTGCACACAAACATCTACTCAACAAACGCACTAACCACTTCATGAATGTCACCATCATTTCTGCCCAGCAACTACCTCGTGCCAAGGATGGCAAGACAATTGTCGATCCTTATGTCGAACTAACCCTTCATGTTCCTGACTGGACGCACCAGCCATTCCTTCCCCAAATGCAAGTGAATCCCAATGGAAGTAGCCAAGGCGCTTCTGCTTTCCCTGGTCCAATGGCCACCTCCGTCACCTTCGCACAAAGACTGACCTGCTGCACCGGCGTTGTTAAGCATAATGGCTTCAACCCCGTCTGGGAGGAGCATTTGAGACTGCCTTTTGATTGCGTCGGAGATATGAAGGATCTGATTTTCGTCAAGTTTACTGTCAGGCAGGAAAGGAAAGGCGGTGAAGAAGGAGAGCCTCTGGCAGTCCACTGTGCTTCTTTGGGCAGTCTCCAGCAAGGTCAGTGGTATCTTGATCCAGTTTTGTTAACAGTTGATGATGATGTATGCGAATCTAACTATAGGATATCGTCACCTACCCTTGCACGACGTGCAACTCAGACAATACCTTTTCTCCACGCTCTTCGTACGCATTGATATCCAAGATGTCCCTCCCTGAGGACTAGATCTCATATAACTTCATTCTGGAACTCTAGTGTTTCTTTTTCCTTTTTCCTTTCCCTCCTCATCGTTTCATGCAACATCTACATCGTCGTTACTGAAGCATTGTTCATTATGTATACGCACCTTGGAATGTTTTCGTCTTAGTTTCTAACTTATTTTGGTCTACTGCTCATCATGTTTCTTTCTACGCACCCGTTATCCTTTGAAGTTCCCCTTCGTATTCACCATAGTCTCGTTTATAACTCCAGGTATAACATAAGATTGTAACTAATACAAGTTGAAGATGAAGATGAAGTCAGCGCTATTGATTATTCTGTATGATGTGTCTAATCGGCATCGCGAATGCTAATGTTGACGAAGAGTGTAGTGAACAGGTGTTGGGAACCCAGGGAGTCATGCAAAGGAAGGTGGCGGAAGCCTGCGATCAACAACATGAGGACCGACATTGCGACTAAACCGGAAGAATTCGTACCTGGCTTCAAGCTTGCAAGTGGGGCACAATAGACTGCCAGCGGTTCATCGTCGTCGTCATCCTTTCCTTTCTGCCAAACAACAAACCTCACAAACACCAGCCCCAACATCCCACCTTCTCTGCCTCCGAGACAATCAAATGGTAAACTAAACTGCTCGTTCCAATTCGGATTAAACCCATTGTCTTTCACTACTCGTGTTTTGGTGGAGACTTGTCGTGCGGAGGTGGGTTCAGTCGATGTTGCGTGGTGAGGGGGTGAGTATTGAGTTTGTGAGGAGGAATCAGCTGGGATGAAGGGTGTTGAAGACCAATCCGGAATGTGGAGCGAAACCTCGACGAGGGGGTCGACGATGGTATTCTTCTTGATTAGCCCATCGACGCGACTTCGTTTAGGCGTGGGGAGTTGTTGAGCTGAGATGACCTGATAAAGCATGCACAGAGATGATCAGCTAAGTAGCAGAGTGCGGCAATGGGGCAACATACAGTTACGTCAAAGTAGTGTTTGGTCCGTGTGCTGAGGAGGTCTACGTTAAATTCTGTCAATGCAGGAGGCTTCAACACATATCCGCATCTTCCATTCTCTTGAAACATCGCCTGATTCATCAAGTACCCAAAGTCTATGAACCTCGGTTCAGGAAGCATTCACAACAATATACGTAGGTGTGTCACGTACCATGCGTCTGCCAGTTCAATGCAACCACTTGACACCCTGCCGCCCAGAACTGATTCGGCTCATAATTCGAAGAATTCACTCGTATTCCCTTGGGATACGTCCGAACCAAGTTGGTCTGACAATGTTTGACTAGTGAGAGTAAGTCTTCCTTCATCATCTTCTTGGCTTTGTTTTCGGACAAAGAGAAGATGTGCTCCGGTTCGTAATGCGGTGCAGCTATAGGTGCCTTAGCCGAGGGCGTTGGAGATGGCAAAGCGGTAGCGGCAGCGATGGTGGTAGGGAGGGGTGGAAGGGCGGGAGATGATGTGGTGGATGAGGTCGCTGGAGGAAGCCCGCGGCATTTTACACCCACGGTGTAGACCAACAACGCCGCTAGCTTGAGCGACATCATAGGCTTTACATGCTCCTTCTCCGCGTCTCCGCCACCGGCTGCCCTCAAGGATGGCGCAGGGGAAGGCGACGCACTCCTCCCCATTTTCGTTTTGGATTTTATTTTACCAGTCAACTTCGATTTGAGGGATTTCAGTTTCCCTTTGGCCTTGTCGAGTTTGGATAGATTCTCTCCAGCATCGGTGTCATCAGAGTCGGAGGTGTCAGAAGGTTCTTCGACTTCGATCGGGGCGGACTCAGCGGGAGTAGCGACGGAGGCGAGACTTTCAATGGCGTACAAATTTTTGGCCTATATAGACAATATAAGTGCTCTTTCTTATTTCGGGATTGGCGTAAACGCTGACCTTGAGCAGAATCTTCTCCCTCAGACTCTCCACGCTCGGCAACGTGCTCAACCTCTTCCTCTCTTTTCCAGGAACATACTCATCATCACGAACCAATTTATCCCCAAAACACTCCTTCATCACTTCAACCATCTTATCCTGGCCTTCCAAACTGAGATGCACTTCCGCTGAGACGATGATTGGGTAAGGAGACGCGATGAAGGCGTAGTGCGATATAGCCATGCAGATGTCTCGGAGAGGAATTTTGGACGTTAGAGTATTGCCGTGTTTGATGACGGGTTCGGAAGTCGAGTCGTCGCCATCATAGATGTCCACTGTAAGGAAAAGATGAAGATAGATAGAGCATAGTGAAAGGCATGAGACTCACATTCAACACTTCGGCACCCAGCAAGTAAGGCCCGGATGTATCCCTCCACTGTACTCACTCCAACTAGCTGATGCCCAATTAGATATGTATTGTGGGATGAGGAGATGTAGTAGTGCGACAGCGGGTGAGACATGTCTTGAGTGATTGCATGGGACCCCGAAGCGGAGGGATTGACGGCGTTGTCAGGAGAAAGGAGGAACGAAGTGAATCCCGAGGCTGATATCACTGAAGGAATATCGGAAGAAGCAGCAGTAGCGTATTTGGCGAATATCACACGCAGCTGATCCTCAGAGAGGTCGTACTTGGAACAGTGATTATGAGATGCACCAACTTCAAAGAGTGAAGAGGCGTACCTTCTGTTCATCTTTCATGAACCTCGCAAAGGTAGAGAAATCGAACATCTTCGACGGGCTGTGATCGCAGAGCCTCACATATAGCGCGTCAATCTCTGGCCGACGCTTGAGGGTCTTAACCAGCTGCTGAAAGGCCGCAAAATCGAGCCATCCTCGACGTTCAGTATCCGCTCCCTGAAACACACATTTAGAAGGAACTACTCAAAAGGCCATCGACGACTTACATCAAATATCCTTCTCAGCGCCTCGTGAGGAAGGCTGATATTCAGCCTTCTAAACAACCCCTCAACCTCTTTGAAATCCAACTTATTATCCCCGCCCATATCCGCTCCCTTCCAGTACATCTTCTCCCACACTGCCTGGCGCATTTCCAAATTATCAAGCCCCTTCATCAGACTCTGCCGCATCGAATGGATCTGCGACACAGTATCGTACCATTGTACGCGGAGTTCGCGTGTCGGTGCAAGGATGTTGAGAGATTTGTACGAGTTATCACGGATGTAGATGATGGAAAGGAAACGAGGGAGATCGGTTGGGGGTAATCCCAGTTGAGCTAGGTCGTACGCCGCATGGGGGCCTGCACGGATCTCCTTGATGCTTTCGGCGAACACTAGATACCAAGTCAGTCAGTACGAGGCTTGGATATAGTACATGATGGAAGATTTGAGCTCACCGGCGCCATGTTTCTTCGACTGCCAGAGTATCTGTCCTTGCTCAGGATCGATGCGGAATTCAACTTGCTTTTGCTTCCGGTCAGAGTTGACTTTGGTTAGCACGACTCCGGAGACGAATTCCTGCGGTGTTTGAGGCGCTGTCATCGTCGTTGACGAGGTTGAAGCCATTTTATCGGGTTGCATGGCGCCGCTCATGGTTCAAATTCAAATCGAGGAGATCCCTTATCTTGGCGAATCGGTGACAGGTCTCCATTGCGCAGTGCAACTCCAAGACTTGGTGGCTGTTGCAACAGCGTGATGATGGTGCATCAGATAATAGAATCAAGATGCCTCGTTGCGCCAGTCCAGAGCTCTTTGTCTTCGCTCTGTTCGGTATGTAAGTCCGAAGACAAACCGGGGCCAGCGTTATGCCTGCATATCAGCTGGCACAACGCGGATACGTTCTTTCCGGTATTATTGGCATTAGAGAAACCCAGACATCCATATTATGCACTCACCCGTGACTCTATCCTCATACTCGGAGGTTATTGCGGGGAAGAAGACCGATTTTGGGACGTCCCTGACGCGAGTTAGCCCTTTTGGGACACCATCCAGCTATCTGAATCGCGAAACAGAATTCAATGGCTGGCTGAGCGTTGGTGGGTACAAGAAGCGAATTATAAGCACTGCCTTTATTGAGAACTGGGTTATGGTATTTCTGCATTTGACTCACTCAAGGGGACCCGGGACATTGGTAGTAGACTCAGTGAATAGGAAGTGGAAACCCGGATGCTGTGCGATCTCATCTCACACCATGAGAGAGTCTGCGCATGATTTGAGTTAACAGGTCTTGATTCCGGCGCTGCATCTGTGAGAAGTGCTCTGAACATTTCATATCTTTCTCTTGCCAGGCCAGCCCCTGAGCATCCGACAGGGGCTTCGGCTAGCTCCTATATCTGTCTGTCCCTCGTACTGAAGACCTTGTGTGAAATAGATTGCTGCCTGTGAAGTACGATGCCTAGTCCCTCGGAGCGTCAATTCTGTCATAGAAAAAAACAGCAATTGTGACTGATCAGCAACATAGCGACGAGAAACCCCGCAAAACAAGCATGACAGTACGTCAATCATCTGGGATTGCCTCATCCATCATCTTTTCAAGATGATCAAATAAGAAACCAAAAGTTGGGGTAGCTCGGAGAACTGGGCTGCTCCATCAGGACTGTGGAGACCCACAAACCTGGTGTACATCAAGGCTTCAGCCGCGTGTCGAGACGGGTGCTCGAGGTCATCCAAGTCAACGGAAACCTGGTCGCAGCTGTCTGACTTCGCCAGCATAAGACAATTTGAGGAGCTGCTGTATGCTAGGCTACTAGCTCCTTGATGATAAAGTGCCACGCAGTGACTTTGAAGGTGCTGATGCGGGACTGATGCGGTTGTTCCCCTGGAAGCTCCTATTTTAGCTCGTCTTGAGCGCTTAAGGCCTTGAGCGACGACGTCAAGCTCGATTCCTCCAGTGTTCACATGCATCCAAGTCAAATGTTCATACCTACTTCGAAAATACAGATTTTCGGGCTTTTCAGTAGCACCTTGACTGACGAGAGTTGAAAACGGAATCGGGTCCTCAAACCTCCTCGGTCACTATCGGCGTTCTTTTGGCATAAGGGATTAGTCCCTTGTACACGACGGACGGACAAGCACGGCGATGCCGTTCGTTAGAGAGCCCAGGCTTAGTCACACCTTCCAGGTGACCTAGTATAAAGCAGTGCCCTACCAGCCTCTACTCCACCACTCTTTCTTCTGTACCATCGCCACTCCGCATCTTTCTCACTGCAATATTCGCCATGGCCTCAAAGAGCACCGGATTTGTTATCAACTTTGCTAGTGAGTCTCCTCATGTGGATTGAATAATGATAAGAAACATGCAACATGAGTGAATAGAGAAATGTGTCGTCGTGACTGGCGGTAACCGAGGCATTGGATATGCATTCACGAAGGCCGTTGCGCAGGCTGGAGCAAACGTTGCCATAATCTATAGGCGAGTTTGATCATCTCTTTGCAGTCGCCTCTAATCGCAACTTGCGCCCAGGAGCTCTGCAGACGCTGAGGACGTTGCTGCGAAAGTAGCCAAAGAATTCGACGTCAGCGTCAAAGTGAGTGCATATATGCGTTCAATTATGCTGAGCAAGACGAACTCAGCACCTGGTCACTATAGGCCTATAAATGCGACGTATCTGATACGGACCTAGTCAATAATACCTTTAAGAAGATTGATGATGAGATGGGCCCCATCACCGGGTTGATCGCTGTGCGTTCACTGATACTGATCACTCGGCGCATACGCGGTATTCTGATCATATCTGTTTCCTTCCGATGCAGAACGCCGGCGTATCCGTCGTCAAACCCGCGTTCGACCTCACACACGACGATTTTAGCCGTGTTTACGATGTCAATGTTTTCGGCGTGTTCAATACCGCTCGGGCTGCTGCTAAGCATGTTGATTTGACACTCATTTTACGCATGTATTGACTTCAGATCTAATTGTTCGTTTACTCGTAGACTCTGGACTGAAAGGAAGTACCAAGGGGGTTCAATTGTCATCACATCGTCTATGAGTTCCCAGATCATCAACCAATCGGGAGTCAACGACCCTCTGACCCAGGTCTGATTTACTCCATTTCTCTCCTGACCTCTCGCCAATAATTGGCTAAATGCGCGTATCCCAGATATTTTACAACTCATCGAAAGCGGCTGTGTCCAACCTCACCAAAGGTCTCGCGTCTGAATGGGCTCAATATGGTATTCGGGTGAATGCGCTATCTCCTGGATATGGTATGAAAGCATTCTCGACAGAACAGGCAAGACGTGGGCTGATTTGCGAACTCTGCGTGTAGTCAACACCGATCAGACCTCGCACATGGATAAAGCCATACGGGACCACCAAGCTAGCGGAATCCCCCTCAAGCGCTTTGCCGAGGTATACTCCCCTTGACCCTTTTGTGTATAACTACTGAGGCATCTAATGTTTAATTGCCCCATAGCCACAAGAGATGACCGGGCAGGCTCTCTTACTCCTGTCTGATTATGCGAGCTACATGACTGGCGGAGAGTATTTCGTCGACGGGTACGTGGATTCGTATCCTTCTCGATGCTCAGTGATTGATCGTAATACGGTTGCTTCAGTGGTCAACTCATTTGGTAAAGACGTAACATGAATGCCTCTCAGTACCTTGTACTTTTAAGTTCATGAGCATATGGACATACAGTGATTGGGTCATACCAGCTTGTTCGGAAGTCACGGAGTAGGAACTGTATGTACGCGAAGAGGGGGAATGCACCAACAGACAGTGTTTAATCCCGCAAGTCGACGATGACCGGCTGGAATCCTGGACCTGCGAAGGGAATCCTTATACCCCCCTCCCTACTAGCTCGAGCACCCGAAGGCCAATTGGCGGCGTTGGCAAAGACGGTCGTGCGCTCACGTCCCGCTTCAGCGGTCGCTAATTTCGGCGGCGGGGAGTCGCGAATATGGCTCGGAGTTTCTTCACCCGACACAATCCCCTCGTTCTGAGCCTGATCGTCCCCTTCGCCGCAATCCTCCATTTCAACTGAATGCATCGTTATATCAGAAGCGACATCGCTACCTGCGGTGTCGATACTCGATAGATCAGGGGTTTCATCCCAATCAACTATCCTTGCACCATGGGCTTCGTGGATATGCCCAAATAAGTGGAGACGGGGTTGGAGCTTGGGGAGATACTTTGCTAAGGTTGAACATCCTACGTCTTCGCCACTGCGTGTGCGATCAAAGAGTTTATAGGGAGGGCCGTGGGTTAAGCTGGTCGAACGCGAGGGGAGCAGGAGGTTGGAGGTTAGTGAACGTGTATGGAGGCGAAAGATGGGAAGTGGAGAGGGGACTTACAGGATGTCCGTCTGAGGAATCCCGGATACGATGCCTGGAAACACGTCTGTGAGGGCACCAAAGCTAGGAAAGAACATCAACCCAACCTTCTGCTTCATGGGCGGAATAATTGAACGCCCAATTGAAAAACTCGGGAGACCACTGGCACAGGCATGCTTGTTCAGGCCACGAAGAATGACACTCGTGAACAGGCTCATAACGCACCGGAGACCCATAGACGCTCCACATCCTTCCTCCGTCTTTGACTTGAAATTCGAACTTCTCGTCTTGCAGGTAGATGACGCCATTTGTCTTTGCTTCAGGGCCTGTTAGCATATCTTGGATGGGTTTGATAGGCTGTAACGAGGACGGTTGGTACACGCGGTGAGCATGGGGCATCGAACTCACCTGCTTGGATTTCTGATGCCATCTAGCGAAATTGTCGTCATACCAAGGGGTATGAAGTGGCAAATCGTGGTTTCCAGCTATAATTCTGTAACGTCATGGTCGTTGAAATAGCTATTTTAACAAAAGCCGAGAAAGAAGCTAGAAGACTAACATCTTATATTTATGCGGCATCTCGCATATCCAATCCATCGTCTTCTTGAACTGCCCTACCGTACCCGTCGATGTAAGGTCCCCACTATGCAACAACACATCTCCTGGAGGAACCGGAAACGTTCTCGAATGCGTATCACTTATGCATATGAATCGCGTCCAAGTTCCATCTGACGGCAGTGCGGGTATATTTTCGGGGTCGTATTCGAGGTGGACGATCGCGTCTTCGGAGGTTAGAGTTTCCGGGATGTATGGAATGGGGACGAGGTCCGATATCGATGGGTTCGAGGTTGTGTCATGGAGAATGAGAGGAGAGCCTGCTCGTCCTCCAAGGAAATGCTTGAGGTGCTGCCGTAAACTTATGTTGAAGACAGTTCAGAGGTCGAACACCTTGAGGTGGAGGACATGAGGGAACTCCACTGGCGTTGTGATCCTGGGAATATAAGTTCTCACGGTCAATTCGCATTGCATACGCTCTTCCTTTCCTTTGCAATGATGGAGGCTTCATTTTCCTCTGCGTCGGCTCCGCGCTCAGATTCTGGTCTCACAGGCTTGAGAAAACCACACGCCGAGGCCATGCTGGTTCCGACCATATGGACACGTTACCCGGGTATCTGACGCGTGCTGTCTCCATCAGATTCACACCCGGTTTTCTGGTCATATTGTTGAAGGTCGACTTCGCTGGTCCGTTTCATGAGCATCGCAGTGTTTAAAAGGACGGCGCGCAGCAGTCACCGAACTTGGGTAACGTTTCATGAAGCTTATGGTTGTATTCGAATTCCAGGTTGGCACCCAATAATTCTGCATAGATTACCCATTGCTTCTCATCCTTGTGGATGTAGCTCAGGTGACTCACTAGTCCCTCCTGCGCCTGAGAAATAACGAGGGTGAGATGCAGCGAGGCTTGGGGAATTTGAATCCTCGAATTCGAGAAGCCCAGTAGTTATTGTGTCTTCTCCTCTATTTATGGTCGTCGACGGGACAGCGTCGTACGATTCCTCGCCCTAGTAGCATTCAAAAAGGACGCTACTTTCGCATTTCTAACGAGAGCAAGTAATCTCATCATGGCAAACGGTTTCTGGCAGATTGCGTTATTGGGAGTATGGTTGGGCGCTTGTGGAGCTCTAGTATCGTCTCAGAGTACAGTGTGAGTACCAGGCTATCCTCACTGAACTCCACCATTGCTAAATCTTCTCATGTAATCTTATCGCCCCCTGGCTGCTAATATCCTCTTGGTCAGTGGCTCGGCGACTACGCGCCCATCTCAAACGCCCGGTGTTACAATTTCCGACCCATCCAGCTTTGTGAACCTTTTCATCGGGACTACGAATGGTGGTCATGTATTCCCTGGTTCGTATATGCTGTCATTCAAGTTCCGATGCATGGGCACATCCCGGGACTCTTCCCATAGGTGCCACGCTCCCACATGGAATGGTGAAAGCAGGCATGGATACTGACTCACCGGGTAATGTTCGTCTAGCTTTCTGTTTCTCGGTGGTCTAGATGCTCATAAATATCTGGATTGGCCCCACAGCACGCGGGCTACGATGCTGACCCCCGATTCAATGCGACTGGTTTCTCCCAGCTACATGACAGCGGAACAGGTGGTGTGAGTAGCAAATTCTCACCTGCGTGGTGTATTTCTGATATCTTTTTCGATCACGCCCTTCTATGTGCTATTACTTTCCGTTCGAACGTTCCAGGCAGTGCCGTTGTCGAACTTCAAACTCTGGCCGTTTGCGGAATGTTCGTCGTTCGACAAATGCGCTACATCGCTTGATGGAAGAAAGACGACAAGGAAACTTTTATCTGACGGTCAGTTGGCCTAACCCATACGCTCACTGTCCAATAGCAACCACATCGTATGTTGATCCGGCGGTTTGACATAGGTTCGCCCGATGACTTCGCTTCTCCGGGATATTTCGCCACCAATTTGGTATGCAGACCTTTTACACCTTCCTATACTCGTCTTCTGACAAAATTATGGTATCTATCATTTGCGTCCTGGCTCCGGGGCTCTAGAGTACAGGCATTCGCGTCGAGCTGACCGCCACCAGACGGGCGGCTCTCCATCGGTATACATTCCCGGCTAGCTCCACTCATCCTCGTATGGTCGTAGACATCACCAATGATGGGCAGCGCAGTAGCACTAATCCTACAATGGTCTTAGATCCTCAAACGGGCCGTGTAAAAGGTGAGTTTGTCTTCCGCATACGACCATATTATCAGCATAGCCACGTCAAATTTCGGGCTGGGCGGCGTTAACTCTAGAGCAGTTTTCTTCCCCGCTCGCACTCGATGATCGAATTAATCTGAAAACTGCCTACCTGTAGGCGGTGCATCATTTGCGGCATCGTTCGGGCCTGGCCGATATAGTGCCTTTACATGCGTCGACTTCAAAGGCGAGGGCTTTACGCTCTCAAAGCCAGTAGAATTTGGAGCATGGCTAGCTGATTTCCCCGTTCAGGGAATGGTAGATAGCCAGCAACTGTATACAAGTGAGCTACATGTTTGAGTGACTGTTGCTCCTGTTCAGTCCTGACCATGGTGCCTCTGCCCTGACCCCTGACGCCCACGTGCCCTCGCTCCTGTTCACGCCTTGAATCGCCCCTTACCCCTAACAGGTTTCGTGGATCAATTAGGCGCCTTGCTCACTTTTGCGCAGCCTTCTCCCGACCGTCCGACCGTCATCCTAGCTCGCGTTGGGGTGTCCCTTTTATCAGTTGATCAGGCTTGCTCAAATGCGGAACAAGAAATTCCTGATTTTAATTTTGACAAAGTTAGTAACGACGCCAGGGACGCTTGGAATGATGTCCTAGGCAGAATACAAGTCGATACTAGCGGTGTCCCTAACGAGACAGTTGAACTCTTTTACGCCTCGGTTAGCCTCTCGCGCCCTGCCCGCCGCACTCGCGAGGATCTGATACGAGTTTGCAGCTCTACAGATCGCATATTTCCCCCGCGGATTGTACGTTATCGTGTTTCGCTGCTCGCCTCTCTTTGGTACTAGTACTAACTTGTAACTATAGATACTGGCGAGAACCCCAAGTGGGACTCGACGGAACCCTACTTTGATTCGTTTTACTGTAACGTACGCCCCTTCTTCTATCGTACCGATGGCCGGTTCACTCTGACCAATGCCGAAGTGGGATACGTACCGAACCCTCTACCCACTCATGTCCCTTCACGATCCTACTACTTTCTCTCGCATCGTGCGGGGTATGATTGACATTCAAAGGCACGAAGGTTTGTTTCGTCTTGACATAACCTCTGGGGTGTGGTCTGATTCTAGAGCGGCGTAGGTTGGTTGCCTGAATGTCGGGGTGCGACAGCCATGCACTTTATTCAGGGCGGCAGTAGTCAGTCTACGATTGGCTTCTATATGTATCTCAACTTACGACATCCGTGCAGATGCTGATCCAATACTTGGAGAGTTCTTTGTCAAGTCAGGCATTTCCACTTCCGCTGATGCTTCCCACTGACCACCAGAGATAGATTCCACGACCAGGCCGCAGCGCTCAATGTCTCCGCTACCGACTTGTATACGGCACTTCTTGCAGATGCAGAGGTCCAGCCACCGAACTGGAATCTTCAAGGCAGGCAAGCCGACGTATGGAAACGTCTGAGTAAGCACTTACTCGACACGTCTAGAATCTATCATCTCACTGATTTCAATCATATCGATATTTCGTATTTTGCTCCACAACACGCTTTGATGCCGCATTTCGTGCCGGCGGATCGCGAGCTTAGATTTCATACCACACGACATGTTTGACTTAGGTGGTGCTAACTCTAAGCAAGTCTCGCGTACACTGGAGGTAAGAACCGTGTGTGCTTCTTCGCTTGCGTAAGTTTAACTCGCCTATCAAACTAGCATTCATTCAACGACTTCGCTATTTCACAAGTAGCTAAAATTCTTGGCAAGAAGGACGACGCTCGCAAGGTGGGGTCCAGCTCTAGCTCTTACTTTTCGATCGTCTCCAAATTTAGTCGAATCATCTGATAACTACACGCAGTATTCCCAACGCGCTGGAAATTTCGCAAACGTATGGAACCCCAATATCACCGTACCCGACGGACCGGCGTCTGTTGTGGGCATGATGCAGGTATGTATCATTTTCTGATAGTCTCGAACTTTCATCGATGGGATTCTGATATGTGCGCTGCAGCCTCGATTCGCCAATGGTACCTTTAACTTCACAGATCCCCGACATTGTAGTATCCACGACCCGGCACAGGCTACCTGCTTCTTGAATGCGGCGAATAGGGATGGGTTCTATGAGGGCTCTCCAATAATTGTGAGTGGATGGAGATGTTTCCCACTCAACTTCTCATCTGGTATTTTAGTATTCACAAGTAAGCTTCCTGATGGCTAAGGTACCGATAATACCTAATCATCGTCTAATGGATTGCTAGTACGTGCCTCAAGATACGGCCAGGTTGATTGAATTGCAAGGTGGTGTGCACAACTTTATTTCACGCCTTGACTTCATTTTCGATCAGGTGCGTGCTTACAATCCCTCTAGACGCTTTTAGCTAAATCCCAGCTTCTTTTACCAGGACTATTTTGAGTCCACGGACGAACCCTCCCAACAGATGCCGTTCATGTATCACTACGCCAACCGTCCAGGCCTAAGCACTCAGAGGTCACGCCAGGTTATTGCCCAATTCTTCAATACCTCAGTGAATGGCCTCCCTGGAAATGATGGTACGTTCCTGTCCTCACACGATAGACCTTCTATGACTAGGCTTTGGTTCGACATTCACACTGTTTTGCTCGTTTCGCTCCCTGATAGACTCGGGTATGTCCCCCATACGTTGTTAGCTAGTCATATGAAGTAGCATTCATCCCCCCCTTAGGAGCCATGGGCAGTTATGCCGCCTTTTACTTGGCAGGATTGTACCCCCTCCCAGCGACAAAGCAATTCCTCTTGTCATCGCCTTTCTTCCGCCAAATTTCCTTCTTCAATCCGGCTTTTGGAAAGACTACTACAATCAAGTCAAAAGGATTCGTGGGGAACCCCAGTGATGGCACAGGCGGAAAGGTCTTCGTCAAGGTGAATCATCATTCCCGGATAGCCTTGTCGCTCATTAATATTGCTCCCCTCAGGGTGTTACTATTGATGGAAAGTTGTCGAAGTCCAACTGCTTCCTGGATTGGGATGTCTTTGTCAAGGGTTCTTTGGTGGAGCTGACGTTAACGGATGACATCAATGTCACCTGCGGTGATGGCAGGAGAGCTCTACCCCCTTCCTTGTCGACTGGTGGTTATGATTAGTGGCCCCGCGGATGTCCCTTCGGTAAATCATTGGCTCAACTTCTGCTCTATCAAATTATGGTCAATATTCCTGATAGGCTTCTGAGCCCAGTGCCACCTATATTATTCTTAGGTTTCTGATGTCAGTATGCCTTCAGTCCTTTGCGCCGCTTTTCCGCGCGATGTATGAAGCGAACCCCCGGGATGCCCATTCCTTCGAACACTGCTGACAGATTCAGCATTACGCGTGATGGTCAAAACTCTCCTTTGACATCCAGGGGCCGCGGAGTGTGAATGGTCATTCACAATGCCACAGGGACTTACTTCCTCCTACGCATACCGAATCTCCACTTGACGACAAATGCAGGTCCGATATGTGTTGACGCGCGTGGGTATCCGCCCATTATAGCTAGCCGACCCGTGCTCACTGACCTTATGGCATGTCTTATTCTGGAATGTTATCTCTCTATCATCAGGTTATCGCGTTCAAATCGTTCACGCAGCATCCGCGTTCCAGTGCGCCAGCAGTGCTGACACCACGAGGTTGGGAATTATGAGCGGACATTATTTGTTGCGCAATCAAGCTGATTGGGGGAACCAATGTATGTTTTACTCTGTTCCTGGTAGTCCTCGCTTTTGTTCCCAGAAGGGGAGCCGAAACATAATGTGTGAAGTTCCCTTCGATCTGATCCCTTCGAAAAGCTACTTCTAGGCAGGCATCTCAGAGGGATCCACAATTGGTACCGTAATCACTTCACCGATTCCTGTTCTTTCATGAACAAATTTTCACACAATCGACCAAGGGCTCGACAGTCTCCAGCCACGCGAGGACTGTTTACCATAGAATCAGGCGCGCCTCATGGATCTGTTGAACGTTATTATTAATTATCCCGCTGTAGACGGTAACACGGTATGATCCATCTACAACGATGGCGCACAGAGATGGGCTCCTTGGCGTGTATCTGCTAGGACACGTATAAACATATCAATCAGAACGCTATTCGTTCCCCGCAGCGTCGCACGGTAGGAAAGCATCCCGAAGTCGTCGTCGCCAAGAACGGCTACAAAGACTTCTAGGGACAAATTTGCTACAAAAGCACAGGTCCAGGGCTCATTTGGCCCGTAGGCCGTATATACGACATGTTTATGTTTTAATTGGTGCTATCCACGTGGCATATTAGTACAATTATCTTCTGTTCGCCTCAAGGCTGAGTTTCAAGGTACGTTGAATATATGAGTACGTATGTAACGCAATATCTTGTTCTGTTCTCTCGCTCACGATTCTCTTCTACCTCAGCGATCCTCCTCTCGACTGTTTTTGATCTAGATGCATTTTAGAGACTAGTATTTGATTGAGATTATTCAATGGGATGCGACTAGGTGGGTTTAAAGAAGGAGAAAGCCAGAGGGAAGGGGAGGGAGGGGAAGGGGAGAGGAACAAGCGTGTGGTGCGTCGTTGAAGCAACAAGTCATCGTTCGGTTGTATTGTCGGAATTACGGAGGTGATGGTACTTTCAAAAAGGTGCGCGATTGATTTTGATTTGCCTAGAATAAAGACGTGAGCAACGTGCCATGAAAAAAGACACGAAATATGAGCAGAAGAAAGGTACAACGCGCCCGGCAATTGGAACAGAGCTTCTTGGAAGTAGAATCAATGTGTACGTACTTGTTGTTCTTCTTTCCTGTTGATAGTTTCCTTTCGTGGTAAGCAAGTGAATGAGTCAACGCGAAAACAGATGAGTTTATGGAAAGAGACTTACCATTTACAATTGGCTGCGCAAAGCTTCACAGCCTCTCGATGGATCCAGAGCTCGCCGCCTGTATGAACGCTTCTATCTAAGCAGAAAACTCACGCAATCCATGGCGACGCACTCACCAACACACCCCATCACATGGATGCCGCCGAACATGGGCTAATAAGTTTTATTGGCGATGTTGCAGGGGAATGACTAGAAAGTGAGTGGTACCTTGTTGGAGTTGAACGTCGAACGCTCACCTCCCCACCCCATCCACGCCGAGTGATAGACCTCCACCACCACCCTCGTCTTCCTCCCCCTCCATGCCATCACCGTTCCCAACACAGTCGCGCTGATAATGAACTGGACATCTTGCTGTCTCGCCGTAAGTCGTCCCCCTTGTACTCTCGTTGATGGATACTAACACATTTCTGTTGGCCAATATAGTCAACTGTTTATTTCTCTTCGCATACTGCTTCTCCCTTGCTACCCAGAACCCCATGGACCTCCTGCTTGATCCCCGTCCCCTCTGGCAGCAAACCGACCTTATCCCAAATCCAGTTCGCTCTCTCCCACCTGTGAGACGTGTAAATGGTCAGCATTCCCACAAAGTTGTTGTCATTCAACGTCTACTAGCCATTACACGTCGTTTCGTAGATGTTTGCTGTCGACTGGGAGCCATTGAGGGATCCGGCTGCGAGGTATGTTGATGGATATTGTTGTTATGTGATGGATGGTGTAAATTCGTGCTCGTATTTCCAGAAAGTGTTTCGACCGTGTTCGTTTCCGCTGCTATGCAGTGTAAGGTAAGATCAGAAAGAAAGTAAGTGGGAGGATCGTAGGGCGGAGGATGAGAGCAGGATCATCGACATGTAAGTCGTCATTATTCCCACAGATCCATTGTCACTCAACGTTGACTAACCATTACACGTCGTTTTCGTAGACGTTCGTTATCGACTGGGAGCCATTGAGGGATCCGGCTGCGAGGTACGTCAATGTATATTATCGTTATGCGATGCATGGTGTAACCTCGTGTTCATTTTCCAGATGGCGTTTCGACTTGGTTTGTTTCCGCCATTATACAGTGTAGGGGTAAGAGCAGGGAATGAGAGTAAGTGGGAGGGTAGTAGGGAGGGGGGAGGGAAGGAGAGTCGTGTCGTCTCGCTTGTTGACATCTTGGTGCAGCGCTCACTTTAACACCTGGATTGCTTATGTAGACGCTGGCCGGAACAACCGTACTATTGACGAATTATGGTCAGCTAAGTTCCGAGGTTATCGTGATGTATACTTCAAACTGACTTCATAATTGTGTACTGCGCACCAGTTCTTCTCGTTCCATTAGCCTACACAATTGTACGTCACCTTCAATGCCACAGTATCATTTCTTGATAGGATGTCTTATAGGGCGCGAAATACGGAATTACGAACGAAGCTCTCATTGGCGCTGTGTTCATCCCAGCTGGTGTGGGTAATATGGGTGCGTCCTCGCTCACATCCTCATCTATTTCTAACCGAATATCGTGTTTTATGAACCAGCCGGTGCTCCCATTGCTGGCTACATCTCGGACCGTAAAATAGTTCAATGGCGCTCTAAACGAGGAGGTGTATGGTACCCTGAAGATCGCCTTTGCGCAACGCTCTTCGGTGCAGCGTTCTTCGCTCCATTATCTGTACTATTGACTGGGTGCGTGGTGCACTGGGTTGATGAAAGAAAGTTGGGCATTGGGCTGTGTTTGGTCTGTTTGTTTATGAATGGGATTGGAGTATGTCACATTCACTACGCACCCGAGAGCGATCTGTCCGGCACTTCGAGTCTGGCTTACTGACAGGAGGGTAGATTGAGCTAGTTCTGAGTCCCGTAGCAGCCTATAATGTCGACATCATGCACGCAAGAAGCGCAGAGGCGATGGCAGCCAATAGGTCAGTCCGATCCAAATGGTTGGAACGTCAAAACTCACCTCTTCTTTCACCGCTGCCCTTTGATTTTGCTGCAAACAGCGGCTTTCGTGCCCTCCTTATCTCAGTCACGGTCTCAAGCATTTTGCCACTGATCCAAACCTATGGTGTCCTCTTCACGAACGCATTGTCTGCGCTTATCGCATGGGGTGGTTTAGGGTGCGCTCATTTCTATCTTCGAGGCACATTTACAATTGACTAACCCACCGAACCTATCCGTCACCACTTGTTTGGGTTTCGCCGTAGAATGTTGATGTTTGTCATACGATATGGAGAGGAGTTACGTGGTTGGAAGAATGTTGGATATTCTACTGCTCAGACAAATTAGTAGACTGCTAGCATTGGAATACTGCTTACTGATGGGCACAATGATACTGTGGGATTGATAAAATCTCTATCTTCCGTGTTCCATAAACCAACACATATAGGAACTCGGCAAGGGGGTATGGGAGTCAGAGAGTCATTGTATACAATGTACATGATTTACATCTCGTAGACGTAGCAGAATTCCCCTTGGGATGCCGTCAGCGTTCAGCCTTCAACTCATACTAATGGCCCAACTGTTAGTCTTCCTGTAGTCAGCTCAGCGACAGTGCGACTATGGTATGTGGCTCGGGCATCTTTCTACTCTACCCACATAGTTTCAGCCCTAGCATCTGCTCCCTTATAGTTGGATTCTGGGGACACGGTACACCGCCTCCCAGCATCCACAAAGTTCCTGTAGCCTATGTAACACGAGTTGACTGCCCATCAGTATTGGTGCTCGGGTGAGACACATTCATCCGCAGTTTCACTCAGGGTCCTACCAACAGCACAAAGCCAAGTATGCAATCAAGGATACTGGAGGACGAGAAGGGGTTATCAATACAAGGCTATGTCATCGTTGAAGGTATTCCGTCACTCCCCTCCCTGTGGTCTTCTCTTCCTCTTCGTTCGTTTCTGACCTAGTTCCAATTCGTCGCGCTCACCGTCATCCCCGTCAACGTCGATGCTAAGCACAGAAACCTCTCTATCGCGTTTCCCCAATCGCCCTGTGTTCCTACCAAGATCCCCACCCCCACCACTACGCGAAGAATGCATAACTCCAACAGCCTTCGCAACAGCCCCACGTCTGACCTTCTCAGGCACCTTCTCCCAATACACGCTCTCCTTCTTCCCTTGCACCACCTCCACGCTGATCCACGCCCCGTCGTCCAGCTGCGATATGTCAGAATCACCTACATTCGGAACGCAACCTACCCCATCCAGCCCTGAAGTCTGCACAACACGATGCGACGAGAAGTATTCCGAGATTAACGTAGCATGATGTGGGCTTGTGACGCGGAGGTAGCACTAGATTGAAGGTATGGTATAAGTAGAAAGAAAGTTAAAAGGGGAGGAAACTCACGCTATCAACACCTTTATTGAAATCAACGTAATCGATACCGTCACCTCCTCCGCTCGTTGCGACATTCCCATGGACAGGCGGTTCGCTCAACGCCTGGGCGAACAAGGATCGTAGGGTGGTTTTGTTTGTTTGCGGGTGGATATTCCGAATGAAGAGGAGGCAGTCGTAAGGGTAAGGATCTGAGAGTGTTGGTGTTCGTGCAAGCGATGGGCACGCAGTATCCTTAGTTGACGGCAGGGGGAGATGGGATGGTGTGGTCAAGTGAGGCGACACTTCGAATTTGGCTTCCTTCACGTCGTGATGGTCAGCGTAGTCTTCGTCGACATTAGCCTCCTCGCCCGCGTCGCTCACATCAGCGTTCATCCATTCCACCAACTTCGCTCGATACTCCAGATACTCTTCCTTCAACTCTCTCCACCGCGTTTTCGAAATAGCTCGGAACCCAAATTTCATCGCGTCTTTCACAGCTTGGGTTTCAGTGTCTCTCGTCTCGCTACCCATTTTCGTCTTCGAAGTTGATGGAGGTGTTGGGCGCTCCCAAGGCCATTGCTCAAGTATGGCACGCGCATCAGCTTCTAAGGTAAAGGTGACAAACGCAAAGCCTTTGTACCTCGCTGGCTTAGCGCTCTGGGCGCCTGAGCTGGCGTCTGCGTAATGGGCAGGAAGAGAGATGGATTGGACGCGCGTTATGTCGTCGGATGGTACGAGAGCGAGGGCGAAGCGTAGTCGTCTAACCACTCCCTCTTCCCTTCCCAGCGAATCAAAGTTTGCAGGGGACAAACGGGATGGATGCTGATGGCATAAAGGGAGGCTCAATGCTTCGTCGAGTGCAGATCTGGTGGGACGATGAGCGACGATCCGCAATCTTGCCTTATCTGGGCATGGGACTCACCTGACAAGCCGGGCAGCCAATCAGAGGGCTAGAAATCGACGAAAAACCCCGTAAGTCCATGCAAAATAACACCTTTCACCAGCATAGGTTCCCCCTTCGGTGCTCGCTCTAAGCCAGCGGAAACGAGGGTCTCCCCCCGTTTCCGCCGGTGTCCATTCAAGCTATCTACGGACATGCAGGTCTAAGTCTACGGGCAGTACTACGAGATTCAGAGGGTGTGTGCTACGTTCGTTTCTACTCACAAATGTGTCGTTAGTTTGGAGGCAAACCGAGAAACTGATTAACGGACTTACCACGTTAAGAAGGTGACGGGGCATGAAAGATCTGCGAGAAGGGGCAACGTTGGCTTGCTGAAAAATGCAGCCAATCAGTACTCGGGCAAATCAAAGCTATGTGCGCTTACCAGCAGGAACCATTCACAACACTCAACGAGTCAGGGGACGAGGCAGGTGGACGTTTGCAGCGGTAACGGCGGGTTCCAGTTGACAACGGGGAGGGTGGCAGCTGCCAGTGGGACGAATACATGGGGGCGGTGGGGATGCGCAAGGGTTTAAGCTGTTCGAAAACGTTGCGGGAATAGGTCGGACGCAATGACAAAAGCGAGTCCACGGGAGGTCGACGACGAGGAGGAATATCGATGGTTTCCCTTTACGTGGTGTTGGGGACGATGGCGGTGACGAAGCTGGCGGCGGCGAAAGAACTAGTAGATTCCTACAAATATGCGGTTCGTCCTCAGGCCATAAAACAGCAACCATCTGTACTTACAAGAGGGAACCGCTTTGAACGTTCAAAATCCAATTAACCGCGAAGTTGGTCCCGGCGCAATGATATTTGGATGCTCGGGACTCAATGGCTCAGGGAACGATGTGGGTGGATGTCCAGAACGGTAATGGCAGACAGTTGGCGACGACGATGGTGAATCGTTCATATATGGTCACTGCGGGCAGTGTTGGCGACGAATACATGGTGGTGTGGTGGTAGTGGAAGTAGAAGCGATCAACCGGTTCAAAAACGTTGCGGGAATAGAGTGGAGACATCGACGAAAGCGCATCCATGTTAGGTTGACGAGTAAGGAGAATGCCGATGGTCCTTTACGAAGGCCGTGAGATGTTTGCGACAATGCACAAGACCTAACGCCAGCAAACGATCCCGATGGCAATGCACAGATCTACCGCTAGGAAATAGATGGAGGATGTCGCAAATGAGAGTAAAGGTGGCAGTGGGATGGGGAAGGGACAGTGGGCATAGTGGTGAGGTGAGATGTTGTTGGTACGGGGGAATACTACGCTCGATGATCACGGTCGAAACCAACAAAATGACCAGCGCCACCAGGGATGCACGTCCGTATCGTTGAAAGGAAGAGGGTAGGGAGGAATGTATGGCGAAAACTCCTTGCTGGTATTGGGGGAGTAGGTCGATATGAGCGTGATGTTGAATGTGTTAAGGTTACTAGGCCTTCGGCAAGAATAGGGCATCCCAGGTCGAGTCGAGGTCACATATGCAACCACAACGACCATGCCCATGCCCATGACTGCGTTTGCTGTCGCGTCCACGAACAATGAGGGTAAAATGCTGAGCACCGATGCGGGGACGCAGAGAGGACCACTCGAATTCGCCAAGGAAGGGAATATAGGGTAGGCTACAATGATCAACGATTAGATTCCACAATACTGACACTGACCACGGTCTCGACTTACCAGAAATAATAGAAACAAAACAAAACGCAAACGCAAACGTGAAAGCGGTCCGGAGGGTAATGGATGGATGTGTATGGATATCACGCAACCAGTCACCTACAATATCACCTCATCAGGGACTCCGAAAACAAGATAAGCAATGAAGTACTCACGAGGATACGTATTGCCGTATACAACGATTATGGACGATGTGGAGAAGTAAATGCCTAGAGGGGAAGTATGAATTATTAGGGCGAGACGTAGCAAAAGGGATATTTACTTTGAATAAAACTTCGAGGTTGCGAACAACAACGGGATTGGATGTGGAACGTTGGCAGAGTTTGCATGGATAAGTGACTCGGTTGATAGAGTTGACGAAGGCTTTGCATTGCGGGGCAAGGATTAGAGGATGGTGGATGCTTCAAAATCGTCAGACACTACGATAGCGGCCATGGACTATTGTGGTGACTCACCATATGTATTCTTGAGTTAACGGTGACGATCACAGACAGAAACCGAGAATGACAGCCTGAGGATGGTTCAAGGAGTCTGGCGCGGGACACAGAGGTGTGACGGAGACCATGTGTTCGTATTGGGATCCTACAGCATGCAATACGATCTTCTCAGTGACGGATTCAGTGGATACTGTACAAAGAAAACTCACCCAAGATACAACCAAGCGAACGTCAGAGTGTCGATCATTTCCAGGGACGAGTCAATACTGGACTTGGGAGAGAGGTCAGTTGTGGTGATCAGCGCGGAAAGAGATACACATACGAGGTTCAGGGGAGACAAACAAGGGTGCCGAGTGGGTTGAGCTGTAAACCGCTGAAAGAGTTCACATCGGGTGGGCCGATCCACTTGTAAGGGCAACGATGGTTCATTTCGACACACAAAGATACTGGCGTTGAGATAGGTGGTTTCGATGGGCGAGAAACGATGAATGAGAGCGGGAACAGTGCGCAGCCGTGAGCAAGAAGCATCGCTGCAGGAACGTGAGCTCAATGCAAAGATTGAAAGGCCGTGCATACTCACATAGTTCAATAGTATGTAGTGTCTCGAATTAGTTTGACGGATATAGGGATGCGAGACGGAATTCGGATGGTCTTGGATTAGGTACTATACAGATGATCGACGAGGATGATGGCTACGAAAATAAAGCAAAGCCATCAGTATCAAGTTGTGTGTATCATAACGGAGATACATACCTTAAATGCGTGGGATAGCCGTTAGATCGCACAAGAACCTAAGCAACAACATGGCATTAGTCCATGCATCATGGTCAAGAGTGAATGGACAAGCGCTCACCCAGACGCGGTCTCATGACCATCTGGGAACAGGGGTCAACGAACGACGGTACCCAAGAAAGTTTCCAACAACAAGTTGGGGGGTGCGAGGGAAGGGCAGCCTCTTCGAAGATATCGAGCATGGTAAGCACACCCTTGCATGCATATTTGAGGATGGCTGCAAACTCGTCGATGTGGAAGGCGACAATGGAAAGGAGCTGCGACGCGACGCTAGATGCAGAGTGGGAGGGAGGGAGGGAGAGGTATATGTACCACCAGTATAGCATAGTGACGGGATAGATGGGGGTGCAGAATGGGAGGTGCGTACTTTGGTGCGGTCTTTTATACAGTTTCAGTGAGTTTAATATATTATTCTTTCTTACGCTCGATAATGATATTCTAAATATCAATCGGTTCTCTTAATTCTCATGTATCCACACCCGGATGTGGAACCTTCTCCCGTGTAGCTTATTCTCAACACTCACATCAAATCACACATATACATCTCTTCTATCGTAGTTTGCCGGCTCACACATGTCTCCTCATATTTGATCTATTTTATCACCCAGATACTGAGACCAATTGCCGGCAGAGTCGCGTCGGCGATAGGCGTACAGTGAGCAAATCCGTATGTTCTATTTCTCTTTCTGAATGTGCACTCCTACGCTTTTCCTGGACATTATTTACAATTTTCTTAGTGGATGGTAGGTGCATGCTCACTGATTACCCCGATTTCGAGGACCCTAGATGTCCGAAATAGCAATACTGTAGTACAAAGAAGGTAATCCATTGGCAACAATGCATATGCATATTCATAGGGATGATCTTCGCTGAATATAGAAGTGTCGGGCGTTGTGTGTTAGGTGTTGGGCCCGTTTCAGTGAGTTTGAGAGGTTGGTGTCTCCCGCTGCTGCTTCCTTGCTAAAAAATAGATCACCGGGAGGTAGGTAAAGGCCTGCGCTCTGCTGAAGGCATGTAGAAATCTAGTTGAACCCAATTGCGATGTACGACACAACCGGCCATCAGAGAACATGTTTAGGGGTGTCTCTCCTATGCCGAAGCGGCCTCTGGAATGTCGAATCGACGGACTCACTCTTTGACATAGTTGACTGCACGAGTGTCAGTAAGCTCTATAGTTAGTTGCTTGGAGACTCTAAGCAGCCCCGCTTAATCTTTATGGTTGTGTGAGAACTAGAATGAAAGGAATTTCGACGGCATGAACTACTCAGAGCTCTTGAATGAAACAAACAACGTTGAAGGAGGCCATTTGAGCAATCCATTGTCTCTTAATCCTACATGGCCCTAACCAACATGCACTTGAGTTAGTGCTCGAGAACGTTCAAGTTTGCCGCAGCATCCATTCTGTCGAAACATCAAAACTACGAAAGCCGGATCTCTATATCACAGCACTCGTTCACCATTGTGTCGATACACGCTTCCAACCAGATTATCTTGGCTGTGTTTACCACGTACTAGTGTACTCATACGTAGTAGCACAAGTTCTCAATTGCTTTGTGCCGCAGTAACTCACCCCATGAATGTATTAACAAAATGGCGAGTGTCTCGTTCATAATCTCAAAGATTGATGCAACGTTCGGCTAATTACAACTTGCCTTGAACCAGTCATTCGACGGATTGTTTAAACTCGAATAATAATCGAGCTTCCGCTATCATTAAACGACAATGAATGCTATGTTAAGTTGATAACGAAGTTGTCCGTGATATTCAATTCAATTCGATTCAGCAAATCAACGACACTATGCATGTACAAGTACTCTTTCATGTTGAATTCACAGTGTACACAATCTATCGAACATTCAGACATAAGTATCCGGCTACCTAGTCCAATCAATTGCCTCCTTCTGCAATGTCGAGCGGGATGGGATCTGGAGCAACTAGACCGACGACCGACGTTGCGCCTAACCTCCCCAACACCTTCCATAACGACGCAAAAATCAAGTCCCAAAGTTTCCTAAACAGTTCAATAGATTCGAAACAACCCACCAATTAGAATATACCATTTACTAAACTCACCAGATCAGAATCAAAATCCGCAATATTCGTTCGCGACACCTCCGATCATCGATGAACCGCGGTTTCGGAATGTTGCCTATTTCTTCCGTGAATTTTTCAGTCATCATCACCGCCGCGCAGATGTTTCCCAAGGTAAATTGTGCGGGAGGCTCGCCTGGATTCCGAAGGTGAGAATATATCACTGTTAAGCTTCAGAGCTCCTTGATGCGGTGCCGAAACGGGCTTGTACTGTCCTCCTGCAGATATTCTATGTTTCGCAATGGTTAGTTGTTGTCAGAAGTGAACAGGAATGTGCTACGTACCAGTTTCCAATTCCTACACAGTGCCCATGGTAGTAACGACGTACCATTTGTTTCCTCGAGTGTGTTGAAGGCGGAGATGTTAAGATCAGATGCTGAGATCACCATCAACACTAGCCGAACATCTTCTCCCGGCGAATCTCTGTATGTAACCATGACCAACCTTCTCAATTAATCCATTATCTAGTCTTCTGCTTCTGTTTTTGTGCCTTGGAGCGCTAGAATAGACGTGATTATATCGCGGAAATAATCTAGATGCATTATGGATACTAGTTGTATTTGATTGAGATATTCAATGGGATGCGACTGGGTGGGTTCGCAAGAAGCAGAAAGCCGGAGGGGAGGAGAGGAGAGAGAAGGGATAGAGGAGAGGAACAAGCATGCGGCGCGCCGCTGAAGCGACAAGTCATTGTTCGGTTGTATTGTCGGAATTACGGGGTGGTGGTGCTTTCAAAAAGGTACGCGATTGATTTTGATTTGCCTAGAATAAAGACGTGAGCAATGTGCCATGAAAAAAGACACGAAATATGAGCAGAAGAAAGGTACAACGCGCCCGGCAATTGGAACAGAGCTTCTTGGAAGTAGAATCAATGTGTACGTACTTGTTGTTCTTCTTTCCTGTTGATAGTTTCCTTTCGTGGTAAGCGAGTGAATGAGTCAACGCGAAAACAAATGAGTTTATGGAAAGAGACTTACCATGTACAATTGGCTGCGCAAAGCTTCACAGCCTCTCGATGGATCCAGAGCTCGCCGCCTGTGTGAATGCTTCTATCTAAGCAGAAAACTCACGCAATCCATGGAGACGCACTCACCAACACACCCCATCACATGGGTACCGCCGAACATGGGCTAATAAGTTTTATCGGCGATGTTGCAGGGGAATGACTAGAAAGTGAGTGGTTCCTTGTTGAAGTTGAACGTTGAACGCTCACCTCCCCACCCCATCCACGCCAAGTGATGGACCTGCTTGTACCCTCCACCACCACCCTCGTCTTCCTCCCCCTCCATACCATCACCGTTCCCAACACAGTTGCGCTGATAATGAACTGGACATCTTGTTGTCTCGCTGTAAGTCGTCCCCCTTGTACTCTCATTGATGGATACTAACGCATTTCAGTTGGCCGATATAGTCGACCGTTTGTTTCTCTTCGCATCCGACACTGGGCTTCCCCATCTCCCTTCTCCCTTGCTACCCAGAACCTCATGGACCTCCCGCTTGACCCCCATCTCCTCTAGCAGCCATACGACCTTATCCCAAATCCAGTTCGCTCTCCCACCTGCGAGACAAGTAAATGGTCAGTATTCCCACAAAACTGTCGTCGTTCAACGTCTACTAACCATTACACGTCGATTCTGTAGATGTTTGTTGTCGATTGGGACCCATTGAGGGATCCGGCTGCGAGGTATGTTGATGGATATTGTTGTTATGTGATGGATGGTGTAAATTCGTGCTCGTATTTCCAGAAAGTGTTTCGACCGTGTTCGTTTCCGCTGCTATGCAGTGTAAGGTAAGATCAGAAAGAAAGTAAGTGGGAGGACCGTAGGGCGGAGGATGAGAGCAGGATCATCGACATGTAAGTTGTCATTATTCCCACAGATCCACTGTCACTCAATGTTTACTAACCATTACACGTCGTTTTCGTAGACGTTCGTTATCGACTGGGAGCCATTGAGGGATCCGGCTGCGAGGTACGTCGATGTATATTATCGTTATGCGATGCATGGTGTAACCTCGTGTTCATTTTCCAGATGGCATTTCAACTTGGTTCGTTTCCGCCATTATACAGTGTAGGGGTAAGAGCAGGGAAGGAGAGTAGGTGGGAGGGTAGTAGGGAGGGGGGAGGGAAGGAGAGTCGTGTCATCTCGCTTGTTGACATCTTGGTGCAGCGCTCACTTTAACACCTGGATTGCTTATGTAGACGCTGGCCGGAACAACCGTACTATTGACGAATTATGGTCAGCTAAGTTCCGAGGTTATCGTGATGTATACTTCAAACTGACTTCATAATTGTGTACTGCGCACCAGTTCTTCTCGTTCCATTAACCTACACAATTGTACGTCACCTTCAATGCCACAGTATCATTTCTTGATAGGATGTCTTATAGGGCGCGAAATACGGAATTACGAACGAAGCTCTCATTGGCGCTGTGTTCATCCCAGCTGGTGTGGGTAATATGGGTGCGTCCTCGCTCACATCCTCATCTATTTCTAACCGAATATCGTGTTTTATGAACCAGCCGGTGCTCCCATTGCTGGCTACATCTCGGACCGTAAAATAGTTCAATGGCGCTCTAAACGAGGAGGTGTATGGTACCCTGAAGATCGCCTTCGCGCAACGCTCTTCGGTGCAGCGTTCTTCGCTCCATTATCTGTACTATTGACTGGGTGCGTGGTGCACTGGGTTGATGAAAGAAAGTTGGGCATTGGGCTGTGTTTGGTCTGTTTGTTTATGAATGGGATTGGAGTATGTCACATTCACTGCGCCCCCGAGAGCGATCTGTCCGGCACTTCGAGTCTGGCTTACTGACAGGAGGTTAGATTGAGCTAGTTCTGAGTCCCGCAGCAGCCTATAATGTTGACACCATGCACGCAAGAAGCGCAGAGGCGATGGCAGCCAATAGGTCAGTCCGACACGAAAGATTGGAACGTCGAAACTCACCTCTTCTTTCACCGCTGCCCCTTGATTTTGCTGCAACCAGCGGCTTTCGTGCCCTCCTTATCTCAGTCACGGTCTCAAGCATTTTGCCACTGATCCAAACCTATGGTGTCCTCTTCACAAACACATTGTCTGCGCTTATCGCATGGGGTGGTTTGGGGTGCGCTCATATCTACCTTCGAGGCACATTTACGATCGACTAACCCACTGAACCTATCTGTCACCACCTGATTGGTTTTCGCCGTAGAATGTTGATGTTTGTCATACGATATGGAGAGGAGTTACGTGGTTGGAAGGATGTTGGATATTCTACTGCTCAGACAAATTAGTAGACTGCTAGCATTGGAATACTGCTTACTGATGGGCGCAATGATACTGTGGGATTGACAAGATCTCTATCTTCCGAGTTCCATACACCAGTACTAAACGTCGATGCTAAGCACAGAAACCCCTCTACCGCGTTTCCCCATTCGCCCTGCGTCCCTACCGAGATCGCTAACCCCACCACTATGCGAAGAATGCATAACTCCAACAGCCTTCGCAACAGCCCCACGTCTGACCTTCTCAGGCACCTTCTCCCAATACACGCTCTCCTTCTTCCCTTGCACCACCTCCACGCTGATCCACGCCCCGTCGTCCAGCTGCGATATGTCAGAATCACCTAGATTCGGAACGCAACCTACCCCATCGAGCCCTGAAGTCTGCACAACGCGATGCGACGAGAAGTATTCCGATATTAACGTAGCATGATGTGGGCTTGCGACGCGGAGGTAGCACTAGATTGAGTGCATGTTATAAGTAGAAAGAAAGTTAAAAGGGAAGGAAACTCACGCTATCGACACCTTTATTGAAATCAACGTAATCGATACCATCACATCCCCCTTTAGTCGTCACCTTTTCACTAGACGCCTGGGCGAACAACGATCGAAGAGTGGTTTTATTGGTTTGGGGGTGGACATTCCGAATGAAGAGGAGGCAATTGTAAGGATAGGGATCTGAGAGCATTGGTATTCGTGCAAGCGATGGGGACATAGTATCCTCGGATTGGGACTGGGTTGGTGTGGCGGAGTCAAGCGACACTTCGAAATTAGTTACCCTGACGTCGTGGTGGCCGACATTGCCTTCCTGTACCTCGACATTAGCCTCCTCGCCCGCGTCGCCGTCATCAACATTCATCCATTCCACCAACTTCGCTCGATACTCCAGATACTCTTCCTTCAACTCTCTCCACCGCGTTTTCGAAATAGCTCGGAACCCAAATTTTATCGCGTCTTTCACAGCTTGGGTTTCAGTGTCTCTCGTCTCGCTACCCATTTTCGTCTTCGAAGTTGATGGAGGTGTTGGGCGCTCCCAAGGCCATTGCTCAAGTATGGCACGCGCATCAGCTTCTAAGGTAAACGTGACAAACGCAAAGCCTTTGTACCTCGCTGGCTTAGCGCTCTGGGCGCCTGAGCTGGCGTCTGCGTAATGGGCAGGAAGAGAGATGGATTGGACGCGCGTTATGTCGTCGGATGGTACGAGAGCGAGGGCGAAGCGTAGTATCGAAGGAATGGTTTTGTGGTGATTTGGTATTCTTTCCTACACAGCGTCGGGTTATATACAAATTTCGGTTGGAAAAGGGCTGAACATACAACATACACCGTTCGACGCGTCCACTCCTCCCGGGACACGTCTAAACATTCCCTCTTCCCTTCCCAGCGAATCTCATACCCACCTATAGCCGCTTCTTTACCTTTCCCCTTCCCCACATCAAACCAGACGGATGTGGCTGGCTCTGAGATGAGCACGCGTACATCGAACAGCCCATTCCCATGGGTTCGCAACGCTTTCGCTACCCTCGACTCTGGTATCGCGTCAAAGTCATATTGAAAGCCGGCTAAGACTTGGGAGTTTCTTAGGAGGAAGCGAAGGGGGATATCTGGGTTATGTCTGGGTCATTCGTTTGAAGGAGGAAAACTGATGATCACTTACATTTATTCCCGTTCGAATCTTCGTCGAGGTCACCTTCGAAGACTAGTCTGCGTCGCAGATATGGGTCTGAGTGCAGAGCATAGTCCGTCATAGCCAGATATACCCAGTCAACGAGGTCCTCATCTGAAAAGGTTGAGATCGCCGTAGGGGGATTATTCCATGAGTCCCGAGTTTGAACTTGGTCTTGATTCGGCTCTGTGGCAAGCGTCCCAGCTTGTATTATAGAGCTTTTGTTCGTCGTAGAGCCATCACCACTTCCAGGAGATGGTTTTTGTGGTCGCTTGAGAAGTTTGCGAGGGACAAACGGGATGGATGTTGATGACATAAAGGGAGGCTCAACGCTTCGTCGAGTGCAGATCTGGTGGGACGATGAGCGACGATCCGCAATCTTGCCTTATCTGGGCATGGGACTCACCTGACAAGCCGGGCAGCCAATCAGAGGGCTAGAAATCGACGAAAAACCCCGTAAGTCCATGCAAAATAACACCTTTCACCAGCATAGGTTCCCCCTTCGGTGCTCGCTCTAAGCCAGCGGAAACGAGGGTCTCCCCCCGTTTCCGCCGGTGTCCATTCAAGCTATCTACGGACATGCAGGTCTAAGTCTACGGGCAGTACTACGAGATTCAGAGGGTGTGTGCTACGTTCGTTTCTACTCACAAATGTGTCGTTAGTTTGGAGGCAAACCGAGAAACTGATTAACGGACTTACCACGTTAAGAAGGTGACGGGGCATGAAAGATCTGCGAGAAGGGGCAACGTTGGCTTGCTGAAAAATGCAGCCAATCAGTACTCGGGCAAATCAAAGCTATGTGCGCTTACCAGCAGGAACCATTCACAACACTCAACGAGTCAGGGGACGAGGCAGGTGGACGTTTGCAGCGGTAACGGCGGGTTCCAGTTGACAACGGGGAGGGTGGCAGCTGCCAGTGGGACGAATACATGGGGGCGGTGGGGATGCGCAAGGGTTTAAGCTGTTCGAAAACGTTGCGGGAATAGGTCGGACGCAATGACAAAAGCGAGTCCACGGGAGGTCGACGACGAGGAGGAATATCGATGGTTTCCCTTTACGTGGTGTTGGGGACGATGGCGGTGACGAAGCTGGCGGCGGCGAAAGAACTAGTAGATTCCTACAAATATGCGGTTCGTCCTCAGGCCATAAAACAGCAACCATCTGTACTTACAAGAGGGAACCGCTTTGAACGTTCAAAATCCAATTAACCGCGAAGTTGGTCCCGGCGCAATGATATTTGGATGCTCGGGACTCAATGGCTCAGGGAACGATGTGGGTGGATGTCCAGAACGGTAATGGCAGACAGTTGGCGACGACGATGGTGAATCGTTCATATATGGTCACTGCGGGCAGTGTTGGCGACGAATACATGGTGGTGTGGTGGTAGTGGAAGTAGAAGCGATCAACCGGTTCAAAAACGTTGCGGGAATAGAGTGGAGACATCGACGAAAGCGCATCCATGTTAGGTTGACGAGTAAGGAGAATGCCGATGGTCCTTTACGAAGGCCGTGAGATGTTTGCGACAATGCACAAGACCTAACGCCAGCAAACGATCCCGATGGCAATGCACAGATCTACCGCTAGGAAATAGATGGAGGATGTCGCAAATGAGAGTAAAGGTGGCAGTGGGATGGGGAAGGGACAGTGGGCATAGTGGTGAGGTGAGATGTTGTTGGTACGGGGGAATACTACGCTCGATGATCACGGTCGAAACCAACAAAATGACCAGCGCCACCAGGGATGCACGTCCGTATCGTTGAAAGGAAGAGGGTAGGGAGGAATGTATGGCGAAAACTCCTTGCTGGTATTGGGGGAGTAGGTCGATATGAGCGTGATGTTGAATGTGTTAAGGTTACTAGGCCTTCGGCAAGAATAGGGCATCCCAGGTCGAGTCGAGGTCACATATGCAACCACAACGACCATGCCCATGCCCATGACTGCGTTTGCTGTCGCGTCCACGAACAATGAGGGTAAAATGCTGAGCACCGATGCGGGGACGCAGAGAGGACCACTCGAATTCGCCAAGGAAGGGAATATAGGGTAGGCTACAATGATCAACGATTAGATTCCACAATACTGACACTGACCACGGTCTCGACTTACCAGAAATAATAGAAACAAAACAAAACGCAAACGCAAACGTGAAAGCGGTCCGGAGGGTAATGGATGGATGTGTATGGATATCACGCAACCAGTCACCTACAATATCACCTCATCAGGGACTCCGAAAACAAGATAAGCAATGAAGTACTCACGAGGATACGTATTGCCGTATACAACGATTATGGACGATGTGGAGAAGTAAATGCCTAGAGGGGAAGTATGAATTATTAGGGCGAGACGTAGCAAAAGGGATATTTACTTTGAATAAAACTTCGAGGTTGCGAACAACAACGGGATTGGATGTGGAACGTTGGCAGAGTTTGCATGGATAAGTGACTCGGTTGATAGAGTTGACGAAGGCTTTGCATTGCGGGGCAAGGATTAGAGGATGGTGGATGCTTCAAAATCGTCAGACACTACGATAGCGGCCATGGACTATTGTGGTGACTCACCATATGTATTCTTGAGTTAACGGTGACGATCACAGACAGAAACCGAGAATGACAGCCTGAGGATGGTTCAAGGAGTCTGGCGCGGGACACAGAGGTGTGACGGAGACCATGTGTTCGTATTGGGATCCTACAGCATGCAATACGATCTTCTCAGTGACGGATTCAGTGGATACTGTACAAAGAAAACTCACCCAAGATACAACCAAGCGAACGTCAGAGTGTCGATCATTTCCAGGGACGAGTCAATACTGGACTTGGGAGAGAGGTCAGTTGTGGTGATCAGCGCGGAAAGAGATACACATACGAGGTTCAGGGGAGACAAACAAGGGTGCCGAGTGGGTTGAGCTGTAAACCGCTGAAAGAGTTCACATCGGGTGGGCCGATCCACTTGTAAGGGCAACGATGGTTCATTTCGACACACAAAGATACTGGCGTTGAGATAGGTGGTTTCGATGGGCGAGAAACGATGAATGAGAGCGGGAACAGTGCGCAGCCGTGAGCAAGAAGCATCGCTGCAGGAACGTGAGCTCAATGCAAAGATTGAAAGGCCGTGCATACTCACATAGTTCAATAGTATGTAGTGTCTCGAATTAGTTTGACGGATATAGGGATGCGAGACGGAATTCGGATGGTCTTGGATTAGGTACTATACAGATGATCGACGAGGATGATGGCTACGAAAATAAAGCAAAGCCATCAGTATCAAGTTGTGTGTATCATAACGGAGATACATACCTTAAATGCGTGGGATAGCCGTTAGATCGCACAAGAACCTAAGCAACAACATGGCATTAGTCCATGCATCATGGTCAAGAGTGAATGGACAAGCGCTCACCCAGACGCGGTCTCATGACCATCTGGGAACAGGGGTCAACGAACGACGGTACCCAAGAAAGTTTCCAACAACAAGTTGGGGGGTGCGAGGGAAGGGCAGCCTCTTCGAAGATATCGAGCATGGTAAGCACACCCTTGCATGCATATTTGAGGATGGCTGCAAACTCGTCGATGTGGAAGGCGACAATGGAAAGGAGCTGCGACGCGACGCTAGATGCAGAGTGGGAGGGAGGGAGGGAGAGGTATATGTACCACCAGTATAGCATAGTGACGGGATAGATGGGGGTGCAGAATGGGAGGTGCGTACTTTGGTGCGGTCTTTTATACAGTTTCAGTGAGTTTAATATATTATTCTTTCTTACGCTCGATAATGATATTCTAAATATCAATCGGTTCTCTTAATTCTCATGTATCCACACCCGGATGTGGAACCTTCTCCCGTGTAGCTTATTCTCAACACTCACATCAAATCACACATATACATCTCTTCTATCGTAGTTTGCCGGCTCACACATGTCTCCTCATATTTGATCTATTTTATCACCCAGATACTGAGACCAATTGCCGGCAGAGTCGCGTCGGCGATAGGCGTACAGTGAGCAAATCCGTATGTTCTATTTCTCTTTCTGAATGTGCACTCCTACGCTTTTCCTGGACATTATTTACAATTTTCTTAGTGGATGGTAGGTGCATGCTCACTGATTACCCCGATTTCGAGGACCCTAGATGTCCGAAATAGCAATACTGTAGTACAAAGAAGGTAATCCATTGGCAACAATGCATATGCATATTCATAGGGATGATCTTCGCTGAATATAGAAGTGTCGGGCGTTGTGTGTTAGGTGTTGGGCCCGTTTCAGTGAGTTTGAGAGGTTGGTGTCTCCCGCTGCTGCTTCCTTGCTAAAAAATAGATCACCGGGAGGTAGGTAAAGGCCTGCGCTCTGCTGAAGGCATGTAGAAATCTAGTTGAACCCAATTGCGATGTACGACACAACCGGCCATCAGAGAACATGTTTAGGGGTGTCTCTCCTATGCCGAAGCGGCCTCTGGAATGTCGAATCGACGGACTCACTCTTTGACATAGTTGACTGCACGAGTGTCAGTAAGCTCTATAGTTAGTTGCTTGGAGACTCTAAGCAGCCCCGCTTAATCTTTATGGTTGTGTGAGAACTAGAATGAAAGGAATTTCGACGGCATGAACTACTCAGAGCTCTTGAATGAAACAAACAACGTTGAAGGAGGCCATTTGAGCAATCCATTGTCTCTTAATCCTACATGGCCCTAACCAACATGCACTTGAGTTAGTGCTCGAGAACGTTCAAGTTTGCCGCAGCATCCATTCTGTCGAAACATCAAAACTACGAAAGCCGGATCTCTATATCACAGCACTCGTTCACCATTGTGTCGATACACGCTTCCAACCAGATTATCTTGGCTGTGTTTACCACGTACTAGTGTACTCATACGTAGTAGCACAAGTTCTCAATTGCTTTGTGCCGCAGTAACTCACCCCATGAATGTATTAACAAAATGGCGAGTGTCTCGTTCATAATCTCAAAGATTGATGCAACGTTCGGCTAATTACAACTTGCCTTGAACCAGTCATTCGACGGATTGTTTAAACTCGAATAATAATCGAGCTTCCGCTATCATTAAACGACAATGAATGCTATGTTAAGTTGATAACGAAGTTGTCCGTGATATTCAATTCAATTCGATTCAGCAAATCAACGACACTATGCATGTACAAGTACTCTTTCATGTTGAATTCACAGTGTACACAATCTATCGAACATTCAGACATAAGTATCCGGCTACCTAGTCCAATCAATTGCCTCCTTCTGCAATGTCGAGCGGGATGGGATCTGGAGCAACTAGACCGACGACCGACGTTGCGCCTAACCTCCCCAACACCTTCCATAACGACGCAAAAATCAAGTCCCAAAGTTTCCTAAACAGTTCAATAGATTCGAAACAACCCACCAATTAGAATATACCATTTACTAAACTCACCAGATCAGAATCAAAATCCGCAATATTCGTTCGCGACACCTCCGATCATCGATGAACCGCGGTTTCGGAATGTTGCCTATTTCTTCCGTGAATTTTTCAGTCATCATCACCGCCGCGCAGATGTTTCCCAAGGTAAATTGTGCGGGAGGCTCGCCTGGATTCCGAAGGTGAGAATATATCACTGTTAAGCTTCAGAGCTCCTTGATGCGGTGCCGAAACGGGCTTGTACTGTCCTCCTGCAGATATTCTATGTTTCGCAATGGTTAGTTGTTGTCAGAAGTGAACAGGAATGTGCTACGTACCAGTTTCCAATTCCTACACAGTGCCCATGGTAGTAACGACGTACCATTTGTTTCCTCGAGTGTGTTGAAGGCGGAGATGTTAAGATCAGATGCTGAGATCACCATCAACACTAGCCGAACATCTTCTCCCGGCGAATCTCTGTATGTAACCATGACCAACCTTCTCAATTAATCCATTATCTAGTCTTCTGCTTCTGTTTTTGTGCCTTGGAGCGCTAGAATAGACGTGATTATATCGCGGAAATAATCTAGATGCATTATGGATACTAGTTGTATTTGATTGAGATATTCAATGGGATGCGACTGGGTGGGTTCGCAAGAAGCAGAAAGCCGGAGGGGAGGAGAGGAGAGAGAAGGGATAGAGGAGAGGAACAAGCATGCGGCGCGCCGCTGAAGCGACAAGTCATTGTTCGGTTGTATTGTCGGAATTACGGGGTGGTGGTGCTTTCAAAAAGGTACGCGATTGATTTTGATTTGCCTAGAATAAAGACGTGAGCAATGTGCCATGAAAAAAGACACGAAATATGAGCAGAAGAAAGGTACAACGCGCCCGGCAATTGGAACAGAGCTTCTTGGAAGTAGAATCAATGTGTACGTACTTGTTGTTCTTCTTTCCTGTTGATAGTTTCCTTTCGTGGTAAGCGAGTGAATGAGTCAACGCGAAAACAAATGAGTTTATGGAAAGAGACTTACCATGTACAATTGGCTGCGCAAAGCTTCACAGCCTCTCGATGGATCCAGAGCTCGCCGCCTGTGTGAATGCTTCTATCTAAGCAGAAAACTCACGCAATCCATGGAGACGCACTCACCAACACACCCCATCACATGGGTACCGCCGAACATGGGCTAATAAGTTTTATCGGCGATGTTGCAGGGGAATGACTAGAAAGTGAGTGGTTCCTTGTTGAAGTTGAACGTTGAACGCTCACCTCCCCACCCCATCCACGCCAAGTGATGGACCTGCTTGTACCCTCCACCACCACCCTCGTCTTCCTCCCCCTCCATACCATCACCGTTCCCAACACAGTTGCGCTGATAATGAACTGGACATCTTGTTGTCTCGCTGTAAGTCGTCCCCCTTGTACTCTCATTGATGGATACTAACGCATTTCAGTTGGCCGATATAGTCGACCGTTTGTTTCTCTTCGCATCCGACACTGGGCTTCCCCATCTCCCTTCTCCCTTGCTACCCAGAACCTCATGGACCTCCCGCTTGACCCCCATCTCCTCTAGCAGCCATACGACCTTATCCCAAATCCAGTTCGCTCTCCCACCTGCGAGACAAGTAAATGGTCAGTATTCCCACAAAACTGTCGTCGTTCAACGTCTACTAACCATTACACGTCGATTCTGTAGATGTTTGTTGTCGATTGGGACCCATTGAGGGATCCGGCTGCGAGGTATGTTGATGGATATTGTTGTTATGTGATGGATGGTGTAAATTCGTGCTCGTATTTCCAGAAAGTGTTTCGACCGTGTTCGTTTCCGCTGCTATGCAGTGTAAGGTAAGATCAGAAAGAAAGTAAGTGGGAGGACCGTAGGGCGGAGGATGAGAGCAGGATCATCGACATGTAAGTTGTCATTATTCCCACAGATCCACTGTCACTCAATGTTTACTAACCATTACACGTCGTTTTCGTAGACGTTCGTTATCGACTGGGAGCCATTGAGGGATCCGGCTGCGAGGTACGTCGATGTATATTATCGTTATGCGATGCATGGTGTAACCTCGTGTTCATTTTCCAGATGGCATTTCAACTTGGTTCGTTTCCGCCATTATACAGTGTAGGGGTAAGAGCAGGGAAGGAGAGTAGGTGGGAGGGTAGTAGGGAGGGGGGAGGGAAGGAGAGTCGTGTCATCTCGCTTGTTGACATCTTGGTGCAGCGCTCACTTTAACACCTGGATTGCTTATGTAGACGCTGGCCGGAACAACCGTACTATTGACGAATTATGGTCAGCTAAGTTCCGAGGTTATCGTGATGTATACTTCAAACTGACTTCATAATTGTGTACTGCGCACCAGTTCTTCTCGTTCCATTAACCTACACAATTGTACGTCACCTTCAATGCCACAGTATCATTTCTTGATAGGATGTCTTATAGGGCGCGAAATACGGAATTACGAACGAAGCTCTCATTGGCGCTGTGTTCATCCCAGCTGGTGTGGGTAATATGGGTGCGTCCTCGCTCACATCCTCATCTATTTCTAACCGAATATCGTGTTTTATGAACCAGCCGGTGCTCCCATTGCTGGCTACATCTCGGACCGTAAAATAGTTCAATGGCGCTCTAAACGAGGAGGTGTATGGTACCCTGAAGATCGCCTTCGCGCAACGCTCTTCGGTGCAGCGTTCTTCGCTCCATTATCTGTACTATTGACTGGGTGCGTGGTGCACTGGGTTGATGAAAGAAAGTTGGGCATTGGGCTGTGTTTGGTCTGTTTGTTTATGAATGGGATTGGAGTATGTCACATTCACTGCGCCCCCGAGAGCGATCTGTCCGGCACTTCGAGTCTGGCTTACTGACAGGAGGTTAGATTGAGCTAGTTCTGAGTCCCGCAGCAGCCTATAATGTCGACACCATGCACGCAAGAAGCGCAGAGGCGATGGCAGCCAATAGGTCAGTCCGACACGAAAGATTGGAACGTCGAAACTCACCTCTTCTTTCACCGCTGCCCCTTGATTTTGCTGCAACCAGCGGCTTTCGTGCCCTCCTTATCTCAGTCACGGTCTCAAGCATTTTGCCACTGATAAAAACCTATGGTGTCCTCTTCACAAACGCATTGTCTGCGCTTATCGCATGGGGTGGTTTAGGGTGCGCTCATATCTACCTTCGAGGCACATTTACAATTGACTAACCCACTGAACCTATCCGTCACCACCTGATTGGTTTTCGCCGTAGAATGTTGATGTTTGTCATACGATATGGAGAGGAGTTACGTGGTTGGAAGGATGTTGGATATTCTACTGCTCAGACAAATTAGTAGACTGCTAGCATTGGAATACTGCTTACTGATGGGCGCAATGATACTGTGGGATTGACAAGATCTCTATCTTCCGAGTTCCATACACCAGTACTAAACGTCGATGCTAAGCACAGAAACCCCTCTACCGCGTTTCCCCATTCGCCCTGCGTCCCTACCAAGATCCCCACCCCCACCACTACGCGAAGAATGCATAACTCCAACAGCCTTCGCAACAGCCCCACGTCTGACCTTCTCAGGCACCTTCTCCCAATACACGCTCTCCTTCTTCCCTTGCACCACCTCCACGCTGATGCACGCCCCGTCGTCCAGCTGCGATATGTCAGAATCACCTACATTCGGAACGCAACCTACCCCATCCAGCCCTGAAGTCTGCACAACACGATGCGACGAGAAGTATTCCGAGATTAACGTAGCATGATGTGGGCTTGTGACGCGGAGGTAGCACTAGATTGAAGGTATGGTATAAGTAGAAAGAAAGTTAAAAGGGGAGGAAACTCACACTATCAACACCTTTATTGAAATCAACGTAATCGATACCGTCGCCTCCTCCGCTCGTTGCGACATTCCCATGGACAGGCGGTTCGCTCAACGCCTGGGCGAACAAGGATCGTAGGGTGGTTTTGTTTGTTTGCGGGTGGATATTCCGAATGAAGAGGAGGCAGTCGTAAGGGTAAGGATCTGAGAGTGTTGGTGTTCGTGCAAGCGATGGGCACGCAGTATCCTTAGTTGACGGCAGGGGGAGATGGGATGGTGTGGTCAAGTGAGGCGACACTTCGAATTTGGCTTCCTTCACGTCGTGATGGTCAGCGTAGTCTTCGTCGACATTAGCCTCCTCGCCCGCGTCGCTCACATCAGCGTTCATCCATTCCACCAACTTGGCTCGATACTCCAGATACTCTTCCTTCAACTCTCTCCACCGCGTTTTCGAAATAGCTCGGAACCCAAATTTCATCGCGTCTTTCACAGCTTGGGTTTCAGTGTCTCTCGTCTCGCTACCCATTTTCGTCTTCGAAGTTGATGGAGGTGTTGGGCGCTCCCAAGGCCATTGCTCAAGTATGGCACGCGCATCAGCTTCTAAGGTAAAGGTGACAAACGCAAAGCCTTTGTACCTCGCGGGCTTAGCGCTCTGGGAGCCTGAGCTGGCGTCTGCGTAATGGGCAGGAAGAGAGATGGATTGGACGCGCGTTATGTCGTCGGATGGTACGAGAGCGAGGGCGAAGCGTAGTATCGAAGGAATGGTTTTGTGGTGATTTGGTATTCTTTCCTACACAGCGTCGGGTTATATACAAATTTCGGTTGGAAAAGGGCTGAACATACAACATACACCGTTCGACGCGTCCACTCCTCCCGGGACACGTCTAAACATTCCCTCTTCCCTTCCC
This sequence comes from Pleurotus citrinopileatus, assembly GCA_017312325.1. Lineage (NCBI taxonomy): Eukaryota > Fungi > Basidiomycota > Agaricomycetes > Agaricales > Pleurotaceae > Pleurotus > Pleurotus citrinopileatus. The sequence continues at coordinate 4,298,286 of BHFW01000036.1, forward strand.
AGCGAATCTCATACCCACCTATAGCCGCTTCTTTACCTTTCCCCTTCCCCACATCAAACCAGACGGATGTGGCTGGCTCTGAGATGAGCACGCGTACATCGAACAGCCCATTCCCATGGGTTCGCAACGCTTTCGCTACCCTCGACTCTGGTATCGCGTCAAAGTCATATTGAAAGCCGGCTAAGACTTGGGAGTTTCTTAGGAGGAAGCGAAGGGGGATATCTGGGTTATGTCTGGGTCATTCGTTTGAAGGAGGAAAACTGATGATCACTTACATTTATTCCCGTTCGAATCTTCGTCGAGGTCACCTTCGAAGACTAGTCTGCGTCGCAGATATGGGTCTGAGTGCAGAGCATAGTCCGTCATAGCCAGATATACCCAGTCAACGAGGTCCTCATCTGAAAAGGTTGAGATCGCCGTAGGGGGATTATTCCATGAGTCCCGAGTTTGAACTTGGTCTTGATTCGGCTCTGTGGCAAGCGTCCCAGCTTGTATTATAGAGCTTTTGTTCGTCGTAGAGCCATCACCACTTCCAGGAGATGGTTTTTGTGGTCGCTTGAGAAGTTTGCGAGGGACAAACGGGATGGATGTTGATGACATAAAGGGAGGCTCAACGCTTCGTCGAGTGCAGATCTGGTGGGACGATGAGCGACGATCCGCAATCTTGCCTTATCTGGGCATGGGACTCACCTGACAAGCCGGGCAGCCAATCAGAGGGCTAGAAATCGACGAAAAACCCCGTAAGTCCATGCAAAATAACACCTTTCACCAGCATAGGTTCCCCCTTCGGTGCTCGCTCTAAGCCAGCGGAAACGAGGGTCTCCCCCCGTTTCCGCCGGTGTCCATTCAAGCTATCTACGGACATGCAGGTCTAAGTCTACGGGCAGTACTACGAGATTCAGAGGGTGTGTGCTACGTTCGTTTCTACTCACAAATGTGTCGTTAGTTTGGAGGCAAACCGAGAAACTGATTAACGGACTTACCACGTTAAGAAGGTGACGGGGCATGAAAGATCTGCGAGAAGGGGCAACGTTGGCTTGCTGAAAAATGCAGCCAATCAGTACTCGGGCAAATCAAAGCTATGTGCGCTTACCAGCAGGAACCATTCACAACACTCAACGAGTCAGGGGACGAGGCAGGTGGATGTTTGCAGCGGTAACGGCGGGTTCCAGTTGACAACGGGGAGGGTGGCAGCTGCCAGGTGGGACAAATGCATGGGGGCGGTGGGGATGCGCAAGGGTTTAAGCTGTTCAAAAACGTTGCGGGAATAGGTCGGACGCAATGACAAAAGCGAGTCCATGGGAGGTCGACGACGAGGAGGAATATTGATGGTTTCCCTTTACGTGGTGTTGGGGACAATGGCGGTGACGAAGCTGGCGGCGGCGAAAGAACTAGTAGATTCCTACAAATATGCGGTTAATCCTCAGGCCATAAAACAGCAACCATTTGTACTTACGAGACGGAACCGCTTCGAACGTTTGGAATCCAATAAACCACAAAGTTAAGGTGGTCCCGGCGCAATGTCCTGCTGAGGTTTGGGACTCAATGGCTCAGGGAACGATGTGGGTGGATGTCGAGAACGGTGATGGCGGATAGTTGGCGATGACAATGGTGAGTCATTCATATACACAGAAAGACGCTTGGTGGGTAGCGTTGGTGAATTGAAGATGTGGTGGTGGTAGTGGAAGTATAAGGGATCAACATTGTGGGAATAGAGCAGAGACAATGGCGGAAGCGCATCCATGGTAGGTCAACGATGAGAAAGGATATTATGGTCCTTTGCGAATGCTGGAACATGTAGGCGACGAGGCAAGGTGTTTGCGACAACGCATAAGACAAACAGTCTTGAGAATGCGATGCAAAGTTGAACGGTGGTCGACAACGAAGGTTGTCAAATGGCGGGAGGGGAGGATATGGTGGTGCAGTGAGATGGCGTCAACTCAAATAGATAGCGAGGTCGGTGATGCGTTGAGCAATGCCTGGTGTTGGTGACAGTAAAGCAGCAATCGCGTGTACAGGACCCCCATCGGTGTGACGAGGGGGATATGGGTGCATCGAAGTGACTAGTAAACTTTGAACAGAGCCTCCGTTGGAGGTTGAACAAGCGTTCACAACAAACGCTTCCACGGCCATGCAGGTGACATATCTGTCATGAAATACTGAGGCAAAGGGGGCCACACGCGAATGGGTGACAAAGAGAGAGGGCCGTCCAAAGTCGCCAGAGGAAGGAATATAATGTAATCTGTGGTACTAGACAGTTAGATCCTGTGACATTGGATGACTGGATCAACTCACCAAAGTAGCCACGAAGACAGTGCGGGGGGTATTGAGGGGGCGAACACAAGTGCCGGGAGATCTACCGCCAACCGCCTACGAGGCTACCCCATCAGCCAAGATCACGGAACGATACATCGTCAAGCACTCACAAAAGTACACATGGGAAAGAGGCCAAGTGTTAATGGACGGCAGGAACAACGAGCATCAAGCGTCTAGAGGGTATCACAGGTTATTCTAATAACAAGACATAGCAAAAGGGAGACTTACTTATTGCCAGAACTTCAACGCCGATAGACAAATACTGGAGACGACTGGATTGAATGAGCGTTGCCAGGTTGTTCTTGGATGAGTAGCGTGGCCAGTATTGCGAACGCTTGAGACAACCGAACCGCATGAAACTTGGTGAGGAAGAGGAGCTGATTGTGGGGAAAGGATGAGAAGTCGATCTGTGATTTCACGCCGTCAGATACTACAATGGTGACTGTAGACTGTCGTGGTGACTTACCATAGCAATTCCTCGCCCAATGGCAGCGATCGCCAACAGAAAAGGTCGAGGAGGCTTTGAGATGACCGACGTGCGATACGGAGGTATGCTGTAGCACAGTACGTGACCTTGGATCTGCTTCGGAGATCGTGCATCCTGAAAAATTATTCCATCAGCAACCAAAGCGGCGGATACTATGGTGACAAAAACTCACCCAAGGTACAACCAAGCGAGCTTCAGAGCGCCGACAATTGCCTAGACGAGTCAATAATAGAGTTGAGTTGTAGTTATTGGGACGAAGGGAGATACACATACAAGTACGCGGAAGTTCAGGGGAGACAAACGAAGGTGCCAAGTGGGTTGGAATGTGAACCGTTGAAACAGTAGGCCGGTCCACTTGTTTCAACGTACGAAGATACTTGCATTGAGGTAGATAGGTTCGATGGGTGAGAAACAGTGAATGAGACTTGGAATGGTGTACCGGCCGTGGGCGGGATGGATCGCTGCAGGATTGTTAGTGCAATGAAAAGATTGAAGGACGTGTGTGCTCACCAAGTCCGAGAGTAGGCAGCTTCCCAAATTTGGCCGAGACAGCCGCTCCATGTAGCCGGAATATTATATGGAGGTGCGAGGTGGAATTTGGATGGTGTTAAATTAGGTACTGGAAGGCGTATATTGATGCGGATGATCGACGAGGACGATGGTGTATATTGATACGGCTGATCAATTACGAAAATAAGACAAAGCCGTCAGTATCAAGTTGTGTGTATCATAACGGCGATACATACCTTAAATACGTGGGATAGCCGTTAGATCGCACAAGAACCTAAGCAAAAACATGGCATTAGTCCATGCATCATGGTCAAGAGTGAAGGGACAAGCGCTCACCCAGACGCGGTCTCATGACCATCTGGGAACAGGGGTCAACGAACGACGGTACCCAAGAAAGTTTCCAACGACAAGTTGGGCGGTGCGAGGGAAGGGCAGCCTCTTCGAAGATACCGAGCATGGTAAGCACACCCTTGCATGCATATTCGAGCATAGCTGCAAACTTGTCGGTCGATGTGGAAAGCGACCAGCGAGAGGAGCTGCGACGCGGCGAAGATGCAGAGTGGGAGGGAGGGAGAGGTATATGTACCGCCAGTATAGCATAGTGACGGGATAGATGGGGGTGCAGAATGGGAGGTGCGTACTTTGGTGCGGTCTTTTATACAGTTTCAGTGAGTTTAATATATTATTCTTTCTTACGCTCGATAATGATATTCTAGATATCAATCGGTTCTCTTAATTCTCATGTAGCCACATCCGGATGTGGAACCTTCTCCCGTGTAGCTTATTCTCAACACTCACATCAAATCACACATATACATCTCTTCTATCATAGTTTGCCGGCACACACATGTCTCCTCATATTTGATTTATTTTATCACCCAGATACTGAGACCGATTGCCAGCAGAGTCGCGTCGGCGATAGGCGTACAGTGAGCCAATCCGTATGTTCTATTTCTCTTTCTGAATGTGCACTCCTACGCTTTTCCTGGACATTATTTACAATTTTCTTAGTGGATGGTAGGTGCATGCTCACTGATTACCCCGATTTCAAGGACCCTAGATGTCCGAAATAGCAATACTGTAGTACAAAGAAGGTAATCCGTCGGCAACAACACATATGTATATTCGTACGGATGATCTTTGCTTAATCTAGAAGTGTTGGGCGTTGTGTGTTAGGTGTCGAGCCCGTTTCAGTGAGTTTGAGAGGTGCATGTCTCAGCCAATATCACCTAGAGATAGGTAAATGCCTGCAATCTGCTGAAAGAAGGTAGAAATCCCACTTGAAGCTAGTTGCGATGAACGAAACACCTCCCGGCTATTTGAGAGCATGTTTAGGGTCTCTCTCCTATGTTCAAGGTAAGTCTGTCAATTCGACATTCCGGGCGTTATTTTGACATAGTCAACTGCGTGAACGTCAGTGAACTTTGTAGTTAGCCATTTGCAGATCTAAAGAGTGTTGTTTGATCTTTAAGGATGTGTTAGAACTAGAATAAAGGAAACTTCAACAGCATGATCTATTCGGAGCTCTTGAACGAGATGAACAACATTGTAGGAGCTGATTCAAGCAATCAATTGTCTCTTAATTGTGCATGTGCATGATTTGCAAGCAGCGTGCACATGCATCAGTGCTCAAGAACATTCAAGTTGACCGAAGCATCCATTTTGTCGAAACATCGAGACTACGAACCCGGATGTCTATATCAGCACTCGATTAACGCTGTCTCATTAATACATTGTTTCAACTAGGTTATCTTGACTATTTTACCACACACTAGAGTACTCTTAAGGAGTGGAGCTCCCAGTAGTGTTGCGTCGCACTAACTCACCCTATGGATGTATTAACAAAATGGCGAGTGTCTCGTTCATAATCTCAAAGATCGATGCAACGTTCGGCTAATTACAACTTGCCTTGAATCAATCATTGAATGGATTCTTCAAACTCAAATAATAATCACGCTTCCGCTGTCCTTAAACAACAAGGAATGCTACGTTAAGTTGATAACGAAGTTGTTCAAGACATTCAATTCCACAATGCGACGACATTATGTTGAAGTAAGTACTTATGCTTGTCTAATTGAGATCGTACACAACCTATCGAACATATGAACATAAGTATCCCGCACCTCCGCGCACGACCAAGTCCAATCGATCGACTCCTGCTCCGATATTGAGTGGGGTGGGATCTGGAACGACACAACCGACGACCGACGTTGCGCCTAACCTCCCCAACACCTTCCATAACGGCGCAAAAATCCAGTCCCAAAGTTTCCTAAACAGTTCAATAGATTCGAAACAACCCACCAATTAGAATATACCATTTACTAAACTCACCAGATCAGAATCAAAATCCGCAGTATTCGTTCGCAACGCCTCCGATCATCGATGAACCGCGGTTTCGGAATGATCCATCTAATTCTTCCGTGAAGTTTTCAATCATCATCACCGCCGCGCAGATGTTTCCCAAGGTAAATTGTTCGGGAGGCTCGCCTGGATTCCGAAGGTGAGAATATATCACTGTTAAGCTTCAGAGCTCCTTGATGCGGTGCCGAAACGGGCTTGTACCGTCCTCCTGCAGATATTCTATGTTTCGCAATGGTTAGTTGTTGTCAGGAATCAACGGGAGTGTCCTACGGCCCACTGTCCAATTCCTACACACAGTGCCCATGGTAGTAACGACGTACCATTTGTTTTCTCGAGTGTGTTGAAGGTGGAGATGTTAAGATCAGATGCTGAGATCACCATCAACACTAGCCGAACATCTTCTCCCGGCGAATCTCTGTATGTAACCATGACCAACCTTCTCAATTAATGCATTATCTAGTCTTCTGCTTCTGTTTTTGTGCCTTGGAGCGCTAAAATAGACGTGATTATATCGCGGAAATGATCTAGATGCATTTTAGAGACTAGTATTTGATTGAGATTATTCAATGGGATGCGACTGGGTGGGTTCGCAAGAAGGAGAAAGCCAGAGGGAAGGGGAGAGGAACAAGTGTGTGGTGCATCGTTGAAGCAACAAGTCATCGTTCAGTTGTATTGTCGGAATTACGGAGGTGATGGTGTTTTCAAAAAGGTACGCGATTGATTTTGATTTGCCTAGAATAAAGACGTGAGCAACGTGCCATGAAAAAAGACATGAAATATAAGCAGAAGAAAGGTACAGCGCGACTGGCATTTGGAACAGAGCTTCTTGGAAGTAGAATCAATGTGTACGTACTTGTTGTTCTTCTTTCCTGCTTATAGTTTCCTTTCGTGGTGAGCGAGTGAATGAGTCAACGCAAAAACAAATGAGTTTATGGAAAGAGACTTACCATGTACAATTGGCTGCGCAAAGCTTCACAGCCTCTCGATGGATCCAGAGCTCGCCGCCTGTGTGAATGCTTCTATCTAAGCAGAAAACTCACGCAATCCATGGCGACGCACTCACCAACACACCCCATCACATGGGTACCGCCGAACATGGGCTAATAAGTTTTATCGGCGATGTTGCAGGGGAATGACTAGAAAGTGAGTGGTACCTTGTTGAAGTTGAACGTTGAACGCTCACCTCCCCACCCCATCCACGCCAAGTGATAGACCTGCTTGTACCCTCCACCACCCCCCTCGTCTTCCTCCCCCTCCATACCATCGCCGTTGCCAACACAGTCGCACTGAGAATGAACTGGACATCTTGTCGTCTCACCGTCAGTCGTCCCCCTTGTACTCTCGTTGATGGATACTAACACATTTCCGTTGGCCGATATAGTCGACCGTTTATTTCTCTTCGCATTCGGTACCGGGTTTCCCCTTCCCTCTTACTACCCAGAACCCCATGGCCCTCCCGCTTAATCCCTATCTCCTCTGGCAGCAAACCGTCCTGATCCCAGATCCAGTCCGCGCTCCCCCACCCGCGAGACGTGTGAATTGCGTGTAAATGGTCAGTATTCCCACAAAGTCGTTGTCATTCAACGTTTACTAACCATTACGCGTCGTTTTTGTAGACGTTCGTTGTCGACTGGGAGCCATTAAGGGATCCAGCTGCAAAGTACGTGGATGTATGTTGTTGTCATGCGATGCATGGTGTAAGCTCGTGCTTGTATTTCCAGATGGCGTTTCGGCCAGGTTTGTTTCTGCTGTTATACAATGTAGGGTAAGAGCAGGAAAAGTAAGTGGGCGGGTTGTAGAGCAGAGGATGAGAGCAGGATCATCAACGAGTAAATTGTCATTATTCCCACAGATTCACTGTCACTCAACGTTTACTAACCATTACACGTCGTTTTCGTAGACATTCATTATCGACCGGGAGCCATTGAGGGATCCGGCTGCGAGGTACGTCGATGTATATTATCGTTATGCGATGCATGGTGAGTAGGTGGAAGGGTACTGGGGAGGGGGGAGAGGAGAGTCATTATTCTGCTCGGACACGGTCAGTATTCCAACTAATTCAATGCACAACGTTTCCTAACCTTCGCGCATCTGTTTTGTAGATGTTTGCTATCATGACGTCGGTCTCGCCATATTCATCTCGTTGTTGCCATCTCCAACGTGCCGTGATTCGAGGTTCGTGTCCGGATGTGCTATGTCCGATGTTGTAAAGAGCAGGAAGACCAAGAGAGTAGGTGGGACATTCCGACCTTCCTTGTATGGAAAAATGGTGCGAGACCATCGCGTTGCGATTCTTCTTGCTTCTAAATACAAGGGAGTATAGAGTCGAGTCAGTGATATATATTGATATTGGAGACATTATATACAATGTACATGATGTGGACGTAGCAGAATCCCCTTGCGATGCTGTCAGCATTCAGTCTTCAACCCATACTAATGGCCCAACTGTTGGTCTTCCTGTAGTCAGCTCAGCGACAGTGCGACTATGGTATGTGGCTCGGGCATCTTTCTACTCTACCCACGTAGTTTCAGCCCTAGCATCTGCTCCTTTATAGTTGGATTCTGGGGACGCGGCACACCGCCTCCCAGCGTCCACAAAGTTCCTGTAGCCTATGTAACACGAGTTGACTGCCCATCGGTATTGGTGCTCGGGTGAGACACATTCATCCGCAGTTTCACTCAGCGTCCTACCAACAGCACAAAGCCGAGTATGCAATCAAGGATACTGGAGGACGAGAAGGGGTTATCGATACAAGGCTATGACATCATTGAAGGTATTCCGTCACTCCCCTCCCTGTGGTCTTCTCTTCCTCTTCGTTCGTTTCTGACCTAGTTCCAATTCGTCACGCTCACCGTCATCCCCGTCAACGTCGATGCTAAGCACAGAAACCTCTCTATCGCGTTTCCCCATTCGCCCTGCGTCCCTACCAAGATCCCCACCCCCACCACTACGCGAAGAATGCATAACTCCAACAGCCTTCGCAACAGCCCCACGTCTGACCTTCTCAGGCACCTTCTCCCAATACACGCTCTCCTTCTTCCCTTGCACCACCTCCACGCTGATGCACGCCCCGTCGTCCAGCTGCGATATGTCAGAATCACCTACATTCGGAACGCAACCTACCCCATCCAGCCCTGAAGTCTGCACAACACGATGCGACGAGAAGTATTCCGAGATTAACGTAGCATGATGTGGGCTTGTGACGCGGAGGTAGCACTAGATTGAAGGTATGGTATAAGTAGAAAGAAAGTTAAAAGGGGAGGAAACTCACACTATCAACACCTTTATTGAAATCAACGTAATCGATACCGTCGCCTCCTCCGCTCGTTGCGACATTCCCATGGACAGGCGGTTCGCTCAACGCCTGGGCGAACAAGGATCGTAGGGTGGTTTTGTTTGTTTGCGGGTGGATATTCCGAATGAAGAGGAGGCAGTCGTAAGGGTAAGGATCTGAGAGTGTTGGTGTTCGTGCAAGCGATGGGCACGCAGTATCCTTAGTTGACGGCAGGGGGAGATGGGATGGTGTGGTCAAGTGAGGCGACACTTCGAATTTGGCTTCCTTCACGTCGTGATGGTCAGCGTAGTCTTCGTCGACATTAGCCTCCTCGCCCGCGTCGCTCACATCAGCGTTCATCCATTCCACCAACTTGGCTCGATACTCCAGATACTCTTCCTTCAACTCTCTCCACCGCGTTTTCGAAATAGCTCGGAACCCAAATTTCATCGCGTCTTTCACAGCTTGGGTTTCAGTGTCTCTCGTCTCGCTACCCATTTTCGTCTTCGAAGTTGATGGAGGTGTTGGGCGCTCCCAAGGCCATTGCTCAAGTATGGCACGCGCATCAGCTTCTAAGGTAAAGGTGACAAACGCAAAGCCTTTGTACCTCGCGGGCTTAGCGCTCTGGGAGCCTGAGCTGGCGTCTGCGTAATGGGCAGGAAGAGAGATGGATTGGACGCGCGTTATGTCGTCGGATGGTACGAGAGCGAGGGCGAAGCGTAGTATCGAAGGAATGGTTTTGTGGTGATTTGGTATTCTTTCCTACACAGCGTCGGGTTATATACAAATTTCGGTTGGAAAAGGGCTGAACATACAACATACACCGTTCGACGCGTCCACTCCTCCCGGGACACGTCTAAACATGCCCTCTTCCCGTCCCAGCGAATCTCATACCCACCTATAGCCGCTTCTTTACCTTTCCCCTTCCCCTGGTCAAACCAGACGGACGTGGCCGGCTCTGAGATGAGCACGCGTACATCGAACATCCCATTGCCATGGGTTCGCAACGCTTTCGCTACCCTCGACTCTGGTATCGCGTCAAAGTCATAGCGAAGGCCGGCTAAGACTTGGGAGTTTCTTAGGAGGAAGCGAAGGGGGATATCTGGGTTATGTCTGGGTCATTCGTTTGAAGGAGGAAAACTGATGATCACTTACATTTATTCCCGTTCGAATCTTCGTCGAGGTCACCTTCGAAGACTAGTCTGCGTCGCAGATATGGGTCTGAGTGCAGAGCATAGTCCGTCATAGCCAGATATACCCAGTCGACGAGGTCCTCATCTGAAAAGGTTGAGATCGCCGTAGGGGGATTCCATGAGTCCCGAGTTTGAACTTGGTCTTGATTCGGCTCTGTGGCAAGCGTCCCAGCTTGTATTATAGAGCTTTTGTTCGTCGTAGAGCCATCACCACTTCCAGGAGATGGTTTTTGTGGCCGTTTGAGAAGTTTGCGAGGGACAAGCGGGATGGATGTTGATGGCATAAAGGGAGGCTAACACTTCGTCGAGTGCAGATCTGGTGGGACGATGAGTGACGATCCGCAATCTTGCCTTATCTGGGCATGGGGCTCACCTGACAAGCCGGGCAGCCAATCAGAGGGCTAGAAATCGACGAAAAACCCCGTAAGTCCATGCAAAATAACACCTTTCACCAGCATAGGTTCCCCCTTCGGTGCTCGCTCTAAGCCAGCGGAAACGAGGGTCTCCCCCCGTTTCCGCCGGTGTCCATTCAAGCTATCTACGGACATGCAGGTCTAAGTCTACGGGCAGTACTACGAGATTCAGAGGGTGTGTGCTACGTTCGTTTCTACTCACAAATGTGTCGTTAGTTTGGAGGCAAACCGAGAAACTGATTAACGGACTTACCACGTTAAGAAGGTGACGGGGCATGAAAGATCTGCGAGAAGGGGCAACGTTGGCTTGCTGAAAAATGCAGCCAATCAGTACTCGGGCAAATCAAAGCTATGTGCGCTTACCAGCAGGAACCATTCACAACACTCAACGAGTCAGGGGACGAGGCAGGTGGATGTTTGCAGCGGTAACGGCGGGTTCCAGTTGACAACGGGGAGGGTGGCAGCTGCCAGGTGGGACAAATGCATGGGGGCGGTGGGGATGCGCAAGGGTTTAAGCTGTTCAAAAACGTTGCGGGAATAGGTCGGACGCAATGACAAAAGCGAGTCCATGGGAGGTCGACGACGAGGAGGAATATTGATGGTTTCCCTTTACGTGGTGTTGGGGACAATGGCGGTGACGAAGCTGGCGGCGGCGAAAGAACTAGTAGATTCCTACAAATATGCGGTTAATCCTCAGGCCATAAAACAGCAACCATTTGTACTTACGAGACGGAACCGCTTCGAACGTTTGGAATCCAATAAACCACAAAGTTAAGGTGGTCCCGGCGCAATGTCCTGCTGAGGTTTGGGACTCAATGGCTCAGGGAACGATGTGGGTGGATGTCGAGAACGGTGATGGCGGATAGTTGGCGATGACAATGGTGAGTCATTCATATACACAGAAAGACGCTTGGTGGGTAGCGTTGGTGAATTGAAGATGTGGTGGTGGTAGTGGAAGTATAAGGGATCAACATTGTGGGAATAGAGCAGAGACAATGGCGGAAGCGCATCCATGGTAGGTCAACGATGAGAAAGGATATTATGGTCCTTTGCGAATGCTGGAACATGTAGGCGACGAGGCAAGGTGTTTGCGACAACGCATAAGACAAACAGTCTTGAGAATGCGATGCAAAGTTGAACGGTGGTCGACAACGAAGGTTGTCAAATGGCGGGAGGGGAGGATATGGTGGTGCAGTGAGATGGCGTCAACTCAAATAGATAGCGAGGTCGGTGATGCGTTGAGCAATGCCTGGTGTTGGTGACAGTAAAGCAGCAATCGCGTGTACAGGACCCCCATCGGTGTGACGAGGGGGATATGGGTGCATCGAAGTGACTAGTAAACTTTGAACAGAGCCTCCGTTGGAGGTTGAACAAGCGTTCACAACAAACGCTTCCACGGCCATGCAGGTGACATATCTGTCATGAAATACTGAGGCAAAGGGGGCCACACGCGAATGGGTGACAAAGAGAGAGGGCCGTCCAAAGTCGCCAGAGGAAGGAATATAATGTAATCTGTGGTACTAGACAGTTAGATCCTGTGACATTGGATGACTGGATCAACTCACCAAAGTAGCCACGAAGACAGTGCGGGGGGTATTGAGGGGGCGAACACAAGTGCCGGGAGATCTACCGCCAACCGCCTACGAGGCTACCCCATCAGCCAAGATCACGGAACGATACATCGTCAAGCACTCACAAAAGTACACATGGGAAAGAGGCCAAGTGTTAATGGACGGCAGGAACAACGAGCATCAAGCGTCTAGAGGGTATCACAGGTTATTCTAATAACAAGACATAGCAAAAGGGAGACTTACTTATTGCCAGAACTTCAACGCCGATAGACAAATACTGGAGACGACTGGATTGAATGAGCGTTGCCAGGTTGTTCTTGGATGAGTAGCGTGGCCAGTATTGCGAACGCTTGAGACAACCGAACCGCATGAAACTTGGTGAGGAAGAGGAGCTGATTGTGGGGAAAGGATGAGAAGTCGATCTGTGATTTCACGCCGTCAGATACTACAATGGTGACTGTAGACTGTCGTGGTGACTTACCATAGCAATTCCTCGCCCAATGGCAGCGATCGCCAACAGAAAAGGTCGAGGAGGCTTTGAGATGACCGACGTGCGATACGGAGGTATGCTGTAGCACAGTACGTGACCTTGGATCTGCTTCGGAGATCGTGCATCCTGAAAAATTATTCCATCAGCAACCAAAGCGGCGGATACTATGGTGACAAAAACTCACCCAAGGTACAACCAAGCGAGCTTCAGAGCGCCGACAATTGCCTAGACGAGTCAATAATAGAGTTGAGTTGTAGTTATTGGGACGAAGGGAGATACACATACAAGTACGCGGAAGTTCAGGGGAGACAAACGAAGGTGCCAAGTGGGTTGGAATGTGAACCGTTGAAACAGTAGGCCGGTCCACTTGTTTCAACGTACGAAGATACTTGCATTGAGGTAGATAGGTTCGATGGGTGAGAAACAGTGAATGAGACTTGGAATGGTGTACCGGCCGTGGGCGGGATGGATCGCTGCAGGATTGTTAGTGCAATGAAAAGATTGAAGGACGTGTGTGCTCACCAAGTCCGAGAGTAGGCAGCTTCCCAAATTTGGCCGAGACAGCCGCTCCATGTAGCCGGAATATTATATGGAGGTGCGAGGTGGAATTTGGATGGTGTTAAATTAGGTACTGGAAGGCGTATATTGATGCGGATGATCGACGAGGACGATGGTGTATATTGATACGGCTGATCAATTACGAAAATAAGACAAAGCCGTCAGTATCAAGTTGTGTGTATCATAACGGCGATACATACCTTAAATACGTGGGATAGCCGTTAGATCGCACAAGAACCTAAGCAAAAACATGGCATTAGTCCATGCATCATGGTCAAGAGTGAAGGGACAAGCGCTCACCCAGACGCGGTCTCATGACCATCTGGGAACAGGGGTCAACGAACGACGGTACCCAAGAAAGTTTCCAACGACAAGTTGGGCGGTGCGAGGGAAGGGCAGCCTCTTCGAAGATACCGAGCATGGTAAGCACACCCTTGCATGCATATTCGAGCATAGCTGCAAACTTGTCGGTCGATGTGGAAAGCGACCAGCGAGAGGAGCTGCGACGCGGCGAAGATGCAGAGTGGGAGGGAGGGAGAGGTATATGTACCGCCAGTATAGCATAGTGACGGGATAGATGGGGGTGCAGAATGGGAGGTGCGTACTTTGGTGCGGTCTTTTATACAGTTTCAGTGAGTTTAATATATTATTCTTTCTTACGCTCGATAATGATATTCTAGATATCAATCGGTTCTCTTAATTCTCATGTAGCCACATCCGGATGTGGAACCTTCTCCCGTGTAGCTTATTCTCAACACTCACATCAAATCACACATATACATCTCTTCTATCATAGTTTGCCGGCACACACATGTCTCCTCATATTTGATTTATTTTATCACCCAGATACTGAGACCGATTGCCAGCAGAGTCGCGTCGGCGATAGGCGTACAGTGAGCCAATCCGTATGTTCTATTTCTCTTTCTGAATGTGCACTCCTACGCTTTTCCTGGACATTATTTACAATTTTCTTAGTGGATGGTAGGTGCATGCTCACTGATTACCCCGATTTCAAGGACCCTAGATGTCCGAAATAGCAATACTGTAGTACAAAGAAGGTAATCCGTCGGCAACAACACATATGTATATTCGTACGGATGATCTTTGCTTAATCTAGAAGTGTTGGGCGTTGTGTGTTAGGTGTCGAGCCCGTTTCAGTGAGTTTGAGAGGTGCATGTCTCAGCCAATATCACCTAGAGATAGGTAAATGCCTGCAATCTGCTGAAAGAAGGTAGAAATCCCACTTGAAGCTAGTTGCGATGAACGAAACACCTCCCGGCTATTTGAGAGCATGTTTAGGGTCTCTCTCCTATGTTCAAGGTAAGTCTGTCAATTCGACATTCCGGGCGTTATTTTGACATAGTCAACTGCGTGAACGTCAGTGAACTTTGTAGTTAGCCATTTGCAGATCTAAAGAGTGTTGTTTGATCTTTAAGGATGTGTTAGAACTAGAATAAAGGAAACTTCAACAGCATGATCTATTCGGAGCTCTTGAACGAGATGAACAACATTGTAGGAGCTGATTCAAGCAATCAATTGTCTCTTAATTGTGCATGTGCATGATTTGCAAGCAGCGTGCACATGCATCAGTGCTCAAGAACATTCAAGTTGACCGAAGCATCCATTTTGTCGAAACATCGAGACTACGAACCCGGATGTCTATATCAGCACTCGATTAACGCTGTCTCATTAATACATTGTTTCAACTAGGTTATCTTGACTATTTTACCACACACTAGAGTACTCTTAAGGAGTGGAGCTCCCAGTAGTGTTGCGTCGCACTAACTCACCCTATGGATGTATTAACAAAATGGCGAGTGTCTCGTTCATAATCTCAAAGATCGATGCAACGTTCGGCTAATTACAACTTGCCTTGAATCAATCATTGAATGGATTCTTCAAACTCAAATAATAATCACGCTTCCGCTGTCCTTAAACAACAAGGAATGCTACGTTAAGTTGATAACGAAGTTGTTCAAGACATTCAATTCCACAATGCGACGACATTATGTTGAAGTAAGTACTTATGCTTGTCTAATTGAGATCGTACACAACCTATCGAACATATGAACATAAGTATCCCGCACCTCCGCGCACGACCAAGTCCAATCGATCGACTCCTGCTCCGATATTGAGTGGGGTGGGATCTGGAACGACACAACCGACGACCGACGTTGCGCCTAACCTCCCCAACACCTTCCATAACGGCGCAAAAATCCAGTCCCAAAGTTTCCTAAACAGTTCAATAGATTCGAAACAACCCACCAATTAGAATATACCATTTACTAAACTCACCAGATCAGAATCAAAATCCGCAGTATTCGTTCGCAACGCCTCCGATCATCGATGAACCGCGGTTTCGGAATGATCCATCTAATTCTTCCGTGAAGTTTTCAATCATCATCACCGCCGCGCAGATGTTTCCCAAGGTAAATTGTTCGGGAGGCTCGCCTGGATTCCGAAGGTGAGAATATATCACTGTTAAGCTTCAGAGCTCCTTGATGCGGTGCCGAAACGGGCTTGTACCGTCCTCCTGCAGATATTCTATGTTTCGCAATGGTTAGTTGTTGTCAGGAATCAACGGGAGTGTCCTACGGCCCACTGTCCAATTCCTACACACAGTGCCCATGGTAGTAACGACGTACCATTTGTTTTCTCGAGTGTGTTGAAGGTGGAGATGTTAAGATCAGATGCTGAGATCACCATCAACACTAGCCGAACATCTTCTCCCGGCGAATCTCTGTATGTAACCATGACCAACCTTCTCAATTAATGCATTATCTAGTCTTCTGCTTCTGTTTTTGTGCCTTGGAGCGCTAAAATAGACGTGATTATATCGCGGAAATGATCTAGATGCATTTTAGAGACTAGTATTTGATTGAGATTATTCAATGGGATGCGACTGGGTGGGTTCGCAAGAAGGAGAAAGCCAGAGGGAAGGGGAGAGGAACAAGTGTGTGGTGCATCGTTGAAGCAACAAGTCATCGTTCAGTTGTATTGTCGGAATTACGGAGGTGATGGTGTTTTCAAAAAGGTACGCGATTGATTTTGATTTGCCTAGAATAAAGACGTGAGCAACGTGCCATGAAAAAAGACATGAAATATAAGCAGAAGAAAGGTACAGCGCGACTGGCATTTGGAACAGAGCTTCTTGGAAGTAGAATCAATGTGTACGTACTTGTTGTTCTTCTTTCCTGCTTATAGTTTCCTTTCGTGGTGAGCGAGTGAATGAGTCAACGCAAAAACAAATGAGTTTATGGAAAGAGACTTACCATGTACAATTGGCTGCGCAAAGCTTCACAGCCTCTCGATGGATCCAGAGCTCGCCGCCTGTGTGAATGCTTCTATCTAAGCAGAAAACTCACGCAATCCATGGCGACGCACTCACCAACACACCCCATCACATGGGTACCGCCGAACATGGGCTAATAAGTTTTATCGGCGATGTTGCAGGGGAATGACTAGAAAGTGAGTGGTACCTTGTTGAAGTTGAACGTTGAACGCTCACCTCCCCACCCCATCCACGCCAAGTGATAGACCTGCTTGTACCCTCCACCACCCCCCTCGTCTTCCTCCCCCTCCATACCATCGCCGTTGCCAACACAGTCGCACTGAGAATGAACTGGACATCTTGTCGTCTCACCGTCAGTCGTCCCCCTTGTACTCTCGTTGATGGATACTAACACATTTCCGTTGGCCGATATAGTCGACCGTTTATTTCTCTTCGCATTCGGTACCGGGTTTCCCCTTCCCTCTTACTACCCAGAACCCCATGGCCCTCCCGCTTAATCCCTATCTCCTCTGGCAGCAAACCGTCCTGATCCCAGATCCAGTCCGCGCTCCCCCACCCGCGAGACGTGTGAATTGCGTGTAAATGGTCAGTATTCCCACAAAGTCGTTGTCATTCAACGTTTACTAACCATTACGCGTCGTTTTTGTAGACGTTCGTTGTCGACTGGGAGCCATTAAGGGATCCAGCTGCAAAGTACGTGGATGTATGTTGTTGTCATGCGATGCATGGTGTAAGCTCGTGCTTGTATTTCCAGATGGCGTTTCGGCCAGGTTTGTTTCTGCTGTTATACAATGTAGGGTAAGAGCAGGAAAAGTAAGTGGGCGGGTTGTAGAGCAGAGGATGAGAGCAGGATCATCAACGAGTAAATTGTCATTATTCCCACAGATTCACTGTCACTCAACGTTTACTAACCATTACACGTCGTTTTCGTAGACATTCATTATCGACCGGGAGCCATTGAGGGATCCGGCTGCGAGGTACGTCGATGTATATTATCGTTATGCGATGCATGGTGAGTAGGTGGAAGGGTACTGGGGAGGGGGGAGAGGAGAGTCATTATTCTGCTCGGACACGGTCAGTATTCCAACTAATTCAATGCACAACGTTTCCTAACCTTCGCGCATCTGTTTTGTAGATGTTTGCTATCATGACGTCGGTCTCGCCATATTCATCTCGTTGTTGCCATCTCCAACGTGCCGTGATTCGAGGTTCGTGTCCGGATGTGCTATGTCCGATGTTGTAAAGAGCAGGAAGACCAAGAGAGTAGGTGGGACATTCCGACCTTCCTTGTATGGAAAAATGGTGCGAGACCATCGCGTTGCGATTCTTCTTGCTTCTAAATACAAGGGAGTATAGAGTCGAGTCAGTGATATATATTGATATTGGAGACATTATATACAATGTACATGATGTGGACGTAGCAGAATCCCCTTGCGATGCTGTCAGCATTCAGTCTTCAACCCATACTAATGGCCCAACTGTTGGTCTTCCTGTAGTCAGCTCAGCGACAGTGCGACTATGGTATGTGGCTCGGGCATCTTTCTACTCTACCCACGTAGTTTCAGCCCTAGCATCTGCTCCTTTATAGTTGGATTCTGGGGACGCGGCACACCGCCTCCCAGCGTCCACAAAGTTCCTGTAGCCTATGTAACACGAGTTGACTGCCCATCGGTATTGGTGCTCGGGTGAGACACATTCATCCGCAGTTTCACTCAGCGTCCTACCAACAGCACAAAGCCGAGTATGCAATCAAGGATACTGGAGGACGAGAAGGGGTTATCGATACAAGGCTATGACATCATTGAAGGTATTCCGTCACTCCCCTCCCTGTGGTCTTCTCTTCCTCTTCGTTCGTTTCTGACCTAGTTCCAATTCGTCACGCTCACCGTCATCCCCGTCAACGTCGATGCTAAGCACAGAAACCTCTCTATCGCGTTTCCCCATTCGCCCTGCGTCCCTACCAAGATCCCCACCCCCACCACTACGCGAAGAATGCATAACTCCAACAGCCTTCGCAACAGCCCCACGTCTGACCTTCTCAGGCACCTTCTCCCAATACACGCTCTCCTTCTTCCCTTGCACCACCTCCACGCTGATGCACGCCCCGTCGTCCAGCTGCGATATGTCAGAATCACCTACATTCGGAACGCAACCTACCCCATCCAGCCCTGAAGTCTGCACAACACGATGCGACGAGAAGTATTCCGAGATTAACGTAGCATGATGTGGGCTTGTGACGCGGAGGTAGCACTAGATTGAAGGTATGGTATAAGTAGAAAGAAAGTTAAAAGGGGAGGAAACTCACACTATCAACACCTTTATTGAAATCAACGTAATCGATACCGTCGCCTCCTCCGCTCGTTGCGACATTCCCATGGACAGGCGGTTCGCTCAACGCCTGGGCGAACAAGGATCGTAGGGTGGTTTTGTTTGTTTGCGGGTGGATATTCCGAATGAAGAGGAGGCAGTCGTAAGGGTAAGGATCTGAGAGTGTTGGTGTTCGTGCAAGCGATGGGCACGCAGTATCCTTAGTTGACGGCAGGGGGAGATGGGATGGTGTGGTCAAGTGAGGCGACACTTCGAATTTGGCTTCCTTCACGTCGTGATGGTCAGCGTAGTCTTCGTCGACATTAGCCTCCTCGCCCGCGTCGCTCACATCAGCGTTCATCCATTCCACCAACTTGGCTCGATACTCCAGATACTCTTCCTTCAACTCTCTCCACCGCGTTTTCGAAATAGCTCGGAACCCAAATTTTATCGCGTCTTTCACAGCTTGGGTTTCAGTGTCTCTCGTCTCGCTACCCATTTTCGTCTTCGAAGTTGATGGAGGTGTTGGGCGCTCCCAAGGCCATTGCTCAAGTATGGCACGCGCATCAGCTTCTAAGGTAAACGTGACAAACGCAAAGCCTTTGTACCTCGCTGGCTTAGCGCTCTGGGCGCCTGAGCTGGCGTCTGCGTAATGGGCAGGAAGAGAGATGGATTGGACGCGCGTTATGTCGTCGGATGGTACGAGAGCGAGGGCGAAGCGTAGTATCGAAGGAATGGTTTTGTGGTGATTTGGTATTCTTTCCTACACAGCGTCGGGTTATATACAAATTTCGGTTGGAAAAGGGCTGAACATACAACATACACCGTTCGACGCGTCCACTCCTCCCGGGACACGTCTAAACATTCCCTCTTCCCTTCCCAGCGAATCTCATACCCACCTATAGCCGCTTCTTTACCTTTCCCCTTCCCCACATCAAACCAGACGGATGTGGCTGGCTCTGAGATGAGCACGCGTACATCGAACAGCCCATTCCCATGGGTTCGCAACGCTTTCGCTACCCTCGACTCTGGTATCGCGTCAAAGTCATATTGAAAGCCGGCTAAGACTTGGGAGTTTCTTAGGAGGAAGCGAAGGGGGATATCTGGGTTATGTCTGGGTCATTCGTTTGAAGGAGGAAAACTGATGATCACTTACATTTATTCCCGTTCGAATCTTCGTCGAGGTCACCTTCGAAGACTAGTCTGCGTCGCAGATATGGGTCTGAGTGCAGAGCATAGTCCGTCATAGCCAGATATACCCAGTCAACGAGGTCCTCATCTGAAAAGGTTGAGATCGCCGTAGGGGGATTATTCCATGAGTCCCGAGTTTGAACTTGGTCTTGATTCGGCTCTGTGGCAAGCGTCCCAGCTTGTATTATAGAGCTTTTGTTCGTCGTAGAGCCATCACCACTTCCAGGAGATGGTTTTTGTGGTCGCTTGAGAAGTTTGCGAGGGACAAACGGGATGGATGTTGATGACATAAAGGGAGGCTCAACGCTTCGTCGAGTGCAGATCTGGTGGGACGATGAGCGACGATCCGCAATCTTGCCTTATCTGGGCATGGGACTCACCTGACAAGCCGGGCAGCCAATCAGAGGGCTAGAAATCGACGAAAAACCCCGTAAGTCCATGCAAAATAACACCTTTCACCAGCATAGGTTCCCCCTTCGGTGCTCGCTCTAAGCCAGCGGAAACGAGGGTCTCCCCCCGTTTCCGCCGGTGTCCATTCAAGCTATCTACGGACATGCAGGTCTAAGTCTACGGGCAGTACTACGAGATTCAGAGGGTGTGTGCTACGTTCGTTTCTACTCACAAATGTGTCGTTAGTTTGGAGGCAAACCGAGAAACTGATTAACGGACTTACCACGTTAAGAAGGTGACGGGGCATGAAAGATCTGCGAGAAGGGGCAACGTTGGCTTGCTGAAAAATGCAGCCAATCAGTACTCGGGCAAATCAAAGCTATGTGCGCTTACCAGCAGGAACCATTCACAACACTCAACGAGTCAGGGGACGAGGCAGGTGGATGTTTGCAGCGGTAACGGCGGGTTCCAGTTGACAACGGGGAGGGTGGCAGCTGCCAGGTGGGACAAATGCATGGGGGCGGTGGGGATGCGCAAGGGTTTAAGCTGTTCAAAAACGTTGCGGGAATAGGTCGGACGCAATGACAAAAGCGAGTCCATGGGAGGTCGACGACGAGGAGGAATATTGATGGTTTCCCTTTACGTGGTGTTGGGGACAATGGCGGTGACGAAGCTGGCGGCGGCGAAAGAACTAGTAGATTCCTACAAATATGCGGTTAATCCTCAGGCCATAAAACAGCAACCATTTGTACTTACGAGACGGAACCGCTTCGAACGTTTGGAATCCAATAAACCACAAAGTTAAGGTGGTCCCGGCGCAATGTCCTGCTGAGGTTTGGGACTCAATGGCTCAGGGAACGATGTGGGTGGATGTCGAGAACGGTGATGGCGGATAGTTGGCGATGACAATGGTGAGTCATTCATATACACAGAAAGACGCTTGGTGGGTAGCGTTGGTGAATTGAAGATGTGGTGGTGGTAGTGGAAGTATAAGGGATCAACATTGTGGGAATAGAGCAGAGACAATGGCGGAAGCGCATCCATGGTAGGTCAACGATGAGAAAGGATATTATGGTCCTTTGCGAATGCTGGAACATGTAGGCGACGAGGCAAGGTGTTTGCGACAACGCATAAGACAAACAGTCTTGAGAATGCGATGCAAAGTTGAACGGTGGTCGACAACGAAGGTTGTCAAATGGCGGGAGGGGAGGATATGGTGGTGCAGTGAGATGGCGTCAACTCAAATAGATAGCGAGGTCGGTGATGCGTTGAGCAATGCCTGGTGTTGGTGACAGTAAAGCAGCAATCGCGTGTACAGGACCCCCATCGGTGTGACGAGGGGGATATGGGTGCATCGAAGTGACTAGTAAACTTTGAACAGAGCCTCCGTTGGAGGTTGAACAAGCGTTCACAACAAACGCTTCCACGGCCATGCAGGTGACATATCTGTCATGAAATACTGAGGCAAAGGGGGCCACACGCGAATGGGTGACAAAGAGAGAGGGCCGTCCAAAGTCGCCAGAGGAAGGAATATAATGTAATCTGTGGTACTAGACAGTTAGATCCTGTGACATTGGATGACTGGATCAACTCACCAAAGTAGCCACGAAGACAGTGCGGGGGGTATTGAGGGGGCGAACACAAGTGCCGGGAGATCTACCGCCAACCGCCTACGAGGCTACCCCATCAGCCAAGATCACGGAACGATACATCGTCAAGCACTCACAAAAGTACACATGGGAAAGAGGCCAAGTGTTAATGGACGGCAGGAACAACGAGCATCAAGCGTCTAGAGGGTATCACAGGTTATTCTAATAACAAGACATAGCAAAAGGGAGACTTACTTATTGCCAGAACTTCAACGCCGATAGACAAATACTGGAGACGACTGGATTGAATGAGCGTTGCCAGGTTGTTCTTGGATGAGTAGCGTGGCCAGTATTGCGAACGCTTGAGACAACCGAACCGCATGAAACTTGGTGAGGAAGAGGAGCTGATTGTGGGGAAAGGATGAGAAGTCGATCTGTGATTTCACGCCGTCAGATACTACAATGGTGACTGTAGACTGTCGTGGTGACTTACCATAGCAATTCCTCGCCCAATGGCAGCGATCGCCAACAGAAAAGGTCGAGGAGGCTTTGAGATGACCGACGTGCGATACGGAGGTATGCTGTAGCACAGTACGTGACCTTGGATCTGCTTCGGAGATCGTGCATCCTGAAAAATTATTCCATCAGCAACCAAAGCGGCGGATACTATGGTGACAAAAACTCACCCAAGGTACAACCAAGCGAGCTTCAGAGCGCCGACAATTGCCTAGACGAGTCAATAATAGAGTTGAGTTGTAGTTATTGGGACGAAGGGAGATACACATACAAGTACGCGGAAGTTCAGGGGAGACAAACGAAGGTGCCAAGTGGGTTGGAATGTGAACCGTTGAAACAGTAGGCCGGTCCACTTGTTTCAACGTACGAAGATACTTGCATTGAGGTAGATAGGTTCGATGGGTGAGAAACAGTGAATGAGACTTGGAATGGTGTACCGGCCGTGGGCGGGATGGATCGCTGCAGGATTGTTAGTGCAATGAAAAGATTGAAGGACGTGTGTGCTCACCAAGTCCGAGAGTAGGCAGCTTCCCAAATTTGGCCGAGACAGCCGCTCCATGTAGCCGGAATATTATATGGAGGTGCGAGGTGGAATTTGGATGGTGTTAAATTAGGTACTGGAAGGCGTATATTGATGCGGATGATCGACGAGGACGATGGTGTATATTGATACGGCTGATCAATTACGAAAATAAGACAAAGCCGTCAGTATCAAGTTGTGTGTATCATAACGGCGATACATACCTTAAATACGTGGGATAGCCGTTAGATCGCACAAGAACCTAAGCAAAAACATGGCATTAGTCCATGCATCATGGTCAAGAGTGAAGGGACAAGCGCTCACCCAGACGCGGTCTCATGACCATCTGGGAACAGGGGTCAACGAACGACGGTACCCAAGAAAGTTTCCAACGACAAGTTGGGCGGTGCGAGGGAAGGGCAGCCTCTTCGAAGATACCGAGCATGGTAAGCACACCCTTGCATGCATATTCGAGCATAGCTGCAAACTTGTCGGTCGATGTGGAAAGCGACCAGCGAGAGGAGCTGCGACGCGGCGAAGATGCAGAGTGGGAGGGAGGGAGAGGTATATGTACCGCCAGTATAGCATAGTGACGGGATAGATGGGGGTGCAGAATGGGAGGTGCGTACTTTGGTGCGGTCTTTTATACAGTTTCAGTGAGTTTAATATATTATTCTTTCTTACGCTCGATAATGATATTCTAGATATCAATCGGTTCTCTTAATTCTCATGTAGCCACATCCGGATGTGGAACCTTCTCCCGTGTAGCTTATTCTCAACACTCACATCAAATCACACATATACATCTCTTCTATCATAGTTTGCCGGCACACACATGTCTCCTCATATTTGATTTATTTTATCACCCAGATACTGAGACCGATTGCCAGCAGAGTCGCGTCGGCGATAGGCGTACAGTGAGCCAATCCGTATGTTCTATTTCTCTTTCTGAATGTGCACTCCTACGCTTTTCCTGGACATTATTTACAATTTTCTTAGTGGATGGTAGGTGCATGCTCACTGATTACCCCGATTTCAAGGACCCTAGATGTCCGAAATAGCAATACTGTAGTACAAAGAAGGTAATCCGTCGGCAACAACACATATGTATATTCGTACGGATGATCTTTGCTTAATCTAGAAGTGTTGGGCGTTGTGTGTTAGGTGTCGAGCCCGTTTCAGTGAGTTTGAGAGGTGCATGTCTCAGCCAATATCACCTAGAGATAGGTAAATGCCTGCAATCTGCTGAAAGAAGGTAGAAATCCCACTTGAAGCTAGTTGCGATGAACGAAACACCTCCCGGCTATTTGAGAGCATGTTTAGGGTCTCTCTCCTATGTTCAAGGTAAGTCTGTCAATTCGACATTCCGGGCGTTATTTTGACATAGTCAACTGCGTGAACGTCAGTGAACTTTGTAGTTAGCCATTTGCAGATCTAAAGAGTGTTGTTTGATCTTTAAGGATGTGTTAGAACTAGAATAAAGGAAACTTCAACAGCATGATCTATTCGGAGCTCTTGAACGAGATGAACAACATTGTAGGAGCTGATTCAAGCAATCAATTGTCTCTTAATTGTGCATGTGCATGATTTGCAAGCAGCGTGCACATGCATCAGTGCTCAAGAACATTCAAGTTGACCGAAGCATCCATTTTGTCGAAACATCGAGACTACGAACCCGGATGTCTATATCAGCACTCGATTAACGCTGTCTCATTAATACATTGTTTCAACTAGGTTATCTTGACTATTTTACCACACACTAGAGTACTCTTAAGGAGTGGAGCTCCCAGTAGTGTTGCGTCGCACTAACTCACCCTATGGATGTATTAACAAAATGGCGAGTGTCTCGTTCATAATCTCAAAGATCGATGCAACGTTCGGCTAATTACAACTTGCCTTGAATCAATCATTGAATGGATTCTTCAAACTCAAATAATAATCACGCTTCCGCTGTCCTTAAACAACAAGGAATGCTACGTTAAGTTGATAACGAAGTTGTTCAAGACATTCAATTCCACAATGCGACGACATTATGTTGAAGTAAGTACTTATGCTTGTCTAATTGAGATCGTACACAACCTATCGAACATATGAACATAAGTATCCCGCACCTCCGCGCACGACCAAGTCCAATCGATCGACTCCTGCTCCGATATTGAGTGGGGTGGGATCTGGAACGACACAACCGACGACCGACGTTGCGCCTAACCTCCCCAACACCTTCCATAACGGCGCAAAAATCCAGTCCCAAAGTTTCCTAAACAGTTCAATAGATTCGAAACAACCCACCAATTAGAATATACCATTTACTAAACTCACCAGATCAGAATCAAAATCCGCAGTATTCGTTCGCAACGCCTCCGATCATCGATGAACCGCGGTTTCGGAATGATCCATCTAATTCTTCCGTGAAGTTTTCAATCATCATCACCGCCGCGCAGATGTTTCCCAAGGTAAATTGTTCGGGAGGCTCGCCTGGATTCCGAAGGTGAGAATATATCACTGTTAAGCTTCAGAGCTCCTTGATGCGGTGCCGAAACGGGCTTGTACCGTCCTCCTGCAGATATTCTATGTTTCGCAATGGTTAGTTGTTGTCAGGAATCAACGGGAGTGTCCTACGGCCCACTGTCCAATTCCTACACACAGTGCCCATGGTAGTAACGACGTACCATTTGTTTTCTCGAGTGTGTTGAAGGTGGAGATGTTAAGATCAGATGCTGAGATCACCATCAACACTAGCCGAACATCTTCTCCCGGCGAATCTCTGTATGTAACCATGACCAACCTTCTCAATTAATGCATTATCTAGTCTTCTGCTTCTGTTTTTGTGCCTTGGAGCGCTAAAATAGACGTGATTATATCGCGGAAATGATCTAGATGCATTTTAGAGACTAGTATTTGATTGAGATTATTCAATGGGATGCGACTGGGTGGGTTCGCAAGAAGGAGAAAGCCAGAGGGAAGGGGAGAGGAACAAGTGTGTGGTGCATCGTTGAAGCAACAAGTCATCGTTCAGTTGTATTGTCGGAATTACGGAGGTGATGGTGTTTTCAAAAAGGTACGCGATTGATTTTGATTTGCCTAGAATAAAGACGTGAGCAACGTGCCATGAAAAAAGACATGAAATATAAGCAGAAGAAAGGTACAGCGCGACTGGCATTTGGAACAGAGCTTCTTGGAAGTAGAATCAATGTGTACGTACTTGTTGTTCTTCTTTCCTGCTTATAGTTTCCTTTCGTGGTGAGCGAGTGAATGAGTCAACGCAAAAACAAATGAGTTTATGGAAAGAGACTTACCATGTACAATTGGCTGCGCAAAGCTTCACAGCCTCTCGATGGATCCAGAGCTCGCCGCCTGTGTGAATGCTTCTATCTAAGCAGAAAACTCACGCAATCCATGGCGACGCACTCACCAACACACCCCATCACATGGGTACCGCCGAACATGGGCTAATAAGTTTTATCGGCGATGTTGCAGGGGAATGACTAGAAAGTGAGTGGTACCTTGTTGAAGTTGAACGTTGAACGCTCACCTCCCCACCCCATCCACGCCAAGTGATAGACCTGCTTGTACCCTCCACCACCCCCCTCGTCTTCCTCCCCCTCCATACCATCGCCGTTGCCAACACAGTCGCACTGAGAATGAACTGGACATCTTGTCGTCTCACCGTCAGTCGTCCCCCTTGTACTCTCGTTGATGGATACTAACACATTTCCGTTGGCCGATATAGTCGACCGTTTATTTCTCTTCGCATTCGGTACCGGGTTTCCCCTTCCCTCTTACTACCCAGAACCCCATGGCCCTCCCGCTTAATCCCTATCTCCTCTGGCAGCAAACCGTCCTGATCCCAGATCCAGTCCGCGCTCCCCCACCCGCGAGACGTGTGAATTGCGTGTAAATGGTCAGTATTCCCACAAAGTCGTTGTCATTCAACGTTTACTAACCATTACGCGTCGTTTTTGTAGACGTTCGTTGTCGACTGGGAGCCATTAAGGGATCCAGCTGCAAAGTACGTGGATGTATGTTGTTGTCATGCGATGCATGGTGTAAGCTCGTGCTTGTATTTCCAGATGGCGTTTCGGCCAGGTTTGTTTCTGCTGTTATACAATGTAGGGTAAGAGCAGGAAAAGTAAGTGGGCGGGTTGTAGAGCAGAGGATGAGAGCAGGATCATCAACGAGTAAATTGTCATTATTCCCACAGATTCACTGTCACTCAACGTTTACTAACCATTACACGTCGTTTTCGTAGACATTCATTATCGACCGGGAGCCATTGAGGGATCCGGCTGCGAGGTACGTCGATGTATATTATCGTTATGCGATGCATGGTGAGTAGGTGGAAGGGTACTGGGGAGGGGGGAGAGGAGAGTCATTATTCTGCTCGGACACGGTCAGTATTCCAACTAATTCAATGCACAACGTTTCCTAACCTTCGCGCATCTGTTTTGTAGATGTTTGCTATCATGACGTCGGTCTCGCCATATTCATCTCGTTGTTGCCATCTCCAACGTGCCGTGATTCGAGGTTCGTGTCCGGATGTGCTATGTCCGATGTTGTAAAGAGCAGGAAGACCAAGAGAGTAGGTGGGACATTCCGACCTTCCTTGTATGGAAAAATGGTGCGAGACCATCGCGTTGCGATTCTTCTTGCTTCTAAATACAAGGGAGTATAGAGTCGAGTCAGTGATATATATTGATATTGGAGACATTATATACAATGTACATGATGTGGACGTAGCAGAATCCCCTTGCGATGCTGTCAGCATTCAGTCTTCAACCCATACTAATGGCCCAACTGTTGGTCTTCCTGTAGTCAGCTCAGCGACAGTGCGACTATGGTATGTGGCTCGGGCATCTTTCTACTCTACCCACGTAGTTTCAGCCCTAGCATCTGCTCCTTTATAGTTGGATTCTGGGGACGCGGCACACCGCCTCCCAGCGTCCACAAAGTTCCTGTAGCCTATGTAACACGAGTTGACTGCCCATCGGTATTGGTGCTCGGGTGAGACACATTCATCCGCAGTTTCACTCAGCGTCCTACCAACAGCACAAAGCCGAGTATGCAATCAAGGATACTGGAGGACGAGAAGGGGTTATCGATACAAGGCTATGACATCGTTGAAGGTATTCCGTCACTCCCCTCCCTGTGGTCTTCTCTTCCTCTTCGTTCGTTTCTGACCTAGTTCCAATTCGTCACGCTCACCGTCATCCCCGTCAACGTCGATGCTAAGCACAGAAACCTCTCTATCGTGTTTCCCCAATCGCCCTGTGTTCCTACCGAGATCCCCACCCCCACCACTACGCGAAGAATGCATAACTCCAACAGCCTTCGCAACAGCCCCACGTCTGACCTTCTCAGGCACCTTCTCCCAATACACACTCTCCTTCTTCCCTTGCACCACCTCCACGCTGATCCACGCCCCGTCGTCCAGCTGCGATATGTCAGAATCACCTACATTCGGAACGCAACCTACCCCATCCAGCCCTGAAGTCTGCACAACGCGATGCAACGAGAAGTATTCCGAGATTAACGTAGCATGATGAGGGCTTGTGATGCGGAGGTAGCACTAGATTGAATGCATGTTATAAGGAAAGAGGGAGTAGAATATAGCAAAAAAGAGAACTCACGGAATCAACCCCTTTGTTGAAATCAACATAATCAATACCATCACATCCTCCTTTAGTCGTCACCTTTTCACTAAACGCCTGGGCAAACAACGATCGAAGAGTGGTTTTATTGGTTTGGGGGTGGACATTGCGAATGAAGAGGAGGCAATTGTAAGGATAGGGATCTGAGAGCATTGGTATTCGTGCAAGCGATGGGGACGTAGTATCCTCAGACTGGGTTGGTGTGGCGGAGTCAAGCGACACTTCGAAATTAGTTACCCTGACGTCGTGGTGGCCGACATTGCCTTCCTGTACCTCGACATTAGCCTCCTCGCCCGCGTCGCCGTCATCAACATTCATCCATTCCACCAACTTCGCTCGATACTCCAGATACTCTTCCTTCAACTCTCTCCACCGCGTTTTCGAAATAGCTCGGAACCCAAATTTTATCGCGTCTTTCACAGCTTGGGTTTCAGTGTCTCTCGTCTCGCTACCCATTTTCGTCTTCGAAGTTGATGGAGGTGTTGGGCGCTCCCAAGGCCATTGCTCAAGTATGGCACGCGCATCAGCTTCTAAGGTAAACGTGACAAACGCAAAGCCTTTGTACCTCGCTGGCTTAGCGCTCTGGGCGCCTGAGCTGGCGTCTGCGTAATGGGCAGGAAGAGAGATGGATTGGACGCGCGTTATGTCGTCGGATGGTACGAGAGCGAGGGCGAAGCGTAGTATCGAAGGAATGGTTTTGTGGTGATTTGGTATTCTTTCCTACACAGCGTCGGGTTATATACAAATTTCGGTTGGAAAAGGGCTGAACATACAACATACACCGTTCGACGCGTCCACTCCTCCCGGGACACGTCTAAACATTCCCTCTTCCCTTCCCAGCGAATCTCATACCCACCTATAGCCGCTTCTTTACCTTTCCCCTTCCCCACATCAAACCAGACGGATGTGGCTGGCTCTGAGATGAGCACGCGTACATCGAACATCCCATTGCCATGGGTTCGCAACGCTTTCGCTACCCTCGACTCTGGTATCGCGTCAAAGTCATAGCGAAGGCCGGCTAAGACTTGGGAGTTTCTTAGGAGGAAGCGAAGGGGGATATCTGGGTTATGTCTGGGTCATTCGTTTGAAGGAGGAAAACTGATGATCACTTACATTTATTCCCGTTCGAATCTTCGTCGAGGTCACCTTCGAAGACTAGTCTGCGTCGCAGATATGGGTCTGAGTGCAGAGCATAGTCCGTCATAGCCAGATATACCCAGTCGACGAGGTCCTCATCTGAAAAGGTTGAGATCGCCATAGGGGGATTCCATGAGTCCCGAGTTTGAACTTGGTCTTGATTCGGCTCTGTCGCAAGCATCCCAGCTTGTATTATAGAGCTTTTGTTCGTCGTAGAGCCATCACCACTTCCAGGAGATGGTTTTTGTGGTCGCTTGAGAAGTTTGCGAGGGACAAACGGGATGGATGTTGATGACATAAAGGGAGGCTCAACGCTTCGTCGAGTGCAGATCTGGTGGGACGATGAGCGACGATCCGCAATCTTGCCTTATCTGGGCATGGGGCTCACCTGACAAGCCGGGCAGCCAATCAGAGGGCTAGAAATCGACGAAAAACCCCGTAAGTCCATGCAAAATAACACCTTTTACCAGCATAGGTTCCCCCTTCGGTGCTCGCTCTAAGCCAGCGGAAACAAGGGTCTCCCCCCGTTTCCGCCGGTGTCCATTCAAGCTATCTACGGACATGCAGGTCTAAGTCTACGGGAAGTACTACGAGATTCAGAGGGTGTGTGCTACGTTCGTTTCTACTCACAAATGTGTTGTTAGTTTGGAGGCAAACCGAGAAACTGATTAATGGACTTACCACGTTAAGAAGGTGACGGGGCATGAAAGATCCGCGAGAAGGGGCAACGTTGGCTTGCTGAAAAATGCAGCATCAGTACTCGGGCAAATCAAAGCTACGTGCGCTTACCAGCAGGAACCATTCACAACACTCAACGAGTCAGGGGACGAGGCAGGTGGACGTTTGCAGCGGTAACGGCGGGTTCCAGTTGACAACGGGGAGGGTGGCAGCTGCCAGGTGGGACAAATACATGGGGGCGGTGGGGAAGCGCAAGGAATCATCCTGTGTGCAAACGTTGCAATTGGAAACAACGGTGAAAGGGATTCGGTGGTATGTCAATGATGAGATGGGATGTTGATGCTCCTATGCGCAGTGTTGGGGAGGACAGGAAAGCTTGCGGCATCACGATGGCGACGAAAGAACAGGGGGATTCCTACAAATATGGGGTAAGTTCTCAGGCAATCACAATGGCAATGTTTTGTACTTACAAGATAGAATCGTTTCAAACGTTTGAAATCCAATAAACCACGGAGACGGTCCCGGCGCAATGATCTTTTGAGGCTCAAGACTCATTGGCCCAGTGAACAAGGCGGGGGGATGTCCAGAACGGTAGTGGCGGGTAGTTGGCAACGACGATGGTGAGTCATTCATATACACGGGGGGACGCTTGGTGGGTAGCGTTGGTGAATTGAAGACGTGGTGGTGGTAGTGGAAGTATAAGGGATCGACCAGTTCAACAACGTTGCGGGAATAGAGCGGAGACATCGACGAAAGCGCATCCGTGTTAGGTTGACGAGTAAGGAGAATGCTGATGGTCCTTTATGAAGGCCGTGAGATGTTTGCGACAATGCACAAGACCTAACGCCAGCAAACGATCCCGATGGCAATGCGCAGATGTACCGCTAGGAAATAGATGGAGGATGTCGCAAACGAGAGGCAAGGCGGCGGTGGGATGGGGAAGGGACAGTGGGCATAGTGGTGAGGTGAGATGTTGTTGGTACGGGGGAATACTACACTCGATGATCACAGTTGAAACCAACAAAACGACCAGCGCCGCCAGGGATACATGTCCCCATCGTTGAAAGGAAGAGGGTAGGGAGGAATGTATGGCGAAAACTCTTTGCTGGTATTGGGGGAGTAGGTTGATATGAGTGTGATGTTGAAGGTGTTGTAGGGTTACTGGGCCTTCAGCAGGGACACGGCATCCCAGGTCGAGTCGAGGTCACATATGCAGCCACAACGACCATGCCCATGCCCATGACTGTGTTCACTGTCGCGTCCACGAACAATGAGGGTAAAAGGCTGAGCACCAATGCGGGGATGTAGAGAGGGCCACTCGAATTCGCCAAGGAAGGGAATAAAGGGTAGGCTACAATGATCAACGATTAGATATCACAATACTGACACTGACCACGGTCTCGACTTACCAGAAATAATAGAAACAAAACAAAACGCAAACACAAACGTGAAAGCGGTCCGGAGGGTAATGGATGGATGCGTATGGATATCACGCAACCAGTCACCTACAATATCACCTCATCAGGGACTCCGAAAACAAGATAAGCAATGAAGTACTCACTGTAGGGGTGGCACCCCTGTGTACCCCTGTATAACAGCAATATGACATCTTTACAAAGATACTAGGATTACTTTTGCCTCGCCCCTATCGACAGTCGCATGCCCCTACATCCCTAGCGACACCCAACACTCGACTCCGGCCATGCAACCTCATCAAACCTCGACACCCGCCTCGACTCGACAGGTCCTGCATGATGCCCGTCGCCTTGCATTCGATTCCCGCGCGAACCTAAAACCGCTAATAACGGCTAGGCACGCCCGGTTATCAGCCAAACACGACCGAGTCACCTCTCGAATCATGCCAGCGCTCTCCTATATGCAGGCTGTCTACGGCGCCAAGCTCGACCCCCTGCTCCGACCCGCGCTTATTGGGCGCTACTCTCTCATCAATCCCGCTTCATTCCTTATATGCTCAGTTCCATTTCTCGTGTCTCCCAACTCGCGCGCTAGTAATCAATCCGTCACTCGCGTTGCTAGCAACTACCATTCATGACTCTCCGTCCCTTCTCGCCACCTCGTCCAACTCTAATATCACTCCCTAAAAAGACACTGTAAATAAAGGTACAAACAAGACCCTCTTTTAGCTATAAAAACCATGTAATTCCATACGAAATGAGCAGCACATTCTTACCCGTACTTCTGCTCTAAAAAGTCCGATTATCTTGACTTCTCCTCGTTCTCGTCGCGCCTTAAACCTATCTCGCGTACTCCTCGTCTACCTCGTCCGTCGTCGCCGTCCTCTCTGCTTATATTCCATTCATCGCGTCCGCTTATCATCCTTCCGCGTACTTCCAGAGTAGTTGAGCCGTTATATTCTCGTTTCCGCGCACTCTCGCTTCCCTCTCGACTCCTTCTCGACCCCTCGGGTCTTATCCTCGTCCTCCGCGACTCGTCGCAGCACCCCTAATTAGCCCCTATCACCCAGACAGTTATCACTCACTCATCTCCTCACTCAGGGGTTAACCATTCGACTGACGGACGCAGTCGCCTCGCATTAATTACACGCGTACACTACTACGCATATTTACATATTGGAGCCCACCGCGAGGGTTTTAAATTGGTTCCCCACCTAACCTTCCCCATCCTTTCACCATAGAGTCCCCGGGAGCTGATAGCCCGGAAGATCTCCTCCGTCTATTTCCTTCCTCGCCACCTCTTACCCACCTCGACTTCCTCCTCTCCGCGAGTACCTCGTGGCACCCTTGCAAAGCGGTTAGCTCGTGGCGAGTCTCCACCGACTCAATCTGCTGGCATATTACGCTTTCGAGCAATCGAGAAGTCCTCGTCCGCGACCACCAAAGCATCGTCCCCGAAACCATCCTCGCGCCCATATACGACAACCCACCAGCAAACCCTCAGCCCGACAGTACGAACCCCATATCTTCAGTTACCGCGTCAACCCCAGAATCAACTCGCGCCCCTCCGGTATCACCTCATCGTATGGCGACCTCACTTCCCAGAGCTGGCGAAAAATCCGCGCCGAAGTTCAGCGGTCGAGCCGAAGGCGTTACCCGTTTCTTTGAGCAAATTGATCAACTTGCTCCCGAGACCGCAACCGCTAAAGATAAAATTACTGCTGCCATCAGCTACCTCGAAGACGATGCATACGCTATTTGGCGAAACTCAGGACCGGAGGTCAACGGCGACAACTGGGACGCTTTCAAACTCGCTATCTATAAGATCTATCCCGGATCTGACGATGAACGAAAGTACACCACCGCTGATCTCGTTCGTATCGCCCAGAAGCAGTCACAAGTCCCCATGCTGTCGCGCGAGGATCTGGGAAACTACCATCGAAAGTTCCTTGTCCCTGCACAATGGCTCAAATCGAAGAACCGCATTTCGGATCTCGATCTCGGGCGAGTTTATCTCGACGGGTTTGACGAGTCGTCGCGAACTCACATTAAGAATCGGCTAACGATTGTGGACACGGCCCATCACCCGGATGACCCCTACGCTGTTGAGGATATATTCGCGGCAGCGACCTTTGTGCTCGGATCCGCTTTGCCCGCTGCACTTACTTCGCCAGCTCCAGCGGCTGCCGCCACCATCTCTCCCGAAGCTGCCTCAACGGTTAAAGCCGAGCCGTTCGACATGAACACCCTCATGTCCTTTATGCATCAGTATATGCTTCCGCGACAACAGCCGATGCCTCCTTACCAGTATCCCCCTCAACCCTTTGCACCTCAACAGTACGCGCAAGCAATGGCTCCCCCGGTCTTTCCGGCCCCGGCCGCCTACCACAACCAGTACGCTCCGCAACCTCCGCAGACATATCAGCAGCCCCCTCCCCAGAATTATCAGCAGCCTCCTCCCCAAAACTACTACGCTACCCCGAATGCGGGATTCTCCTCAAATGGCCAGGGGTTTGGGTCGCCGCGCTGTCACTTCTGTGGTGAATCGGGACATGGTCAGAGGAGTTGCCGTCAAGCGATCGAGTATTATAACAAAGGATGGGTTACAAAGGACATGGAAGGGAAATGGGTTATGCCATCGGGCGAACGGATTACTCGCGCAATTCCAGGCCAGTACTTCAAGGACCAGATAGATCACCGGATGCGGAACCCACTGCCTCCTCCCCCTCCTGCAGGGACTCGCGACATCCCTCCTCACATGAATCCTCCTCCTCCTCCCCCTCCTGCCGCGACGGCACCACAGGATCGCGTAGCCTCTACTAATTACGTTGCGAGCTATATGATCGAGGAAACCGAGGAAGATCTAAAGGAGTATGACTTAGCGGCAGAAGAGAAGGAGGAAATCTTTGCGGAAATGTTTTTGAAGAAGATAGCGGACGAGTCGAAGAAAGCGGTAGCGCAGAAAAAGGAAGTCAGGTTTGCCGAAGCCAACACACGAGTAACTCGCTCGATGGGACCTCGACCAACGACCGAAGGAACTACGACTCGCGCGACACCCGCAACCGGTGCCACTGCTCCTCCACCGGTCCCTCCAACTCCGCCACCCAACACTTCCATTGCCAGAGCCATCGAGACTGGGTCCTTCCCGGCGCGATCTCAGTATCGCCTACAATCGGTTGCAGAAGATCCTTCTCTCACGACCGGTGTCATTAACAGGGCCCTTGACACTACTCTCTCAATCACACCTCGCGAGCTACTCTCCCTTTCCTTCGATGCGCGAAAGACGTTCAGGGATCTGACGATGACAAAACGCATCTCGACTGAAGCCTCTGGCGCCGCGGTTAATGCGGTAACTAATTTGACCGATACCGAACTAGCGTCCGTCAACTTCAACGGAGTCGCCCCAACCTCTATCTCCGACCCTACTTACGACGCCGAGTTTCTGTATCAACAACAAACCGCGCTCGCCCTAATGCTTGAGGAGCGAAGCGAGCTGGTGGTAGCCGAGGATATTCAGCCACTCCGCGTGATCTTCCCTGTCTTCGAGGACACGCGGCGAGTCGAGTGCATTTTGGACGAAGGCTCTCAGATCATCGCTATGCGCCGAGACATATGGGAATCTCTCGGTATGGGCGTATACTTGGCGCAGGGTATGTGCATGGAGTCAGCGAACCAGTCGACCAATAACACGCTTGGGCTCGCGAAGAATGTCAAAGTCAATCTCGGAGGCATGGACCTGTACCTTCAGATCCAAATTGTCGATAAAGCCCCCTACGAGGTTCTCCTTGGTCGACCATTTCACTGCTACACTTCGGCTGTCACGCGGCACTATCCAGATGGCCGACAAGATATCACTTTAACTGATCCGAACTCAGGCGAGCAAGTCCTCATGCCAACCCACGAACGCGTCCATCGGCGTGGACCTCCTCCTGGCTCGACCCCGCGCGGCACTCATTCTTTTCAAGCGTCGAGGAACCTTTGAGGCGAGACGTATGTTCCTTTTCCACTCAACTACCTCCCGCTTCTTCCTTTATATATATTGTTCCTGGGTCTTCGCCCTCCTCTCAATTCCCTTATTCATCCTTGATCATTAATGCCGTTACTTCACCCCTCTTGACTCATCCATCTTCTGATCCCCCATCTCCTCGTATTCCTCCTGATTTCCCTATACCACCTCCCAAGACCATCCATGACATATACGACGGCCTCGAACCGGTTGTACCAGTATATTTATTATCCAAGTCCCTTTCATCCTACTCTTCAACCAGCCGCGCGGTCCCCTTTGTGCAGGACGTTCCCAAGGAATCTGTCTATGTAGCTCAGGGAGAGCTCCTTCGCAACACTTCCGCCTTTGACATCATTCTCGACTCTTCGCCCGAGGCGATTGTTCCTTCGCCCGATGACTATACCCTCACTCCCACCTTGACTTCCCTTGACCCTCCTAATTTTCCAATCCTCTCCCCCTCGACTCCCGCCTCATTCCTCTCGACAAAGAAAGTGTACAAGAAAGTCGCGAATCGAGTCAAGCCCGTAGCTACCACGCTGCCCGAGCAATACCGCACTGTCCGCCGCTCACCCCCTGACATACTCTCTGATCTCACTCCGCTTCCAACCAAGCCCCCGGACTTTGTTCCTGGTGACAGATACACGCAGGAGCGATATGATGCACAAGACATCGACCCGGATAAGTGGATGACTGAAGAGGAAGTCAAGCTCGCCCATTGGCTCATCAGGGATCAAGAAATGGCCTTCGCGTGGTCCGAAAGCGAAAAAGGGAGGTTCTCGCGCGAATGGTTCGACCCTGTTCTGATACCCACAATCGAGCACATCCCTTGGGCACTACGAAATATGCCCATCCCGCCGGGAATTTACAATGAAGTTGTCCGAATCATTAAGGATAAAATCAACTCTGGGGTGTATGAACCCTCGAGTTCATCCTATCGATCGAGGTGGTTTTGTGTCCTCAAGAAGGACGGAAAGTCCCTTCGCCTCGTTCACGATCTGCAACCATTGAATAACGTGACCATCAAGGATGCCTCGCTACCGCCCAAGATGGAGACATACGCCGAATCATTTGGCGGTCGAGCGTGCTATGGCCTCCTCGACCTCTTTGTAGGCTTCGACCAGCGCGAACTTGACGAGCGGTCTCGCGACCTTACTACTTTCCAATCTCCCTCAGGCGCGCTTCGACTCACCACCATTCCTATGGGTTTTACAAACTCGATGCAGATACAGCACGGCGATTTAGTCTTCATCATGCGCGACGAAATTCCCCATGTCACCGATCCCTACGTGGATGATTGCCCAATTAAGGG
Source organism: Pleurotus citrinopileatus (assembly GCA_017312325.1). Taxonomy (NCBI): domain Eukaryota; kingdom Fungi; phylum Basidiomycota; class Agaricomycetes; order Agaricales; family Pleurotaceae; genus Pleurotus; species Pleurotus citrinopileatus. Next base: position 4,335,458 of record BHFW01000036.1, read on the forward strand.
CCCCCTCACTCGCTACGAGCTCCCCGATGGTGGTTTCGAGACCCTCTCCGACAACCCAGGCATCCGGCGTTTTGTCTATGAACATCTCTGCAACCTACATCGCGTTGTGCATCGAATGAAGAAATTTGGTGGTACTTTCTCGGGTATCAAGCTCCGGGTCTGTGTCCAGAAGGCTGCTGTCGTAGGACATATCTGCTCATACTCCGGCCGAGAAGCGGATCCTGAGCGAGTACAGAAGATCGCCAACTGGCCGGTCCCTCGTGATGTTTCAGAAGTTCGCGGATTCCTCGGAACGATTGGGGTTATGCGAATTTTCATTCGCGACTTCGCGACACACGCGAAGCCACTCGTCCTCCTAACCAAGAAAGATATACCTTTCGAGTTTGGAGATGAACAGCTTGAAGCTATGAGAAAGCTGTGCAAACTCGCGTCGACCTCGCCCGCGCTTCGTGCCATCGATCACAGTTCGCCTCGCGAAATTATCTTAGCGGTAGACTCCTCCGTTATAGCGGTTGGATTCATCCTTTCACAGGTGGGCGACGACCACAAAAGATACCCCTCTCGCTTCGGCTCTATCACCTGGAACGATCGAGAATCCCGCTACTCCCAAGCAAAACTCGAGCTCTATGGGCTCTTTCGCGCCCTTCAGTCCTGCAAAATTTGGCTTGTAGGTGCGCAAAACCTCGTGGTTGAAGTCGACGCAAAATACATCAAGGACATGATCAATAACCCTGACATCCTCCCTAATGCGGCCATGAATCGATGGGTGGCGGCGATCCTCACCTTTTCCTTTAAACTTCGACATGTGCCGGCCAAGTCGCATACCGCCCCTGATGGCCTTTCTCGGCGCCGACGAATTGACGAGGACCCTGTAGTCAGTGATGAGGTCGATAATTGGATCGACGAGGCCTGTGGCTTCCACCTGGCGATACGAAGCCTCTACCCGAAACTCGACTCACCCCTTTTCAAATGCTCCCGCTTCGCACCTCCTGATTCTGGTTCCGTATGGAGCATCTCTGAATCCTCACCCGTTGTTGAGCCTCGCTCCGACGATCCTGTCATTCCTCGATCAGCCAACGCTGTCGCGGCCGATGCGCGTATCACCCATATCGAGTCATACCTTCGCACTGGGCAAATACCGGCACAGCTACCTGAGGCGGATCTCCCGGCATTCGCTCGATCGGTTGCGAAGTTCTTCTTCCGCGATAACAAACTTTGGCGCAAAGACCTGCAGGGTCACCACAAAATCGTCATCCCAGAAGCTCGACGACTGGCTCTCATTCGATATGCCCATGACAACTTAGGGCATAAAGGCATTTTTGTGATCCGCACTCGGCTCCTCGAACGGTTCTGGTGGCCGATGCTTGATCATGACGTTCGCTGGTATGTGAACACATGCCATGAATGCCAAGTCCGCTCGAACCTCAAACTGCACATACCACCTTCGCCTACCATCCCTCTCTCCCTGATGCGACGAATCCACATCGACACTATGCTCATGCCTCCTTGCAACAAGCATCGGTACCTCGTACAAGCTCGATGCGCCCTCACCGCTTACCCAGAATGGCGAGCCCTGCGTCGCGAAAATGCTGAAACCCTCGGCCTCTTTATTTTCCAAGATATCCTCTGCCGATGGGGTGCTGTCGAAGAGATCGTCTCCGACAATGGTACTCCCTTCGTCAAAGCACTCGACTATCTAGCAGAGAAGTACAATATCCACCACATTCGCATCTCCGCATATAACTCTCAAGCGAATGGTATTGTCGAGCGGCGCCACCGCGAGGTTCGAGAAGCTCTGATGAAGACAGTCAATCACGACGAGAAAAGATGGCTCGAAGCTGCGCCAGCGGTCTTTTGGGCCGAGCGAGTCACGATCTCCAAAGCAACGGGATACTCGCCTTATTACCTCGCGCATGGGCTTGAACCTCTCTTCCCATTTGATATCCACGAAGCCACCTACCTGGTTCCCTCTCCCGACTCAACAATCAGTTCGCCCGAGCTCCTCGCGTTTCGCGCGAGACAGTTGCAAAAGCGACCTGAAGATTTGGACACGGTTCGCGAGGCTGTCCTAAAGCATCGCCTCTCATCACTCGAAGACTATCAAAGGCGCTTTGCTCGGACTATTAAGTCTTTTGACTTTAAGCCCGGAGCGCTGGTCCTTGTGCGAGATAAAGTCCGCGACGCGGATTTGTCTGCAAAACATAAGCCTCGATATCTCGGGCCTATGATAGTAGTGCGACGTACACGGGGTGGTGCCTACATTCTCAGCGAACTCGACGGTTCCATCTCGACACTTCGCTTTGCCGCATTTCGCGTCATTCCATACTATCCCCGACTCCAAAAGACATTTCCCGTTCCAGACCTTCCCCCTGGCTATTCCATCGAAGAGCCCCCATCCACAGCCAGTAACGGTTCTGCCTCGCCCGACGCTTCGGCCGCGGTCGAGGACTTACTTCATACCTCTGATGATGTTGCCGTGTCTTCGCGACTGCGTAACCTTCAAGTATAAATTTTTTCCACCCTGACGAGGGTTCGCCCCCGATCTGAACATTACCTTAGGCGCATGGCTGACATGCTTCATTTCATACACTTTCAAAAATTTTACCACACTACTTACCACTTTCAAAGAACTACCAGTCAGGGGTTGTATGATACTTCAAAATTTTAAACTCCCAAAAACATATCAAGAACAATCTACAATATCTTCCTTTCCTAGTCCCCACCGATCTCGCTCTCACCCTCATCATCATCAAACTTAGCCTTCCCTTTTCCTTTGCTGCTTCCCTCTCCCTTGTCCTCCTCCCTGCTCATCTCCTGCCGTATCGCCTCGTCTCTCGCTACCTTGGCACTCGCGCGAGCTAACATCGCGGAAAGCTGTTCGCTCGCTACTCGAATTGCGGTATTGGCCTTGAGAAGCGTCGCGGTGGCCTGCTCAGCAATCGCGCTATGTTCGCTGATCACTTGACTCAGCTCCTCAATTCCGCTCATTTCCCGGATACCTTTAACCATGGCCTCGATTGAGACCTGGCTCGACACCTGCGAATCGTTCCATTTAGCTGACCGGCAGAATTCAAAGTTGCCCTTTCTACTTACCCTCGATACCCTGGCCAGCTCCATCAACAACGGATCGACCTCGTCTCGTCCCTTTCCCTTTCCTTTCCCTCGTGGTAAGGCCATGCCTTTCGGGCGAACGACGATGTGGTCGTCCGAATCCGTCTCAATTTCGCTGACCACGTCCCGCATCCTTCCTATACGACCCTTCGCCTCGCGAGGTGGTTGGCGGACTATGGGCGTCTCCTCGACATCACTCTCGACCCTCTGTCGCTTACGCGACGGACCGGACTGTCGCCTACCACTGTGCCTGGTTCCCCCACTCGACGACTTCGAATGGCTGCACTTTACTTTCTTGTCATCGCAAACGTTGCACCGGAAACACCCTGTTCCGATGCATTGGAGTCGACGTTCCCTGCAGTATTCGCATGCGCGGATGCCTTCCCATAGCTTCGAGCCCTCCCTCCGCGACACCTCAACATCCTTTTCCACCACCATAACCTTGTTCACGCAGCGAGGGTGGCCCTCGCATTTGAACGACGCCATATTGGGATTATTGACGTTCCCTGGCATCATTCGCGGGATTTCAACCACTGGATAGACTTTACGTCCCTCGAATACAGGCGGCACAACATTCGCGACCTTGGCCAGAGCCTTCGTCGCTGTCGCTGGCGTCTCGCGGGCGCCGTCCTCGTCCTCCTCGTCATCTCCTCCCATCTCGGCATCTCCTGGAACCTCTCCCTCTCTCAGGCCCTCGGCTTCGGCGTCCGCTTCGTCCTCATGCTGGGATTCGTCCCGACCATCGTCCCCCTCCTCCTCCTCAAGCTGCCGTAGGATTTCTCCCACCTCGTCAGTCGCGTTCTGAGCCGCCGCCAGCTCAGCGTCGAGGTCTTCCGGCCAATCAAGCTCCTGTTCGTTCGCCAGGGCGGACTTTGCGCCGTATAACCAATGCTGGGTCCGCGTTAGTCTGGTAGCCATCATGCGAAGTGACGACACCCTCACCAATGACAGCGTCATTCTCTCGTACCAAGTCTCCAGGTTCTCGAACTCGTCGCTCTCGATGGACGGCTGCTCAGCGACGTATTCCGCTAGCGCGTCACGACGATCGGATATGAGCTGCATTTTGAGTTCTGGGGTCGCGGCGGAAAAGTGGCTGAGGGACGCATATTTGCGAGGCATGCTGATAATGAGGGTGGTGGTGAGGAAGAAAGAAAAGTTGGGAGCTCAACTCGACTTCGCGCGACTTTATGTGAACTTGGAGCCTGGGATTTTGATCTGCAATGGAAGCGCTGCCATGTGCTTCCTTCCTTAATTGGCTGTGCTTCCATTACGGGACACAATCACAGTATCTGGCGCCTCTTCCTTTCCCACACCACGTCTTCTTTTCCCACCCACTCGGCCATCCCGGACTTCGACTTAGCACTTTCGTCTCGAGTGTTGAGCACGGTGGCTCAACTTCTAAGAGTCCCCGGGAGGTGTAGGGGTGGCACCCCTGTGTACCCCTGTATAACAGCAATATGACATCTTTACAAAGATACTAGGATTACTTTTGCCTCGCCCCTATCGACAGTCGCATGCCCCTACATCCCTAGCGACACCCAACACTCGACTCCGGCCATGCAACCTCATCAAACCTCGACACCCGCCTCGACTCGACAGGTCCTGCATGATGCCCGTCGCCTTGCATTCGATTCCCGCGCGAACCTAAAACCGCTAATAACGGCTAGGCACGCCCGGTTATCAGCCAAACACGACCGAGTCACCTCTCGAATCATGCCAGCGCTCTCCTATATGCAGGCTGTCTACGGCGCCAAGCTCGACCCCCTGCTCCGACCCGCGCTTATTGGGCGCTACTCTCTCATCAATCCCGCTTCATTCCTTATATGCTCAGTTCCATTTCTCGTGTCTCCCAACTCGCGCGCTAGTAATCAATCCGTCACTCGCGTTGCTAGCAACTACCATTCATGACTCTCCGTCCCTTCTCGCCACCTCGTCCAACTCTAATATCACTCCCTAAAAAGACACTGTAAATAAAGGTACAAACAAGACCCTCTTTTAGCTATAAAAACCATGTAATTCCATACGAAATGAGCAGCACATTCTTACCCGTACTTCTGCTCTAAAAAGTCCGATTATCTTGACTTCTCCTCGTTCTCGTCGCGCCTTAAACCTATCTCGCGTACTCCTCGTCTACCTCGTCCGTCGTCGCCGTCCTCTCTGCTTATATTCCATTCATCGCGTCCGCTTATCATCCTTCCGCGTACTTCCAGAGTAGTTGAGCCGTTATATTCTCGTTTCCGCGCACTCTCGCTTCCCTCTCGACTCCTTCTCGACCCCTCGGGTCTTATCCTCGTCCTCCGCGACTCGTCGCAGCACCCCTAATTAGCCCCTATCACCCAGACAGTTATCACTCACTCATCTCCTCACTCAGGGGTTAACCATTCGACTGACGGACGCAGTCGCCTCGCATTAATTACACGCGTACACTACTACGCATATTTACATCACGAGGATACGTATTGCCGTATACGACGATTATGGACGATGTGGAGAAGTAAATGCCTAGAGGGGAAGTATGAATTATTAGGGCGAGACGTAGCAAAAGGGATATTTACTTTGAATAAAACTTCGAGGTTGCGAACGACAACGGGATTGGATGTGGAACGTTGGCAGAGTTTGCATGGATAAGTGACTCGGTTGATAGAGTTGACGAAGGCTTTGCATTGCGGGGCAAGGATTAGAGGATGGTGGATGCTTCAAAATCGTCAGACACTACGATAGCGGCCATGGACTATTGTGGTGACTCACCATATGTATTCTTGAGTTAACCGTGACGATCACAGACAGAAACCGAGAATGACAGCCTGAGGATGGTTCAAGGAGTCTGGCGCGGGACACAGAGGTGTGACGGAGACCATGTGTTTGTATTGGGATCCTACAGCATGCAATACGATCTTCTCCGTGACGGATTCAGTGGATACTGTACAAAGAAAACTCACCCAAGATACAACCAAGCGAACGTCAGAGTGTCGATCATTTCCCGGGACGAGTCAATACTGGACTTGGGAGAGAGGTCAGTTGTGGTGATCGGCGCGGAAAGAGATACACATACGAGGTTCAGGGGAGACAAACAAGGGTGCCGAGTGGGTTGAGCTGTAAACCGCTGAAAGAGTTCACATCAAATGAGCCAATCCACTTGTAAGGACGTTGATATGGTTCGCTCCGACATGCAATAAGAGGGGAATGAGACTTGGGATGGTGTGTGGCCGTGGGCAAGAAGCATTGCTGCAGGATCGTTAGCGCAATACAAAGATCAAAGGATGTGTATACTCACCAAGTTCGAGAGTAGGCAGCGTCCCAAATTTGGCTGGGACAGCCGCTTGCTGTAGCCGGAATATTATATGGAGGTGCGAGATGGAATTTGAACGGTGTTAAATTAGATACTGGAAGGCGTATATTGATGCGGATGATCGACGAGGACGATGGTGTATATTGATACGGCTGATCAATTACGAAAATAAGACAAAGCCGTCAGGTCAGTATCAAGTTGTGTGTATCATAACGGCGATACATACCTTAAATACGTGGGATAGCCGTTAGATCGCACAAGAACCTAAGCAAAAACATAGCATTAGTCCATGCATCATGGTCAAGAGTGAAGGGACAAGCGCTCACCCAGACGCGGTCTCATGACCATCTGGGAACAGGGGTCAACGAACGACGGTACCCAAGAAAGTTTCCAACAACAAGTTGGGCGGTGCGAGGGAAGGGCAGCCTCTTCGAAGATACCGAGCATGGTAAGCACACCCTTGCATGCATATTTGAGGATGGCTGCAAACTCGTTGATGTGGAAGGCGACGATGGAAAGGAGCTGCGACGCGACGCTAGATGCAGAGTGGGAGGGAGGGAGGGAGAGGTATATGTACCACCGGTATAGCATAGTGACGGGATAGATGGGGGTGCAGAATGGGAGGTGCGTACTTTGCTGGGGTCTTTTATACAGTTTCAGTGAGTTTACTATATTATTCTTTCTTACGCTCGATAATGATATTCTAGATATCAATTGGTTCTCTTAATTCTCATGTATCCACACCCGGATGTGGAACCTTCTCCCGTGTAGCTTATTCTCAACATTCACATCAAATCACACATATACATCTCTTCTATCATAGTTTGCCGGCACACACATGTCTCCTCATATTTGATTTATTTTATCACCCAGATACTGAGACTGATTGCTGGCAGAGTCGCGTCGGCGATAGGCGTACAGTGAGCGAATCCGTATGTTCTATTTCTCTTTCTGAATGTGCACTCCTACGCTTTTCCTGGACATTATTTACAATTTTCTTAGTGGATGGTAGGTGCATGCTCACTGATTACCCCGATTTCGAGGACCCTAGATGTCCGAAATAGCAATACTGTAGTACAAAGAAGGTAATCCGTCGGCAACAACACATGTGTATATTCGTGCGGATGATCTTTGCTTAATCTAGAAGCGTCGGGTGTTGTGTGTTAGGTGTCGGGCCCGTGTCAGTGAGTTTGAGAGGTTGGTGTCTCCCGCTGCTGCTTCCTTGCTAAAAAATATATCACCGGGAGGTAGGTAAAGGCCTGCGCTCTGCTGAAGGCACGTAGAAATCCGGGTGAACCCAATTGCGATGCCTGACACACGTCCCGGCTATCTGAGAATATGTTTAGGGGTGGCTCTCCTACGCTCAAGTAACCTCTGGAATGTCGAATGAATGGACTCACTCTTTGACATAGTCGACTGCGCGAACCTCAGTAAGCTCTATAGCTATAAGTCTGTCGAATATAAGTAGCGTAGTTTAATCTTTATGGATGTGTCAATACTAGAATAACAGGAACTTCGGTGACATGAACTACTCAGAGCTCTTGAACAAGACAAACGACATTGCAGGAGGTGATTCAAGCAATCAATCGTCTCTTCACTGTGAATGACTCTAAGCAGTGTGTACATACATCAGTACTCAAGAACATTCAAATCAATCGAAGCATCCAATCTGTCAAAACATCAAAACTACGAAAGCCGGATCTCTATATGACAGCACTCGTTCACCATTGTGTTGATACATTCTTCCAACTAGATTATCTTGGCTGTGTTTACCACGTACTAGTGTACTCATACGTAGTAGCGCAAGTTCTCAATTGCTTTGTGTTGCAGTAACTCACCCCATGAATGTATTAACAAGATTGATGCAACATTCGGCTAATTACAACTTGCCTTGAACCAGTCATTCGACGGATTGTTCAAACTCGAATAATAATCGAGCTTCCGCTATCATTAAACGACAATGAATGCTATGTTAAGTTGATAACAAAGTTGTCCGTGATATTCAATTCAATTCGATTCAGCAAATCAACGACACTATGCATGTACAAGTACTCTTTCATGTTGAATTCACAGTGTACACAATCTATCGAACATTCAGACATAAGTATCCGGCTACCTAGTCCAATCAATTGCCTCCTTCTGCAATGTCGAGCGGGATGGGATCTGGAGCAACTAGACCGACGACCGACGTTGCGCCTAACCTCCCCAACACCTTCCATAACGACGCAAAAATCAAGTCCCAAAGTTTCCTAAACAGTTCAATAGATTCGAAACAACCCACCAATTAGAATATACCATTTACTAAACTCACCAGATCAGAATCAAAATCCGCAATATTCATTCGCGACACCTCCGATCATCGATGAACCGCGGTTTCGGAATGTTGCCTATTTCTTCCGTGAATTTTTCAGTCATCATCACCGCCGCGCAGATGTTTCCCAAGGTAAATTGTGCGGGAGGCTCGCCTGGATTCCGAAGGTGAGAATATATCACTGTTAAGCTTCAGAGCTCCTTGATGCGGTGTCGAAACGGGCTTGTACCGTCCTCCTGCAGATATTCTATGTTTCGCAATGGTTAGTTGTTGTCAGGAATCAACGGGAATGTCCTACGGCCCACTGTCCAATTCCTACACACAGTGCCCATGGTAGTAACGACGTACCATTTGTTTCCTCGAGTGTGTTGAAGGCGGAGATGTTAAGATCAGATGCTGAGATCACCATCAACACTAGCCGAACATCTTCTCCCGGCGAATCTCTGTATGTAACCATGACCAACCTTCTCAATTAATCCATTATCTAGTCTTCTGCTTCTGTTTTCGTGCCTTGGAGCGCTAGCATAGACGTGATTATATCGCGGAAATGATCGAGCACCTCTTGATTCACCATGAAATTACTTGAACTTCAGCTGAATTAGTGAACTTCAGGTGAACTTCAGGTGAACTTTTGATGAACTTTTTGGCTGGGTTCCCTGCTTCAACTTGTTCACTCCAGTTCAGGTATAGTTCACCTGAACCCCATTGAAGCTGAACTTTTGGTAAACTGTTCAGGTGAATTTTCAGCTGAATTTCAACTGAACACAGTGTTTATATGAAGGTTTCTAAAATTAAAATTCAGCTAAAGTTCACCTGAACGGAAGCTGAACTTTAGGTGAACTTGAGCATCGAGCAGGTAATATTTGAGCGCTTATGTAAGCGCCCATTTAAGCGCCCTAGATTGAGAAGCATAACTACCAAATAACCTCCTAAATAGCCCCTATCCATATATGGAAGTCGCACATGATGAACCAGTGAGCTGAGCAAAATACAAAAATTTCCTAGGGCCCTTTCTGGACCAATAGGTAGTAGCATACAGCTAGTGATTTAGCTTACTACCACATTACACATTGGTAATAATTATTTAATAATAATAATAATAATCTTTCAAGTATGATCAATAACTACAATCAGCTGAACATGCCCTAAGCCCACCTGAACTTCAGCTGAACATATGACAATTCTGCATTACTAACATTATGCTGAATCTGTTAATCATTTGTTTCTTGACTATTACTATCATCAACATTGTCAGGATAAATAATTTAGAAAGTTAATGTAGCAAGGTTTCCTATTCCTGCTACATTAGTTTTCAGCATAATCAATGAGAGTTCAACAAAACCTTAGCTGAACTTTAGCCCATTTTAAAGACAAAGAGATGAGTCAGAGTTCAGCAAAAGTTCAACTGGATTCAGGTGAAGTTCAGGTGAAGTTCAGCTGTTTCAAAATACTACAATAAATGAGTCAAAGTTCAGGTAGTTCAAAAAAGTTCACTTGAAGTTCAGCTGAAGTTCACCTGAACTTCACTTGGCATCAAATTCAGATGAACATGTTGACTTTGACATGTTCAGTTGAACTTTTGTTGAACTTTGTTGAACTTTGCTGAACTTTGCTGAACTTCAGCTGAACTTCAGCTGAATTCAACTGAACTTTTGCTGAACTTTATGGTTCAGCTGAACTTCAAGTGAATTCATGGTGAACCTTAACATAGACAAATGATCTAGATGCATTTTAGAGACTGGTATTTGATTGAGATTATTCAATGGGATGCGACTGGGTGGGTTTAAAGAAGGAGAAAGCCAGAGGGAAGGGGAGGGAGGGGAAGGGGAGAGGAACAAGCGTGTGGTGCATTGTTGAAGCGACAAGTCATCGTTCGGTTGTATTGTCGGAATTACGGGGTGATGGTGCTTTCAAAAAGGTACGCGATTGATTTTGATTTGCCTAGGATAAAGACGTGAGCAACGTGCCATGAAAAAAGACACGAAATATGAGCAGAAGAAAGGTACAATGCGCCCGGCAATTGGAACAGAGCTTCTTGGAAGTAGAATCAATGTGTACGTACTTGTTGTTCTTCTTTCCTGTTGATAGTTTCCTTTCGTGGTAAGCAAGTGAATGAGTCAACGCGAAAACAGATGAGTTTATGGAAAGAGACTTACCATTTACAATTGGCTGCGCAAAGCTTCACAGCCTCTCGATGGATCCAGAGCTCGCCGCCTGTATGAACGCTTCTATCTAAGCAGAAAACTCACGCAATCCATGGCGACGCACTCACCAACACACCCCATCACATGGATGCCGCCGAACATGGGCTAATGAGTTTTATCGGCGATGTTGCAGGGGAATGACTAGAAAGTGAGTGGTACCTTGTTGAAGTTGAACGTCGAACGCTCACCTCCCCACCCCATCCACGCCGAGTGATAGACCTGCTCGTACCCTCCACCACCACCCTCGTCTTCCTCCCCCTCCATGCCATCACCGTTCCCAACACAGTTGCGCTGATAATGAACTGGACATCTTGTTGTCTCGCCGTAAGTCGTCCGCCTTGTACTCTCGTTGATGGATACTAACGCATTTCCGTTGGCCGATATAGTCGACCATTTGTTTCTCTTCGCATCCGACACTGGGCTTCCCCATCCCCCTTCTCCCTTGCTACCCAGAACCTCATGGACCTCCCGCTTGACCCCCATCTCCTCTAGCAGCCATACGACCTTATCCCAAATCCAGTTCGCTCTCCCACCTGCGAGACAAGTAAATGGTCAGTATTCCCACAAAACTGTCGTCGTTCAACGTCTACTAACCATTACACGTCGATTCTGTAGATGTTTGTTGTCGATTGGGACCCATTGAGGGATCCGGCTGCGAGGTATGTTGATGGATATTGTTGTTATGTGATGGATGGTGTGAATTCGTGCTCGTATTTCCAGAAAGTGTTTCGACCGTGTTCGTTTCCGCCGCTATGCAGTGTAAGGTAAGATCAGGAAGAAAGTAAGTGGGAGGATCGTAGGGCGGAGGATGAGAGCAGGATCATCGACATGTAAGTCGTCATTATTCCCACAGATCCATTGTCACTCAACGTTGACTAACCATTACACGTCGTTTTCGTAGACGTTTGTTATCGACTGGGAGCCATTGAGGGATCCGGCTGCGAGGTACGTCAATGTATATTATTGTTATGCGATGCATGGTGTAACCTCGTGTTCATTTTCCAGATGGCATTTCGACTTGGTTCGTTTCTGCCATTATACAGTGTAGGGGTAAGAGCAGGGAAGGAGAGTAGGTGGGAGGGTAGTAGGGAGGGGGGAGGGAAGGAGAGTCGTGTCGTCTCGCTTGTTGACATCTTGGTGCAGCGCTCACTTTAACACCTGGATTGCTTATGTAGACGCTGGCCGGAACAACCGTACTATTGATGAATTATGGTCAGCTAAGTTCCGAGGTTATCGTGATGTATACTTCAAACTGACTTCATAATTGTGTACTGCGCACCAGTTCTTCTCGTTCCATTAGCCTACACAATTGTACGTCACCTGCAATGCCACAGTATCATTTCTTGATAGGATGCCTATAGGGCGCGAAATACGGAATTACGAACGAAGCTCTCATTGGCGCTGTGTTCATCCCAGCTGGTGTGGGTAATATGGGTGCGTCCTCGCTCACATCCTCATCTATTTCTAACCGAATATCGTGTTTTATGAACCAGCCGGTGCTCCCATTGCTGGCTACATCTCGGACCGTAAAATAGTTCAATGGCGCTCTAAACGAGGAGGTGTATGGTACCCTGAAGATCGCCTTCGCGCAACGCTCTTCGGTGCAGCGTTCTTCGCTCCATTATCTGTACTATTGACTGGGTGCGTGGTGCACTGGGTTGATGAAAGAAAGTTGGGCATTGGGCTGTGTTTGGTCTGTTTGTTTATGAATGGGATTGGAGTATGTCACATTCACTGCGCCCCCGAGAGCGATCTGTCCGGCACTTCGAGTCTGGCTTACTGACAGGAGGGTAGATTGAGCTAGTTCTGAGTCCCGCAGCAGCCTATAATGTTGACACCATGCACGCAAGAAGCGCAGAGGCGATGGCAGCCAATAGGTCAGTCCGACACGAAAGATTGGAACGTCGAAACTCACCTCTTCTTTCACCGCTGCCCCTTGATTTTGCTGCAACCAGCGGCTTTCGTGCCCTCCTTATCTCAGTCACGGTCTCAAGCATTTTGCCACTGATAAAAACCTATGGTGTCCTCTTCACAAACGCATTGTCTGCGCTTATCGCATGGGGTGGTTTAGGGTGCGCTCATATCTACCTTCGAGGCACATTTACAATCGACTAACCCACTGAACCTATCCGTCACCACCTGATTGGTTTTCGCCGTAGAATGTTGATGTTTGTCATACGATATGGAGAGGAGTTACGTGGTTGGAAGGATGTTGGATATTCTACTGCTCAGACAAATTAGTAGACTGCTAGCATTGGAATACTGCTTACTGATGGGCGCAATGATACTGTGGGATTGACAAGATCTCTATCTTCCGAGTTCCATACACCAGTACTAAACGTCGATGCTAAGCACAGAAACCTCTCTACCGCGTTTCCCCATTCGCCCTGCGTCCCTACCAAGATCCCCACCCCCACCACTACGCGAAGAATGCATAACTCCAACAGCCTTCGCAACAGCCCCACGTCTGACCTTCTCAGGCACCTTCTCCCAATACACGCTCTCCTTCTTCCCTTGCACCACCTCCACGCTGATCCACGCCCCGTCGTCCAGCTGCGATATGTCAGAATCACCTACATTCGGAACGCAACCTACCCCATCCAGCCCTGAAGTCTGCACAACACGATGCGACGAGAAGTATTCCGAGATTAACGTAGCATGATGTGGGCTTGTGACGCGGAGGTAGCACTAGATTGAAGGTATGGTATAAGTAGAAAGAAAGTTAAAAGGGGAGGAAACTCACGCTATCAACACCTTTATTGAAATCAACGTAATCGATACCGTCGCCTCCTCCGCTCGTTGCGACATTCCCATGGACAGGCGGTTCGCTCAACGCCTGGGCGAACAAGGATCGTAGGGTGGTTTTGTTTGTTTGCGGGTGGATATTCCGAATGAAGAGGAGGCAGTCGTAAGGGTAAGGATCTGAGAGTGTTGGTGTTCGTGCAAGCGATGGGCACGCAGTATCCTTAGTTGACGGCAGGGGGAGATGGGATGGTGTGGTCAAGTGAGGCGACACTTCGAATTTGGCTTCCTTCACGTCGTGATGGTCAGCGTAGTCTTCGTCGACATTAGCCTCCTCGCCCGCGTCGCTCACATCAGCGTTCATCCATTCCACCAACTTGGCTCGATACTCCAGATACTCTTCCTTCAACTCTCTCCACCGCGTTTTCGAAATAGCTCGGAACCCAAATTTCATCGCGTCTTTCACAGCTTGGGTTTCAGTGTCTCTCGTCTCGCTACCCATTTTCGTCTTCGAAGTTGATGGAGGTGTTGGGCGCTCCCAAGGCCATTGCTCAAGTATGGCACGCGCATCAGCTTCTAAGGTAAAGGTGACAAACGCAAAGCCTTTGTACCTCGCTGGCTTAGCGCTCTGGGCGCCTGAGCTGGCGTCTGCGTAATGGGCAGGAAGAGAGATGGATTGGACGCGCGTTATGTCGTCGGATGGTACGAGAGCGAGGGCGAAGCGTAGTATCGAAGGAATGGTTTTATGGTGATTTGGTATTCTTTCCTACACAGCGTCGGGTTATATACAAATTTCGGTTAGAAAAGGGCTTAACATACAACATACACCGTTCGACGCGTCCACGCCTCTCGGGACATGTCTAAACATGCCCTCTTCCCGTCCCAGCGAATCTCATACCCACCTATAGCCGCTTCTTTACCTTTCCCCTTCCCCTGGTCAAACCAGACGGACGTGGCCGGCTCTGAGATGAGCACGCGTACATCGAACATCCCATTGCCATGGGTTCGCAACGCTTTCGCTACCCTCGACTCCGGTATCGTGTCAAAGTCATATTGAAAGCCAGCTAAGACTTGGGAACTTTGTAGGAGGAAGCGAAGGGGGATATCTGGGTTATGGCTGCGTCATTCGTTTGAAGGAGGAAAACTGATGATGACTCACATTTATTCACATTTGACCCGTTATCGATGTCACCTTCGGAGACGAGTCTGCGTCGTAGATGTGGATCGGAATGCAGAGCATGGTCCGTCATAGCTAGATATACCCAGTGAACCAGTTCCTCATCTGAAAAGTTTGAGATCGCCGTGGCACTGGGATCCCATGAGTCCCTAGGTTGAACTTGGTCTCGATTCGACCCTGTCACAAGCGTCCCAGTTTGTTGTTCTCTTATGCGGCTTTTAGTTGTCGTAGAACCATCACCATTGCCAGGAGATGGTTTTTGTGGTCGTTTCAGAAGTTTGCGAGGGACAAACGGGATGGATGTTGATGACATAAAGGGAGGGAAGAAATATACTGATCGTGGGATGTTTTTGTTGACCGTGAGTAACCATCGAGACGGAGCGCCGAGGCGCTACATCGGCACCCTTCCTCCAGCTTCCAGCTCTTCCGTGTAACTGTGATACAACGGGTGGAAATTTACCTGGTTTTTTCTAGGCAATCACAAGAATTGAGTGTAAGTGTTTCAACAGGTGGGGGATGACGCAACCTCCTCTCTTGCGCTCTCAGTAAACATTCTCTGACCTCGTCCATTAGACATTGCACCTGAACAGACCCTCTCGCTATGCGAAGCTGGAGGTGTTCACCCGTCCCCATCGATATTTTCTGGCGAGGCCGCTCTTATCTATATCCACAATTGAAAGAATTCAACGGGCGTCAAGTGAGGGAATTCCGAGTCCACGAATGGAGCTATGCGTGTAATCTCGAGTCACATCTAAGAAGCAACACATGTTGGCTTTGTATACGTTAACCTCACACCCAGACCTCAGAGTCAATCATGACATCCGAAGAAACCCCCTTGTTAAACAACGATGACAGCGAGGATGAGCACTTGAGGCTTTATTCTCGTTTCGGTGCTTGGAGGAAGAGAGGCATCCTCGCCCTCGTTGCGTGTGGCGGTTTGATTCCTCGTGAGATTGTCGTTCCTATACGTTTTCAGAGCTTGACCATTAGTGGCCCTCTTTTGTTTTTGTTTTTGTTTGAGTTGTAGTTTTCGTTGGGGGGACATTTATCCCTTCAATACCGCAGATCGCCAAGGATTTATCGACGACGCCAGAAATCGTAAGGTAGGTCAATTTGCGTCTGCTGTAGGACTATGGCACCATTGTTCATCATGCACCATGGGATTTAGCCTTACGATCAGTCTGTCGATTTTTGGTGCCGCCGTGGGGAGCATGGCCATGGCCACCTACTCTAGTTACTGTAGGGATTCGTGGCACATCGCACAGATATTAATCTAACGGCCGGGCCGAATTAGACGGCAGACGAATCATCTACCTCTTAGGCCTACCATTCTTCTGCTTAGGGTCATATGAAATAGCTGTCGCAGACAACATCTACTGGCTAATGTTCTGGCGCCTTGTTCAAGCCATCGGTACATCTGGTGGCATGTCTGTGGGTGCTGCGGTAATCGGCGATATATACCAACTCGAAGAACGAGGCTTTGCTATGGGCCTGTTTCTGAGCGTCAGTAGACTATACACCAGACCGGAGCTTGATGACTGATTGTGGGTTTAGGCTACCTTGCTTGGCCCTGCGCTGGCTCCTGTCACTGGAGGTAAGCCTATCCATCTCGCTTCTCAACTTGACAATCAAATAACCCCACGAAACTGTCTGTGCAGGTATCGCAACACACTACGCCTCCTGGCGAGCCCTTCAATGGGGCTTCCTCTTCTACGGCCTTGCCCTATTCACCGGTATAGTCTTATGGCTGCCCGAGACAAGTCATCCTGGATCGCTCGGTGCCGACAAGGCCGCATTACTTGAACCCAATGAAGACTCCGACGATCCTTTTTCTGAGACTCGAAGGAGGGGTAGTAGTGGGTGGAAATGGGCTTGGTTGAACCCATTCAAGTGCTTGGAGCTTTTGCGGAGCCCGAATTTGCTATTGGTGGTCCGTTGCCGTCTCGTTCGTTCATATTTGTGCAGCTCTCACCCCATTTCGCCGACCCTTCGTGTAGACTTTGGCCGGAACAACCGTGCTGTTGACAAATTTCGGTTAGTTTGGTTGTTATTGTGGTCTCTACTTCGTACTGACTTCCCGATTACTAGTACTCCTCGTACCAATAGCCTACACTATCGTGGGTGACCTCCGACCTCATGATCTATCATTCAAAGGGATGATATTTTGTAGGGCGCGAAATATGGAATTACGAACGAAGCTCTCATCGGCGCTGTGTTCATCCCAGCTGGTCTGGGTAATATGGGTTCGTCTCCTCCCATGTCCTCGTCTACCTCTTATCTTATGAGTGGCTCAGTTGGTGCTCCCATCGCCGGCTACATCTCTGACCGCAAAGTAGTCGAATGGCGCTCTAAACGAGGCGGTGTATGGTACCCCGAAGACCGCCTCCGCGCAACGCTTTTCGGCGCAGCGTCCTTCGTCCCGTTATCCGTATTGTTAATCGGGTGCGTAATCAAGTGGGTCGATGAGAAGAAGTTGGGTGTTGGGCTATGTTTAATCTTCTTATTCTTGAATGGGTTCGGGGTACGTCGTTTGATACGCCTCCGAATGATCTGCCCCACCTGGAGCCCTTCGGTTAAGTGTATACTGACACTGTGGAGGTTAGATCGATCTAGTCCTCAGTCCTATGGCTGCCTATAACGTTGACATCATGCATGCAAGGAGCGCGGAGGCAATGGCAGCCAACAGGTAGATAGCTCTTATTCATAAGCCAGGAAGCCCCAAATTCACTCTGATTTTGTCACGACTAGCGGCTTCCGCGCCCTCCTTATCTCGATTATGGTATCAGGCATTCTACCTTTGATACAAATCTGTGGTGTCCTCTTCACGAACGCATCATCTGCGCTTATCGCCTGGGGCGGTTTAGGGTGCGTGCTTCTATCTCCTTTCCAGAAGCACTTACCGGTCACTTACCGGTTGGACCCGTCTATTTCACCTTGACTGTTTTTGTCACAGGATCTTGATGCTTGTCATTCGATATGGGGAGGATTTGCGTGGGTGGAAGGATGTTGGTTATTCTACTGCCCAGACGAATTAGTGCAGAAGCGAGTTACGTTCGCCCGCCGATTGACTCATCCCCTCGACCAGCCTAGCGCGGGATGAGCACATTAGCTAGTTGATTCCCTGTCTAGAGCGCGGATCGACTCTAGACGTTGGCAGCGAGTGTGCGCCAAAAGACCCGCCGGGCTCCTGTAGCTAGGGTTTCCGATTACAACGGGATATATATCATCGGCACGATCCATTGTGCCCCATGAGACATAGGGTGGTCCTATCTTGCGAACATGTCTGGAGAACGGCATATTCGGGGGGTAATGCATAATCACAAAGTGAATGTAAAACCCCAATTCCACATCTGAGTAGAATGATGGCCCTTGAATACACCGACAAGTCGAAGGGGGCTTATTCCACATATCCAAGGTGACTGTATCTTGTATCGACAAAGGCTTGCTCGGAGACACTGGCCCTCGCGTAATGGGTTTAGTCAATAAAGCTGAGAAATAGGCTTATACGCTATAAAGACACTGTGATCTCATTAACGACCAACAAACGTGCGTCCGAATCGCCCTGCTTCTCAATAGCGCCATCCTAGAATTCCTGTCCTTACGATTTACTCTCTTTGTCCTACTCATCCTTGATTGGCATGACTAAAATACTAGTCCTGTTGTTCCTTGGATTTGGCGTATTCTGTGATACGCAGCATGCTCAGGCGGCGCCAACTATCGGTACGTCTCTTCCTCCTGATCACCTTTGAACGAACTAGCAACACGCCATTTTGAAATCAGAACACCCACTTTCCCTGCCTCGCACTCCACCAGCACCCCACCGACAAACCCAATTGAACCCATACCCGACAAAACCCCGACTCACATTCCGTCCTGACGGCACATTCAAAATCACCGTTTTCTCTGATTTGCATTTCGGGGAGAATCCATGGGAGGCGTGGGGTCTTGAGCAGGATGTAAAGAGTTTGAGGTTGATGCGGAGGGTTCTTGGATTGCCCGCTGTTGAAGGGGATGACGAGACGAGGGACGGCGAGGATCCCGATTATGTGTAAATGTTCGATGTCGCCGTAACTCCGAATACTCACTCCTGGATATATACTAGAGTTGTCAACGGCGATCTAATCACAGGCGAGAGTATGTTTCATCTCCTTTCTCCCCCTTCCTGTCCCAACAGCAGTCTCGCACATAGACACATTCAAAGAGAACTCAACGCTCCTCGTCGATGAGATACTAGCACCCTTGAACGAAGCGAAAGTCCCCTTTTCATCTACCCATGGTGTGCGTATTCCATCTTTCACTATAATCCCGCAACCTTAAACCCGGCCTCGCGGCCACAGAACCACGATAATCAAGTAAATATTACCCACATCCAAGAAATTCGGCGTGAAATCCACATCGCCCCGCTTAGCTACACCCGTATTGCACCGCCGGGTGTAGGGGGAAGAGCCTCGGAAGGACCGGGCAATTATTGGGTTCCTGTGAGTTTCATGCGGTTTTTTGGGGTGTTGGGGATTCGCAATGATGATATTGGATTGTACTAGATATATGGACAAGTAGAAGGTGACGCGACTTCGCTCTCTTGCTCTCTTAGGCTCTCTGATCCCCGCTGTCCATTAGACGATGCACCTGCACTCGTATTATGGTTCTTCGATTCGCGAGGTTCGTGTATACTGTCTTGATCTATCTAAAAGATCCCACCTCTCTCCATCATAGGTGGTTTCTCCCCCTCAGCGCAACCGGTCCCCGACTGGGTCGACGCATCCGTAGGGAAATGGATCGCTGACCAAACGCGATTGATGGATGATGCGTGGGGTCCTGCTGATGTTCAAGGGAGACAGGCGGTTGCATTCGTTCATATTCCACCGTAGGTCCAATCCTCTCGCTTTTCTGTTTGCTAAATTGACTTGCTCGTTGATTGTCCGTGATGAAGTCATGCGATTCAAGCTGTTCAAGAAGACCTGAATGAGAATGTTAATGAGGGTCTTAATAGTATGTCATTTATTATTCCGTTGTCACTCACCACGCTCAAAATTCACCATAGTTGACACTCTTGGGAGCGGATCCACTCAAGCTACTGTATCCCTGCCAGATATACACAAAGACTCACCTTGGTGGAACTCTCTCAACACCAATGTTGAGAATCTGAGAGTGGTCATCAGTGGACATGGTGAGTCCTGCTATCGAGCAAGCAATATCCTGCGAGTGACATTTTATGGGAGATCATGGGAATGAGTGGTGTGCGAGGGAGAGGAAGAAAGATGTTGTGTTTTGTTTCGATAAACATTCCGGGTGGGTAACGTCGTCCCTCCTTGGGTGTGTGAGAGCTTGCATTCGATCTAATGACTGAATATTCAGATATGGCGGGTACGGGGATTCATCTTGGAAATATGGTGTACGCAATATCCTATTCAAGTCCACCAACCCTGATGATGGAGTCGAGACATGGATACGTTTGGAAGATGGGGAGACAAGGGCGAAGGTTTTGATTGATAAGAAGTTTGACATTTAGATGGCTAGTTCGTAGCAGGATGGAGCCGTTGACCTTTTCTCGCTTTTTCCTTACTTCCTTCGCACTTTTTCTTCGGTGCTTACGTTGCATCTTCATAGGGTGCCTCGTTGTCTTTGTTCTCATGCCCTTCAGCGTACTTTGTAGTGCGGTGTTCCCTATCATATTAGGTTGGTGGTAGGCGATATTTGTATGTACCTTGAACGGAATTTGGGCTTTGTAAGTAATATGGTTAACTATATCCACTATGGGACGTTCAAGAACGTGGACATTGCAACTACGAAGAAACTTCCCTGGTGAGTCCGCGCCCTCCTGTACCGACTGTGATGCTCCTTGGGAAGAGAAACACATCCAGCTATCCTGGAATTTCTGTCGTAAGTTCAGGCATTCGTGGAACTGATTCCAACACAATTCCGATGAGGAGTGTCGTGCTTCGGCAGACGATGCTGCGCAACAACGACCCCTGTTGACAATGACAAGCTACGTAGGCAAAGATCTTCGACCTTACTCTTTTGAAGAATCCTCGCTAGCAAGCTACAGCCCAATCTTGACGAGTCTATAGAGCACGAGGAGGAACTCAGAAATCTTCGTGGACAGTTAGGGGCTCCTATCCAGGAGATGTCGAGGGAGCCAGATCCAAGAACCGACCCATCGACACATATGCCGCCTATGATAGCATTTGGGTGAATCTTGAGTGAATCTTGATGCCCCGAGGATGGAGATCTACTCAACCTCCGACAGATCATATCTTCCCTCTAGAGCAACGATGGGAGCGGAACGTGTTGCGATAAGAATATAAGTGAGGATCAAATCGCTTTGACTAGCAACTCCCTCATTTTACTCCTGCGAACAGGTAGGTAATCACTTCAATCTCAATTGCTCATACCACATACCAATCTTCTTCCTCACAGCGTCGTACCATATGGCCACCCAAATCACAGTCCGAATCTATCAGACCAATACAAACGCCTTCTTCAAAGTTGTAGAAGCGTCCGTCCACCACGCTGGAATATGGAACTACAACAATGGCGAATACATCTTAACAATCGGACTCAACACATCTGGGGCGATACGCCTCGATGCAGGCGGTGAGGATGCTGTGTTCGTTTTTGGTGCTCATGATGGGAGAGATCAACCTTGGTGCGACGTTGTAACGGATTTGAAGCCGGGCGTTACCGCATCTGAAATTAATCGGGAGTATTATCCTGATACTGCGCCAAAGGGCTGTACGAATCGAGCATATCCGAGGGAGAGACATCAAACAAGGACGAGCGTGTCGAATAGCAAGAATAGGAGGTTTGATGTTGAGTATAACGTTGCGACTGGGGTGAAGGTGGAGGCAAATATTGTTATCCATTGACCGTCGTGTGGTCATTGTACGGTGTGGCACGTTGGAGTTTTGATACCCGTAATCGGAAAGAAATAGTGTCGGTACACCTTTAGGCGTGCTTGGCAAGATGTTCTGAGTTTGGTGGGTGGTTTGGGCGTGTCATTGGGTTTATATGGGGTGCCCAAATATTTCGACAACCAAATACTGACCTTCGGTGGCAACACTGGTAAAGTATCCGTAAAATTCTCATGGAATCGACGTCGTCCAACTCCCCAGGAAGCTGATCTCAACTCCCCCAAGGGGAGAGCCGCGTCTTGGTACACTTAAGTCCAGCACTTCCTCTATCGTACAGAGTCTGATTAAACGACAATTCCTTCAGTCCCCCCGCTACCTCTCTGAAACCGGTCCCCATGAACCTCTCTAAACGAGTCTACAGGATATACCTAAAATCAGGTGCTCGGTCACCCAACTCCCTCAACTCCTGCGGTGTATAAACTCTCTTCTCTCCCCTCTCCATAGCCAACTTCTCAGCTTCATCTCTCCGTCTATTGATTATCGTGTACGCGATGACTATTGTTGGTACGACGATTAGGCCGATTCCGACGAACATAAGCTCGATGCCGTCTGAAACCAGGTAAGTGTGTGAGTGAGCGAATAATAGGTGTAGGGCAGGAGGGAGAGGCAAGGGAGAAGGATACGCACGTCCAATGATATACCGTGGACTATCCTGGGTACGGTAGATATTCGACGCAATGGCACCTCCGAAATTCCCAATTCCAATCTGCACCGCCATCCCAACTCCACGCTTATACTGCCCCGCAAGGTTATTCCCGTTCCTATAGACCAAAATATTCAGAAACATGGCAACATTAGGAAGATGGATGGTGACGTTTGGATGATATGAAAAGTGATCATAATGCATGACGTACCAAGCTACAACACCCGGAAACGCGGCATAACTCCCCGCGACGACCAAGAAAGTTCCGAAATACTTGACACCACTCGCTACCTCTGAAATGTTGATCGCGAATCCCACGAGGCACATTAAGAGTCCTGCGAGGATGAACGGTGAACGAAGGCGTAGTTTGTCGGAGTAGTGTGCGAAGAAGCCTAGGACAATTGCTATTTTATTCCGTAGAACAGCAGAGCGAATTGGGTTAGAAGAGAGTGGGTCAGGAGTGAGAAAACTTACTAGCGAAGACGTATGGCGGGACGGTGAGGAGCTGACTTATAGCTGCCGTATGCCCAAATCTGTGTGAATATTTAGTGGAAAGGCGGATCGGGAGTAGATGGTTCACGAACGTGTTGATGATTGAACTGACCACGGATGGACATTAAGTACTGGACCACGAATGCGACATGCCAACGCCAGAAAATAAGAGACGGTACTCACGGGAGGAATAGCGTAATCCCAAATACTATGGAGATACCCAAAGTTAGCATGGTAGTAGACCAGAGACGCGGAAGTGTAAGTGGAAGTAAAGCAAAGGTACTCACATGGCGTGATGACTGACATGTAGCTCAGAATATGCAGGTATACCTGATTGTATTCAGATGAGAAAAAGGCGGAAAGGGGGATAGGAGACGGATACGAACCTGCCAATCCTTGAACGCAGCCCAAACGTGCCTAATCGCGAATCTCTCTTCTTCGCCGACGGACGAGTTGTCGTACTCTAATAGCATATTCACAATGAGGCGTCAATCAGTGTTACAAAATTGGAACGACCAGAACGCAAGAGCGTTGTAAGATGATGTAAGTCGTTGGGGACACGAGAGGCGGGACAGAACGGCAGGATGGGAATAAAGGAAGGAAGATGTAGCATCATAACGCACTCTTCTTCCAGATAACATAAGCTCTTTCCTCCAACGTTAGGAACTTGGCCGTCGATGGGAAGTCAACTAGGACTGTTTCGCGTCGTCCGCGTTATCAATGGATTAGTACCGGGAAGAAGGGGAAATAGATACACCCACCAAAGAACGAAAGAACTCCGACCAAAACCGTCGCAAGGCCTTCCAATATCTGAGACCGTACCGTCAGCAGAGATGTCACAATTCGTTCATCCGCAACGGTAAGAAGAGGAGATTATAAACGAAATGAAAACTTACGAAAATCCAACTCCACCCAATATACCCACCAACACCATCTTTGAAACCCTGGCCAATTCCAAATGCGAGCAAGCCTGAGAAGGCCCCTGAAACAGATGCCGCGCCGAAGAAGATTCCGATGCGATATTGGAGCATTTGGCGGGGGTACCAGAGGGTTAGGCTGTTTGGGATGTTGGTGTCAGGGGAGAGATAGTAGGGGAGAAGGGGAAATAGGGGGAGCAGGACATACTAATACACCACACCCGGGAACAGCCCCGCCTCAGCGACACCTAAGCAGATACGCACACCGACGAGCTGTGGGTACCTATTTGAAAGCAAAGAGTGCGACTGTATAATGAACTTGAGTTACGGGAAATGTACGTAAGCGTACGTTTTGACAAGTCCCATTAGCGTCCTGAACAAGGTTAGTTCACCAAAAGACATAACCCTAAGATTCAGAGAAGATGCAACGTACATAACGGTCCCCCATGCGACCTGTTGATCCAACCTTTGGATATAGGACGGTAAAAAGTGAGAGTGGGCGTACGTACTGTGATCTCAGGAAGCCATCTTGATGGGCGGAACCGTTTCAGCACGAGGCTACGCGTGAGATGGAATGAGAGCGTTACTGCCAGAAGGAGGGAGAGCGACTTACTTGGATGGACACTCGAATATACAATACGGCTAGGATCCCAAAAGTAATGTCACCTATTCAGTATCGAGATAACAGGGTTTCTCGTGAGTGCTTACCACGAAAAACATGGTCTGTGAATAAACATAGGTCATGTGCGAGAGAAGGAGGCGAAGAGTTGGCATACCAAAGCTATATTGAACTGATTCCCTATGAGGTTGAGTTGAGTGGTTAAACCTTGGAGACGGGCATTCCCTGTAGCGAAGTGAGGATTGGAGGTGAAGATTGGTGAGGGGGACATACCGATGTTTCCTGGTGGTGTGATGGATGCGGTTGAGACGCTGCATTAGATGAAGATGGGAATTGGAGCGACTCGCCTCGATCAAGGAACGAAAATAAATACATCAAACTGGTACCAATGCACCGAGAATCATGATTCAGCCATTAAACAGATGCCACTATTACTCACCTCAAAATTGGCATCAACCTTAGGTCAATCTTCCTCCATAATTTCGCCTCCTGCTCGGCGTTAAGCACGGGAGGTGGTGGTAAACTAGCTTCTCCTCCAAAGTCTATTTTCTCTTTGTAGTTGGATTGGACATGGTGGTGTGAGGATGACGATGGAACGACGTGTTCCGATTGAGAGTCTGAGATGCGGTCTTTCTCGATGGAACGTGGTTTTGGAGTTTCTGATGGCATGCTTGGACCTCGCGTATGTAGCTGCAATGACCAGGTGAGGGGGGGAGCAAACCTTGTTGCCGTTGTATAAGTCCACGACTAAATACCACTGGGATCCCACTTATGACATGGGAAGTGCAAAACCCATTGTTGCTAATTACATAGCTACGGGTATTGGATAGTGCATTCCCGAGGGGACAATAATAGCTAAATATCAATAGCGAGTGAGCGACTTGAGGGTAGTAGTAGGTACCGTGATGCGTAGGTGGGAATATGCTTCGGCGAGGGAGAAGGGAGTAGGTGGGATAGGCATGCCGGGACCTGAAAGGCTAGATGTTGGAGTGGAAAGGTCAAAAGTAAAATTAGAAGAGAGAAGAATCTTGCATACGGAGCAACGATTGCAGTGTCTGTGTTGGATGAGTTCACACACAGCTCATAGGTTGTGTGAACGCAGCCCCCAGATTTTCTCTCAAGGAAAATCAGAGCGAGGCGAGAAGCTGCATCTAATCGAGAACAAGGCGGGCTCGCGCGTAGTCTTTACGTGGTGACTAACACGAGCACAGCGCCTTGTCGGTAGAGCCAACCACTGCAGACTCAATCGTCCGAAAGAAAAGAGGCAGAAGAGAGGGCAATAGTGGCGTACATTTTTGGGTGCCGGAAAAATTTGCGGCTGCCTTTCGGCATCGACAAAGCGGCAGCACCTGAGAAACCGCTCACAATGTAACGTATAGAGTGGACTGATATAGCTATCGATACAGCAGGTGATAGAAATAAGATAAGGATACAGAATGCGGTGGTCAGGACGATGATCAAATGTCGGCGAGCGGAAAGTATGAGTGAAATATATAGGAAGATAAGAATTAGTGGTCTACGTGTAAATGTGAACGAAATGTAATGTCGTGATCATGATATGGTAGGGTCGTCGAGGGACATGGAAAAAAAGCAAAAGAACGAGAAGGGAAGGAGTGGACCGAACGGAGGACGGTGGTGTGGAAAGGAAAGAGAGTTGGAATCGGTGTGTCTGAGGGAACAAAGAAAGAAAAACGTCTGACGAACGAAAATCCGGAGCGTAGATCAAGGCAAGAAACTCCAAGGCGACTCGGAGCACAGAACTCATGGATCCCATGGATTCGCTGAGGTGGCAATTGCATCCCATCCCTCATTTCCATTCCCGAAATCATGTCCAACGCGTCCATAACAGTGAACATCGGTCTCAGTACGAAGCAGCTCTTGGCAAGATGCAAAGGGAGGAGGGAGAACATCAAGTGGGCCTAGATGAGTCTCAGGGATAACCATGGCAGGCGCGTCGAATTTGAAGTCCAAGTTGCCGAAATCGGAGAACGACGAGGATGAGGATAAGGACGAGGAAACTTCAAGGAAGTTTGGGTTGAAAAGGGACATATCAACGTCAAGGAGCATGGACACATCATCGGTATTGATGTTCTCGGCTAGCGAGCGCGGATTGAAATCCATGCCATCCATGTTCCACGAATGGAGAGCATTGTCCTGTAGTCGAGAATCGAAGCACGGAGCCGCGCTGGATGCTCTACGGTGGCCAAGTCTGAGACGTTGGGAATGGGAGATGTCTACGGGCGAGGTAGGACGAGTGCTAGCGAGCGAGGAGATGGCGGGGATGGTGGGTAGGGTGATCCCATGAGGAGAGAAGTACTCGTGAGCATTTGGGAGGGGAACGGAAGATGATCGACGATGGGTATGGATCGTCAGCCCCCCAAGCGAGTGACCTGGATGAACTCCTGCAACTGAGGGTAGCTCTGAGCGCAGACCGTCCATCGAATGCGAAAAGGCCTCGACCGAACTTGCCCTCTCGAGGTCACGTACTGCAGCTGCCAAATCATCTCCTTGCTTCCCTTCAAGTAACAGTTGTACAACACTTTCATATCGTCGTTCATCTTCTGGGGTTAGTTTCGTTAATCGTTCACCCTTCGCTTTCTTCTTCTTGTTATGGATAGGTTTGAACTGGTAATTCGGATATCGAGCTTTGTGTTCTGCTTTTGCGTGTTTAGCTTTGATCTCCCAGACGCGTTTTTCGTCGAGGGATAAATCATGCCAGCAATTGCCTGGAGCCAATTAACATGAGTCCCAAAGAAGGGGGAAAACAGAAAATTAGAACGCACCTATGATTTTAGACAGCGATGCATGATTGGACTCGATAGACCCAGGGGTATGTTTCCGTTTTACGAAATCGGCACGGAAGAGCATGAAAGCGTTGGGCGGACGGGGGATGTAGCTGAGCGACTTCTTCCTTCTTGGTAGGGCGCGTTTTGTTGATTCGGAAGCATGAGGGGCGGCGGCAGACGTGTGAGAGGGCGATGATGGATGAGAAGGGAATGACGTTGGACTTGGGCAAGCGGATTCATTGATTTCGTCGTCCAGCGAAACGAAAGTGCCTGGGGTGATATTGGGCGTGAAAGTAATAGGTCGCGAAGGCAGTGCAGTAGAGTGTAAGTCAGCGTCGTTTCTTGGTTGTGTTGTGACTGATACAATAGAGGATCGTCGCTTTCCGTAGACTGACGATACCTGCGTCAGATACGACAATGATTACTTCTAATGAGAGACTCACGAATACTGTAACTGGAGCGTCTCCGACGCGTAATCCGTACAGCAGGCATTATTGTGGGTCGCTGAAGAGGGCAAGTCGGGGTAAAGCAGCGTAGTGGTAATGTTGTTTATATTCGCCCGTGTCGACCCTGCAAGAACCTCGTGGCGACCGAATAAGCAGCGGTGGCGATGCAAAGAACCGCCAGGGAAACTATCCTTTCTAGGGATTTGGTTTATTCTCGTATTGGACAAGCCTTTGTCTCTCTCCTTCAGCGAACCTCGTCCTTGTGGTTCTGAAAACTTGAAATTTTCAGTATGACTACACTCGATGTGGTTGCCTAGTAACGCGAGTAGCTGTTGTATTCGATACTTGAATCCTGAAGCTTGAAGGCGGACTCGCAGGAAGTCGACTCCACCCTCTATCACCGTCGCCGCTTCCAGACATTCCCTTGGTTATCCTTCGAAGATTAATTGCCGCCTCACTGGCACCCGTTGGCGCTGTATGGAAGTTCATTCGATTTTCTCCGATCTGAATGGGTGCGGGGGTTTCAGGGCGAGTTGTTGAACATGTATGTAAGTAATTGTTGAGCTAATGCTTCCTTACGTGCTTTGGCCCAGTTCTTCTGAATACTATCGCTTTACTCTAACTGTTATCCGGATCGCTATCATCATCACTGTCAGCATCCTCATCACTGTCCTCGTAGTCATTGTAGTCCTCAGCCTCTCCCAAGAAGTACGCAGTTGCCTTGGGAATAACCTAAGTCATAATCAGAATAGCACCCCTCGATAAGCGCAGCAGGAATTACCAAATCTCTCAACGTCTCCCCAATCTCGAATTCTGCCGCTAGTAGATAATCCCTGTCATCTTCATCATTCTCCTCATTGTACACCGCTTCCTCCTCGGGGACGGTTATCATTCCGGATGGTTCGAAAAAGGCGAAGAACGACTCCCCGTCATCCTCTTCATCGTCTTCTGTTTCATGTCCCTTATTTCGGGCGGCGTCCTGTGCTACCTTGATAAGGTTTTTGCCGGGCTTCCACACAATCCTGGTTCCTCTGACATGCCCGTTTAGAAACTCCTCGTGAAATCCTAGTTCATCCTGAAGCGGTGGGTTACTACTCGCGACTCAGCCCGAGCAAACACAAGCACTCACTCTGTATATATAGGTTTTCTCCAATGTCTTGTTCTTGAAGAACGGATTGGGAGCGAAGGTAAAGCGAATTGTGAAAGCAGTGGGCGAATTCGGATAGAAGGGGCTGGGACACAGGAGAGAGAGATCCACCAGGTATCTCAAGGCATCCATGTCGCTTTCTTGCACCAGATCGTAACACTCAGGCTGAGACAATAGTGCCTGCAACCAGAAGCCGTTCAGTTTGACCAATGCGATGCCATGGCGGCTAGGTTTCAGAGGTACGTAGTCCTCGAATTGTCGCTGGCTTTCCTTTTCGCCAATAGCAATCTCCTGTTCAGTGACAATCTCCTCTCCGGCAATTACCTTCTTGCGGTGCTCGTATAGCGGCGCACATTGCTCTATGAACTGAAACCAAACTCAAATTAGACAGAGTCGAAATTTGACATGAAAACCGTGTACCTTCTGCTCTAAAGCAGCAATTTGCATCCGGAAATTCAGGCGTAGTTGAGTATTGATGGCCTCAATTCCCTTCAAGCCTTGAATGGTACGTTTCGCATTGTCCTTGAGGTTTTCGTAGTTGAATTCCTCTGCAGACAGGTAAGAAATGGGATATGTGATGTCAAATCTACTGTACTTGCCATTATACTCAACAATGATCGGTGCCATGGAAATGTAGGCAGGAGGCTGGGAGGTATGTATTCTTATATGACTATTGACCCATCTTGCGATAAGACGACTGCTGTCATGATTGGTCGTCACTACAGGATCGAACTGGCCGTAAGCGCGCAAACCACAAACAGTCAATTTATCTATATTCTGTTCCACGTTCCACCGGCGACGTGCGGATAGACGCCCATCATGCAATACACAGTACAGCGGGCGAGACACTTGACATGCAGCATCTTGAAGCATTCCTGGGTCATCGCAATCAGAATCCTCAGACCCGATACATCTAAGCAAACGGTATACAGCAAACGAACCGATTGATGTAAGACTCACTGTGGGTGCCAACATGTCATGTTTCCGTTGGAACACGCTATCAAAAATCTACCAAGCGCCTATTTTCACTCCTCGCGATCGAGTGCATGTGGTCAAGCGTGCCCTGTGCATGCTTGACCTGCGAGCGGCTCTGAGTCTTCTGGTAGCCCCATAGGCTTGGACCCAAGTTCTATTTCCTGCGGATAAAACCTCATCCTCGCAGAAATTGCTTCCATTCTATGGCGAACACACAGACAGATTCCCAATATGCAATGATCCCAGGCTATGACAGTCGGAACCCTCAGGCCCCGTACACTCAAGCGAACGATACGCTCACGACGGAACGCCCAAACCCACCAAATCACCTTTAGACCCTGAGTCCAAGTGTATTTCTGTGGGGAGCACACTACCACCAAGTGCCACCCACTTCCTATGACCAATGGCATGCGATGCGATTGACACACGAGCGGTTAATATCCTTCATCCTTTTGTCTTTTGATTGCTTCCATTCTATGATGGACGTGCAGAGAGACGCTGAACATACAGGGGCCGACTCATGGGACGCCCAACAAGCGACACTACGAAGCTTGCCTGGGTAAAAACCAACGGAATCCCCACTAAGCTGGCTAGACGATAAGGTTCGAATTGGCGTGGACTACTGCGACTGATGACAGGTTTCTCGATCGCACATTACCCCAAACGTTTCATTCACTTCTTACAACCAATCGAATCCGTATCAATGGATCGCACCAGGCTTTAGTAAGGCAGATATAACAATATAGCATCTCCCTTCGAATCCTGCCCGCACTTCTTTCTACCACACAATCCACTCGCCTCCCGAATCCTCTGCGGCCACCATGAAGGATGGTGTGTATCAGATTGTGAACAGGGACACAGAGCTTGTCCTAATGATTAGCTCCAATGCTGCCAATGGATCAAATCTTACGCTGGCAAAGTTCCAGCGCAGAGAGAGCGTGTGTATCTTCAGCGACCACTCCGTTATCCTATACTCAATGGAGCCTAGGAATTCCGAGTAGCCGGGCGCGAGGGACGTTTATATACACTTACAGTTGTGCGGGATGGTACGACTCTCAGTGCCCGAATTCTCGATGTAAGCACCTGTGCAAGGTCAGTATTGCTTTACTGATCGAACTTTGTTTCAGTCGAGCAGCGTTCCAAAGGCCAGATCCGGCAGGCCAGGCACCCTTCAAATTATTCCCATCTCAATTCCGTTGAAATGGTTCATGTAAGTCATTCACACTTGGGGTTGATGCTGACATGCCGTGGAAGCGTCTTCATGTGTTGCCTCCTAGTATCACAGATCACACACGAAGCCAATATATAGGTATTGATGAAAATTCCCGTGTACGCTTACCAAAATCATTGGAGCGGTGGTGACAGAACTCACTGCATTCATCAGCTCACACTTTCAAGTGGCCGCACCTCGGGCAGTGTCTGGAAGTTTATGTTCCAGCGCTCCTTGCGTGGGAGTGGCGGATCAAGCA
Source organism: Pleurotus citrinopileatus (assembly GCA_017312325.1). Classification (NCBI taxonomy): domain Eukaryota; kingdom Fungi; phylum Basidiomycota; class Agaricomycetes; order Agaricales; family Pleurotaceae; genus Pleurotus; species Pleurotus citrinopileatus. Next base: position 4,366,697 of record BHFW01000036.1, read on the forward strand.
ATCCTAAACCTCGGAGCCAATCGCAGGACCAGGCCCAAATGGCGACGATAACTGCTCAGCTCGAAGCACTTCAGCTTGCGAACAAAAATCAACAAAGCTTCAATGATGCCGCTTTGGCGATGTTGGCAAATCAACAGAAGATGATTCAGAAAATGGGGTGCGCTTAGGCTTTGTTCCTGATTGTACCAATCAACTTCATTCCATGTGATAGGAAATTGTTGGAAAACCAGGCGAGTCACTGATCAGACTTTCAACATGGAATGATCATCATTTACGTTAAATTAGGGCCCTCCTCCTTCCAATCCTCGCCGTATCACTGGTGATCTATCCGGTCCCTTGGCATATGCTCCCTTTATACTAAACATCTACTTTTATAGGACCCAAGAGTGATGATTCGGGTGAGTATCCCTTGTTCCAATTCTCGCAGATAAGTGTTGCTCCATGCTTATTTTATCCTGCGAGCTCAGATGATGAAGGCAATGATAAAGTCGGTAATAGCAACAGTGATGATGATGGTATGTATCAAGGACATGCCTCCGTGAAATGCTGAGTGCTGAGTGTCTACCCTGTATAGACCCTCCCCTGGCTCCCAAGAAACCCACGAAGCCTAAGAAGAAGGGAGCACCGACAAAAAAGGGTGTAAAGCCTCGGAGGGCTCAAAAGGGTCGGAAGGGTCCTTGATACAATAAGGCAAACCGATAGTCAATCTTCTCTGATCGAGAAATGCGTAGTTTCGCTGAATTCGCTCTGTATATGACTATAAACATGGTAAATCAATCCGCCCTTGTCCGAATCCTTCAGTTCTATGTGTATTCGGGAGCGAAGATCGTAGGGAATCAGGATCCTTGTCCAAGATTCGCGTGGATGTCTAGGTGCGATACGCCTTGCCACTGCGTTTGTTTTCGGTACTCCAGAAGTGAGACTGTCCTTGGTGTAATGGTGTAACGGATTTGAAACCGGGATTTATGACATCGGAGATTGATTGGCAGTAGTGCATCTGGGCGGGAATGATCAATGACAGAGGAAGTGTCCTAGAAATCCATCTCGACGGAACTGTTTATATACGAGACTACGTATAAGGTATTATGAGATAGTGGTGATGATACGTACTTGAATAAACACAGTACAGCTAAATGTCAAAACAAAGATATAAAAAGCAAAACAGCAGAAAGGACGTGAATGTTTACTACGAATGGGTGATGATGATCATGTGAAAGGGCAGGAGCGGAAACAAATAAATCAAACAAAAACCAGTTCCGTTAGAAATGTCAAGCTGTCGAGCAAACAGCGCTACCAGCCGCCTGAATGCCTGAAAAGTCGGCATCGACCCGAAAAATCTTCCTCAGAAACTTCGCCTCCTACTCAGCGTTAAGTACGGGAGGTAGTGGTACGCCTGCTTCTCCTCCCAGTTCCTCTCTCTCGTTATAGTTAGATTCGTTGTTTTGAGATTCTCGGGGGAATTCCGAGAGGATTCGGATATATCACGACGATACGACGATGACGGAGGATCATCGCTTTCCGTAGACTGACGATACATGCATCCGTGCAGGCATTATTGTCGAAGGTACTCAGAGAGGGCAAGAAGGTTCGACCCTGCCCTGCATGAACCGCAATAAGCAGCGGTGGCGGTGCAGGGAACCACCAGATTTGGTTGATTCCCGTTTACTTACTCCTTGGCCAACTTCGCCGTTGAAAACTCTCGAGACGGTAACGCGAATGGTTGCTATATTAGGCGCTCGACTTCAATGGCGGCTTTGGACAGTCGACGCCAGCACTAGTAACACCAGCTGCCATCTTAGTCCGTACTTGCCCGAATCTAGGCTCTCCTTTGGTTTTTTTTTGGCTTGGGTATGGAAAATCAACTGGAATTCGATCCGTGTACTATATACGTTCCCGCAGAGCCTGGCCTGGACGCTGGCTAAGCGTCATTCCATCCTATCTTTTCGTCACAACGTCCTCAATAAACTCAGCCCCGGCGAATTGGGGCACATCCTCCTAAATTCAGATTGAGCCCTGCCTGCTGCAAGCTGTCCGACCAAAATGGTCCCAAATCTATGTCTGTCTTGGGATTTAGGTTGGCTTTAGCCTCCTTTGAATCCCGTCTTCGTCGGCGTTCTGGCCGAAGCGAATATTCATGGAGATTGAATGTTGAATAATGCGTAGATGTCGACGTTTTGACCAGGAGAGCCGGGTGATAGCGGCAAGATAGCAGGAAGAACGAGAAAGGTATGAATTTGGAGCTTGAGGCGCCAGGAGCGCCAAGCCTGCCGAACTCATACCTCTTCACCTTAATCCATGCGGCACATTCACCCCAAATGTGAGTACTTCCAACTGACTAGATATACCATGTGCAGACTGAAACTTAGCTTAAGTCAATATCTCCGATTTTCTCGTCCTCCAGTCCTTTCTGAGACCTTCCGGAGCTCGCCGCGAGCACATGTCATTGTGCGAGATTAAAATGTATGTATTCTTCTATCATTATCACTCTGTCCAAAGATAACGGGAACATTGCCTTGATTGTCTACCATACAGGCAGCAGGCATTCGCAATGTCTCGTGCATGTGGCACAACTCGCCAGTGATCGGTCTACTATCATGTTCTGGTTGCTCCCATTCCTCTGCGAACATGCTCCCAGGGTTCCCGTTTCGGTTAATCGTTGGCTAGACGCTGAATGCCCCAAATCCGCTCCATGCCATTCTATTCAGGAGGAACAGCTGGCGAAACGCCAGCGATGCATTCCATTCCACTTACGCAGCTGGCGGGATGCCGACATGTGACACTCAGAACCATTCTGGGCCATAGCGATCAGCTAAGCACACTTTATGATTGAATATCCATCATAATTAGGCTTCAAAATGGTCAAACCAACATAGGTTACTGCGGTGGATGATCCAAGAGCGTCTGATGTCAAATATGCGTAAGAAGTATAATGCCACCCGGATGACAAGCCAACTCCATGCGATGACATCCATATCAACGACTTACGCGCCCGCGGCGCGAGGGCTGATATAACGGCACAACATCTCCAGTTTAAGTCTCCCCTACTTCTTTGCTCCACAGCATTGGCTTCCTTACAATCGCTATGAAGGATGGTATCTACCAGATTGTGAACAAGGACACCAACCTTGTCCTCACGATTAGCGACAATGCTGCCCATGGATCATGTCTTAAGCTGTTGAAGTTCCAGCGCATGGAAAGCGTGTGTACTCTCTATGTTCAATCTCACACCATATACTCAGAGTAACCTAGGAATTTTGTGTAACGCAAGCAGCTCACGGGGAAGGTTACCACTCGCTTACGGTTGAACGCGATGGGACAATCCTTAGTGCTCGCATCCTCGACGTAAGTGTGCCTTTGGACTCAGTAGATTGATTCAGTTCAACCGAAGCTTGGCTCAGTCTCGCGCCATACCGGTGGCTGCTTCCGGTCGACCAGGCACCGTTCAATTAATTCCCGTCTCGCACACCTTGCAATGGTTCATGTAAGTTGCCAACACCCTCCGTTTGGATACTGTAGAGTAGCTTTCTGACTTGGTTTCAACCAGGATTTCCAACCATGGGCGAAGTCAATATGTGGGCGTTGAGCGTTGCAATGCAAGCGTGCCTATCAAAATCATATTGACATAGCTGACGGCAACGTTTTCACAGCTCGTACTTACAAACAGAGACGCCCCATGCACTGTTTGGGTGTTCCAGTTCCAACGCCCCTTGCCGGACACCGAGCCATCAAAGGATCCCAAAGTAGCCTGCGCCTGTCCCAAAGCCGAAACTTCCTCCCAATTGATGAAAATCACTGCTCAGCTCGAAGCACTTCAGCTTGCAAACAAAAGGCAACAGCAGTTTAACAACGGAATTATATCGGTGTTGTCGAATCAGCAGAGGATCATGCAGTGTGTTTGGGTTTAAACCTCAATCATACTGGTTAACATCATTCTATATGACAGGAAAATGTTACCAGTGGGCTGTTCCGGTCATCCGCCTGACATGGAATTGATCTTTGTTTACATTACCTTAGGGACCCCCTCGTTCCAATCCTCGCTGCATTACTGGTAACCTCCTGATCTCCTGCCATATGTTCTCTTTGTACTGAATGTCTATTTGAATGACAGGACCTCAGTTTGAAGAAGGTAGGTATTGTCTTTATCTCAGATTATCGTTTAGAAGCTTTGCTGAACCCTTATGCTACGGTTTACCAGTGATCCCGGATGAATGTGACTGTGATAGTAGCGATGATACTGATCATTGCGCTGGTGCGTGTACTGATATACTTCCGGGAATCCATGTGATGCTCAATTTAGAATGTCCGTGTTATGAATAGACCCTACCTGCACTCCCAAGACACTCAAGAATAGGGCAGTGAATAGAAAGTGCGCAAGGCCTCAGAAGGATCAGAAGGGTCGGAAGGGTCCGGAAGTGTACATTTGTTGACCAAGAACTGTGTAGTTTTACTACATCTGCTCTGTATTGTAAACGACCATGAATGCGAATAAACCAACTCGTCTTATCCTTAACACCAGTCCCAGCGCTATGATTGCCTGAAAGTGAAGTTTGTAGGGATGGTCATTGAGGAATGGTGCAACTTCCTCCTCGGAGGCACACATTAGAAGTAGAACACAGAATCCAAGGGGATCAGTGAATAAACAGACAGGGGCTAGAGTCGGAACGAGCGATGAAGGTCAATGGGTTTGTGAAGAGAATACTATTGAGAGCAGAGTGAAGAAGAGGCGATATAGTGAATGGGCGTCTTTGAGGGTGCGCCGATTCATCTCTTAACGGTAGTTCCTTCAACCCTCCCAACAATCTCGCCGGAGTTTAGACGACCATGGACGAAGTCGATTGAGGTTCCGGATGAACGACTAATATGCAGTGGCCATTATCGCGAATTCCTGTGGGGGTGGGGGATTATAAGCACAGTTGTTGAGATAGTGGGCTCGAATTAGGATAGTGAAAGCTGTAATCTGTGAGGATGAATAATGTGATGCAGAGGTAATGGCGACGCACTTACCAAATCAATCCTAACGTCTACATCATCATACTCATCGATGTGAATCGAGCGCATGCATATTAAGAACCATTGATTTGCTGTATAACGTTGCTGATGTGTTTCGAGAAGGATGGCACAAGGATACCGAACGTCGGTGCAAGCGGTCTTGGAAACGAGGAACAGGTGTTGTGCACTCTCGTCGTTGGCACGTCGATTCGCAGTTTGTATGCTACTGCTTGGCTAAGATCTTCAAGAATCATCAACGGAAGCACTCTCACATCGCGGAAGATAAAGCATTCAGGTATAACAACCCAGAGGAACGAAGGAGCTGTACACGACATGGCAGGAAAACGATAGGCAAATTTTGAGGAACAGGATGTTGGCACCCACGTGTCATGGTGACCTTTCCAAAATGACGGACGAAAGGATTGAGGCAGAAACAGCACAAAGGCCTCAAGGCAGACCTCTCCTAGTATCAGAGGAAGCTGCGATTCACTGAGTACACGATTAGATGCAAGAGTCATAGAAAGAGACTCGACGAGGCTTTGATAACAAAAGAGGTAGCCGGAAAAATGTGATATAAACAGCAAAGCGTTGGCAACGAAAAGACATAAAGTGATCCCGATAGCAGTAGGAACGATGGCAGCGCGACGGTCAGGTTAACAGCACATTCGGACGACGATATGAGCATGATAGCACGGGGTATCAAGGGAGTAAATCCCAGCATCAAAGGTTAAGATAGCGATAGCAATGGTAAAAAAGGGGGGTCGAAAATACGAAGCAGTAAAGAACACGGAAGAACACTCTGTAGAAGAGGAAAGAGAGGCCACCCACCACCAGCTGCTAACGAGCCGGGTTGGCAGGACAGCTTCATGACGAATCATCAGGTCGTCAGCACCAGCGCTTGGGTCCGACGCTGCGCTCAGATCAGTTGAAGCAAAACGGAAATTGCCAAGCAAAAGGTGGATGAAAAGGGGAAGAAATAAACAAGGCATGCAAAGATCCCATCCCTTCCAAAGACTGAGGTCGCTTCGCAAATGAAGCCATCTGGTTCTTCGTACATCATATCCCAGCACGGGTCACTACGCGTATCATAGCTAGCACGACGCTTCAGGGCATCAATTACAGCGATCAGAGTATGCATAATCGCGTTTTGGGAGGTTCGGGGTGAGTGTAGTACGTGTCGAAATTCGCGAAGGTGTAACGGGAAAACGATGCGAGAGATGTAGACGTCTAAGCGCCACGACACCCAGGATCAGCAAGCGTGACTAAGAGCAGGGCGCAGCTCCAAGGGCGGAGCCACGTATGCCTGTCCGCATCAACGCTGTAGTGTCACCGTAGGGTAGGGTAGGGAGCATAATAAGTGTTGGAGGGCTCAAGCATGACGAAGGGCGAAGCCAATTACCCGTCAGTCCAGAGCTACTCGCAGATTGTTTTGCTTATTTTGATCGCCTTCGACTACCGGCCACGGATAGAGCGCCCCTTGCAGATCGATATAGCGGCCAGCATGACGAGGCTCGTTTTCTTCTAACAGTCCAGCACAGTCGTATGAGATGTCTTTTCGTGACCAAGAATGGTTACCTGGGACTGGGGCCACGTGTTATGCAGCCTAATGACGTTGTTTGCGTCCTATATGGTGGTCCAATGCCCTTTGTCCTTCATCCGGGTACCTCTGAAGGTGAATATAGACTTCGCGGCGAGGCCTACGTGAATGGTCTCATGAAGGGGGAGGCTTTTGGAAAGTCGGCGGGTGAGATCAAGGAATGTGAGATCAAGCTTGTTTAGTCTCGCCTAGTGAGATCTTTTTGTCACGACGATAACGATGGGATGAAGATTACAACAGTATCGATTTGAGCGGTGCAAGTCTTGTGATCCAGCAGCAGCAGGTATGCATTGCCCGAGTCGTCTCCTGTTTCCCCACTCGGCGAAGACAGCCCCTCGCGCATCGAAGATAGAAGAGGCCTTCTTGCCGTTGATCATCTTCAAGGGTCACCGGTCAATACCGAAAGTCCTTTTCAATCCGCAAAATAAGCCCCGACGCATCCCTCGCTAAGCAATTGCTGGTCAAGGGGAGACTCGACGCAGTGATCATTCCATCATGGGCCCACGGTATGTATATCATCCACAACAGACGAGCTACTCAAAAGCCCAGGACAAAGCAATGAAGTGTACACGAGAACGGGAATTCAGCAGATATTAGAAATTATCGGGTCGTCAGCACAGAGTTCGACACCGCGGACAGATCAGCAGGGAAAACGAAAATCTCTAAGGGACAGGTAGATGAAACGGAGGAAAAAGAAACAAGACATGCAGAGATCTCCGAAACGGGTAGGAGTCTGGACTTGCATCAACGTGTTTCGAGGCCGACGTCGACGCTTGTTGGGTTCACAGAAGGTCAATTCAAGTAAGGTTCTATTTGGTCTAAGAGCTTTGGGCAAGCAACGGCATTCAAAGGGCTAGGTCCTTCGGGAAAGCCGGAGTGACGCCCGGCGCGTCCCCCGCATGCCCCCCAGCCCCGAACATATGAATATTCAGATAAGATACCCCCCAGTCACTACCAAACTTCAAGGAACGCGTGCAGTGCTTCATTACGTTGGCATTTGGAACTTGTTGACACAGTGTATCCCGTCGGTAACATGCGTCGGAATGGTACATCGTGCACGACCTTCACCGGCGCCGTTGCTGAAGGCGTCCTCTAACGTCGCGGTGAGGTCGGGTCTACGACACCACTGACTTCAGTCTTGGATATGGAGCCCAATACCATACTGTCACTTTGATCGCTCCGATCACTTCCTATTATCCGCCGCGGGTGTAAATCCATAAATGTCTGAGCCCGCCAGTGGTCACCAGTCACCTACGTTCTCCTTCTCCCCCCGCCATAGCCAGCTTTACGTTTTGTGTCCCCCTCACCACCGCCGGACACGATGGAGTGCCATGCAGTTATTTCTCCCGTCAACGAACATAATCCCACCATTGATTATTTCGATCCCGCTGGTTTCGCTGACCTCAGACGGACTTTGTCTCATTACGACCACTCAGCAACGTCGGAGCCTCACCAGCAAGATATCTCTAGCCTCCCGCCTTTGTCCAGATCGCTTACTGCTCCTCCGCGCCATCGAAGGACAGCGAGCCATTCGCATGTAGGCGATGCAACAACCGATGCACCTAGCTCAGCTGAAAGCTTGGAAGAGACAACCGTTGCTCCGTCTGATGAAGTGGCCAGTAACGCGGCTTCGAACTTCGATTTTGAGCAAACTGTTCGGGACTTTGTGACTCGGTAATGACCTTACCTATCAATTGGGAATTCGCGTTTGCTTAATTCGTAATTGCAGACGTGACGAAGCTGGTATCGAGCCTAGGACTCTAGGCGTTCTTTTCGATGACCTTGAAGTCGTTGGTCTCGGTCAAACTGCTGCTGCTCGCCAGCAACCGACTCTATCGTCGTTATTCAACCCCATAGATATATTCCACAGTATTCAGGCCAAGCGGCATCCGCCTCTGCGCAAAATCATCAGCGGATTTGAAGGCGTTGTCAGACCTGGGGAAATGCTCCGTACGTTAATCCTTCCACTTTCTGAAGCTCGCTTCTCATCTTTTGCGTTTATCCAGTCGTTCTCGGTAGTCCTGGCGCTGGGTGCACGACCTTTTTGAAGACACTTACGAACCAGACCGAATCCTATCACTCCGTATCGGGTGATATTGCCTTTTCGTCACTCACTCCTGATCTTCTTCGGGAGCGATTCCGTGGAGACGTTCAGTACATTCCTGAAGATGATCTACACTTTCCCACCCTCAGCGTCGAAGAGACCGTTCGTTTCGCTGCAAGGTGTAGAGCACCTGCTCGAGAGGCCAGACTTGCGAAGAAAACCAGCGAAGTGAAAGAAGGCGCTGAGGCCCGTGATCTCGGAACGCGTCATAGTCGAAAGGATTTTGAAAAGCATTTGACGAATTTGTTCTTAACTCTATTTGGGTTAAGGCATGTTCGAGGAAGCGTTGTTGGTGATGAGAAGCTTAGGGGGGTTAGTGGTGGTGAGAAGAAGAGAGTATCGATTGCTGAGGCTATGGCCGCCCGTGCTTTGATCAGTGGTTGGGATAAGTGAGTTTTTCTGCTTAATTTATTTAGAAGCGTCGCGGTGTACTGATATTTCTTGGCAGCTCTACTCGTGGTCTGGACTCTTCAACCGCCTTGTCGTATCTAACGGCGTTGCGGATCGCGACCACGCATCTTCAGAGAACGACGATGGTATGCTTGTATCAGGCTAGTAATGCGATGTATGAATTGTTTGACAAGGTGAGCAGCCAGTTACCTACCCTCACTGCTGAGCCTATCTAACGCGCTCTATTATAGGTTTGCGTCATATATGAAGGGAGGATGATCTACTTTGGTGCGGCGAACGAAGCGAAGCAATACTTTGAAGACATGGGTTGGCAGGCAAGGAATCGGCAGAGCGTTCCAGATTTCCTGGTTAGCGTTACGGACGAAGAAGCTAGGGTACAGAAGGCATCCAGGCCTGACGATGTTCATGAGGAAAAGGTGGACATTCATAGAGCCAATGTTCCCGCAAACCAAGACGCCACATCGATCCCCGCGACCAACCAAGTCTCCGATCCTCTCACTCCTTCGATCATCGAGATTCGTCGTAGCCAGTCCGCGAAAGGGGAAGAACTGCCAATGCAGCGTGATATGACGGTTCGAGGTGCATTGTCGGGTATTCGCGCCCCCATTCCGCGAACTCCAGCCGAGTTTGCTGCGTATTATCGAGCTTCGGAGGCTTGCATGAAGAATAGAAAGGATATGGATGCATTTGTGAAGGAGTGTGGATTGCATTTTGGGAAGGGCGCCGGGGCAGCTGATTTGGGGGAATTCCAAGGAAGGGAGGAAGTTGATCAAGTTGATCAGACTCAGAACGTGGATGCTATACCTGAAGGCGCGAATGGTTCGACGTTTATACCGGCGAGACGTGACGCCATGATGCCACATCTTCCTCACTCTACCGTGGTCACCGGCGTGCCGATGCTTGCTGTGCCAGACCCCTTCTCCACCAATGCTTCGACTTTCCTTACTTCGGCATTTGGGTCCCTTTCACGCCGTGCTTCGCTGATACGCGATAGTCCGATGCGCGATGACCCTCCGTCGAACCAGGCTGGTGCTGGGAAATCTAATCCTCCTCATCCCCCTGGCTCCAATCATCCGCAAACTCAGGTGTATAAACGAAGTGTTGCTGCCGAGCATGCGAAACGGTCTCGGAAGCATTCGCCTTACGTGATTAGTATTCCTATGCAGCTTATGGCGGTTATGCGTCGCCGGGCGAAGATTGTTCAAGGGGATATGTTGACCCAGGTGTTGACTACTGGAACTTTTGTTATCCAATCGGTCATCATTGGGACGGTTTTCGTTAATATTGATCAGGCGACGTCGGCGTATTTCTCGAGGGGCGGTGTTCTTTTCTTGTGCGTATTCATTCCTGTTCATCGGTTGATGTCTGCTTATGCGGGTGATGGTGTTTACCAGCGCTTTGTTCTTGCCTGCCTTGTTTACTATGTCCGAGATCCCTTCGTTGTTTAAGCAACGGCCGATCATCAGACGACATGAGCGAGCTGCAATGTATCATCCGATGATTGAAGCCCTTGCAATGACTCTCGTGGATGTTCCTTCTACTTTTATCACCACGGTCATCTATTCCATTATCCTTTACTTCGTTGTCGGCCTGCAAAGGACGGCTAGCCAATTCTTGTGAGCCTTTCTCTCCCATTGGTGGGTTAGCCCTGATTATTTCATCGCGCAGTATTTTCTTTCTATTCGTGTTTACTACGGCCTTGGCCATGAAATCGTTCTTCCGAGCATTGGCTGCAGCGTTCCCTCAGGAGGCACCTGCTCAAGCTGTAGCTGGCGTCATGCTTCTCGCGTTATCCCTATACACGGGTTATCAGATCCCCATCCCCTCGATGATTGGGGCTCTGCGATGGATTTCATATATCAACGTAAGTGTCTCTAATTTCATGCCTATTCACGTTCTCGATTCAACGATGTTCATGTTTATAGCCTATTCGATATGCCTTTGAAGGTCTTATGGTTAATGAGTTCCATACGCTTAATGGGCAATGCTCGACCTTGGTACCCTCGGGTGCGGGCTATGAGGGCACATCGTTGCAGAATCAGGTTTGTACGACTGTAGGAAGCGTACCCGGACAATCCACCGTTGATGGTAATGCTTTTGTTGGCCAAAGTTTCGGATATTCGTATGGGCATCTGTGGAGGGTACGTGTTCGCCTCTTATCGAGTATGGTGTGTTCAAAGGGGTTCAAAGAACTACGGTATCTTGGTCGCGTTCGGCATTGGGTTTACGATTGCGTTGTTACTTTTTACGGAGCTCCAGACGACTTCGTCACAATCCGGAAGCGATATCGTCCTTTTCAAGCGAGGATCCAAGGATGCACACAAAGCGGCGGCGGCGGAGGTAGAAGCAGAGGATGAAGAGAAAGATACGAACCCTCCTGGAGCTACTAGTCCACGACTTGGTGGGCATGAAGCCCATGAGCGCCGTGAGGAGCAAAAGGCCTTGGCTGCAGACCAACCTAGTATGACGGACGTCTTCTCGTGGTCGAATATTCGTTATACGATTCCGGTTGGACACGGTGGTCAGAGGGTGCTTCTTGATGACGTTTCAGGGTATGTTGCCCCCGGCAAATTGACTGCGTTGATGGGTGCATCTGGCGCGGGCAAGGTATGCTTGTAATCTTGTTTTTGATTGGGTTGCAGGGATTGACGGGGTTTCTTTGCGTGTAGACGACTCTGCTTAATGTCCTTGCTTCGAGGGTTGATACGGGTGTCGTGACGGGTGACCGTTTCGTGAATGGGCAGTCCTTACCCGGTGACTTCCAAGCGCAAACCGGTTATTGCCAACAGATGGATACGCATGTTCCGACCACGACTGTTCGCGAAGCCTTGCGGTTCTCGGCTCGGCTTCGTCAGCCGGCTTCGGTTCCTACGGCAGAGAAAGATGAGTAGTACGTGCCACATGCTCTAGAAGCTTTGGAAGTTACCTCATCACGATTTTTAGCGCTGATAAATGCCTCAAGATGTGTGGTTTGGAGGAGTTCGCGGATGCCATGGTAGGGACTCTTGGTGTTGAACATCAGAAGCGAACAACCATTGGTGTCGAACTTGCGGCCAAGGTTAGCCATAAACGTACGCTTTCTCGCGCGTTTCGTTATTGAATATTGGTCGTTGGTTAGCCGCGTCTGCTTCTTTTCCTTGACGAGCCAACTTCGGGACTTGATTCTCAGAGTGCTTGGGCTATCGTTTCGTTCCTCCGAGACCTTGCAGATAACGGCCAGGCTATTCTGTGCACGTACGTATCTATCTTATCTGATGTTTGACCGCTCAGCTGATATTCATTTTAGCATTCATCAGGTGAGATGCTTCCTGTCTCATGATTATCAGATTGATCATTGCTAACTTGCGCTTGGTTTAGCCTTCTGCCGAGCTTTTCCAGGTATATTGACTGCCCTGCCATCGACTTCGCTTGTTCTCAATCTTTTGCTTTGATTGCTTTGAACTCATACTAGGTCTTTGACCGGCTACTTTTACTTCGCCCCGGTGGTCAGACAGTGTACTTCGGGGACCTCGGCCACCATGCGACGACTCTGCTCCAGTACTTTGAGAGCAATGGCGCACGTCCTTGCCAAACTAGTGAAAACCCGTAAGCATCTCGACTCGGCCTTGATTCCTCACTAATTCGGCTTTGATCCAGGGCTGAGTACATGCTTGAAGCCATCGGTGCTGGAGCCACGGCTACTTCTGACAAGGACTGGCACGATGTGTGGATCAAAACAGGCGGAGCCAAGCAATTGGCTCAACAATTGGACGGTATTCATACCAACGGAAGGCGCGATGCTCCCGTGCACACGGAAGTCCGCTCTTCTTATGCGACATCCTGGATGTACCAGCTTAAGGAGTTAACGTTCCGGCAATACGCTAGTTATTGGAGGACTCCGGCGTATCTTATGTCGAAGCTTGCACTCAATATTATTGCGGGCTTGTTCATTGGCACGTCTTGCGATCACATTTGTAGAGTTCCTTACTCACCCTTCTTGTAGGGTTCACATTTTTCCGAGCTGGCAATACCATTCAGGATACGCAGAACAAACTCTTTGTAAGCACCACTGGTCATGATAGAACTATTCCTCATTAATTTACTACCTGATAGTCCATTTTCATGGCCACTGTGTTGGTTCGTTTACCATTTTCTTGCGCATTTGATTCACCCCTTATGCCGACGTGCAATAGAGTTCTCCGCTGGCGGGCCAAATGCTCGTTCCTTACATCAACACACGCGATATATATGAAGTTCGCGAAAGCGCGAGTCGTATGTACTCTTGGTCTGCTTTGGTTACCGCGCAGATATTGGTTGAGATACCATGGAATATCTTCGGTTCTACCCTCTTCTTCCTTTGTTGGTACTGGACTGTCGGATTTCCTACGAGTCGTGGTGGATACACATACCTCATGTTTGGCGTTCTTTTCCCTTCATATTTCACGACTATCGCTCTCGCCGTTGCTAGTATGGCCCCTACAGCGACGATTGCGGGGTTGCTGTTTAACTTCCTCTTTTCCTTCGTCCTTACTTTGTAAGCGCCGTTTTCTCTGTTGCATGTTCCAAGTTAATGAGAGCACTCGTAGTAACGGCGTCATTCAGCCCTTCTCTCAGCTGGGGTGGTGGAGGTGGATGTATCGTGTTTCACCATACACATATCTTATCGAAGGGCTGCTTGGGCAAGGTGAACTCTTTCCGATCTTCTATTTTCCCCACTTCTCATACTTCTGCAGCTATCGGACGCCAACTGATCGAATGTTCCGACAAGGAACTCGTCACCGTGAATCCTCCTTCAGGTACAAGCTGCTCCAGTTATCTGCAGAACTACATATCCAATCGTGGCGGCTACGTTAACAATCCGGACGCCACATCAGCCTGTCAGTTCTGTTCCTCTCGCACGACGGACGAGTTTCTTGGACCCTCGTTTAATATTTACTATCGGCATCACTGGAGAGATCTGGGTATTTTCTGCGCGTTCATCGTGATCAATGTGAGAATATTATACCAGCCTCCTTATGCGATGTGCATCCACTCACATTATTTCTTAGACCGTGGCGGTTTATCTTTTCACGTACATATTCCGAGTTCGGTCGGTAACATCATTAGCTAGAGGATTCATCGGGCGGAGGTGGCCTTCGCGTAGTTAAACGTTTACTTTTATACTTCCCAGCCTACTGTCTACCTGATATCCGATGTATTATGAGCCTGAAATTACCGAAATTTTTGCAGGCCACTTCCGGCCCCTGGGCATCCCCTGATCAACGCGATCACGCCACTCAACACGGCCCGTATAGGGTCCCTGCTGGCGATTCAACAACATCCCCTACGTTTCTTTGTCTTTACGCTCAATGTCAGGTCAATGGTCCTAGATTTACAAAGAGGTTGTGGCATTGACCTGACCTGTTACGCCAACAAGAGTTTGGACCTTCCTTTCACATATTTTCGACTACGCCTTTGCCCATACCATTGTATTTTATGAAGGATCGCTAGTGCTTAGGAATGAATCAACGACCAGTCCCCCCTTCATCTTGGTTAGCCACTAAAGACCTTCCGTATTCAATTTCTCGAGGACAATGCTCCGTATAGACCATACCGCGCCGACAGCTTAAAAGCCTTGCTTGTAGGCTCGAATCTCTCTCTCTAGTCCTCTGCCTCTTTTTGAAGACTCTGATCCCTTCGCCTTTACCCGAATCGTGATCGAGCGACAACAGACACCCATATTATCATGCCAGTATCCAAATTCGACGACGCCGATGCGTGCTCTTGCGACCGATACGACACACAAGGGATCTGTCGTCATATCTCTGGCGCTGTCCTCAAAGGGCGCGCCACAGGTACTCGCTTAGGACACGGCAAACGTCCCTCCGACGAACTCGTCTTATTCAAGACTTGTACGTTCAAGCAAAACGGGTATTGCAAGTTTGGTTTACGATGTAAGCTCAGAGCCGGACACGAGAAGGAGATCGAAAGGAAGTCTATTCTCGAGAAGAAGAAGACGGTTAGTTCATTACGCTACTCTTCTGGGAGGGGGATTGAGCTTTGACTGACTCTCTTATGTAGGGACAACCCGCGAAGTATGTTATGTCTATGACAAAGCAAACAACCAAGTTGACAGCCTTGGAAGACGGTGTTCCTCTTCCGATTGCTTCATTCTTCGCTCGCCACTCCTCTTTCAACTACAATTCCGATGACCATGCGCGTTTTGAGTTTCAGAGAATGCGTCTCTTTTACGGTTGGAAAAATGGCGATGAAAAATTCGACGAGGCGAAGAAAGCCTTCCGGAGAGCTTTAGTCGAGCAGTTCAACAAGATCTATGGGACGGAAGCAAACGCTGATGGCTGGTACAAAATTGCCATAGCTTTAGGCGTCCATAGAGCCCCTGAAGTGACCGATTTCAAAGAGGTGTGTAACCCTAAATTCTGCCTTGGTTGCCTACTAATCACGGAGCAGGCCGTAACCAAAGCCCACTTCAACCTTGTCGACCTCATTGACCGCAAGGACCTGGGCTCTCCTGTTCCGACGTTTTCTACCTCGAAGGATTTGAACGTCTATACTTCCAGCAGTAAGAAGTTCTTCCCGAGCTGCAAGGATGAGAGTAGTGTCGATGCTGGGCCCCTGTTACGGGCTTTATTGGTGATGTATGGTCTTCATAAGGCGGAGTAGTTTCCCCATCCTCTCGAAAGATCCTCTCGTAGTGCTTGTATCTGTGTCCAGAGGTCTTGTGGTGGGCAGGTAGTGTGTACGTGCAGCATTAATGCTAATTATGAGTATTCGCCTCCCTGATAGCCCATGTCGAATTTTTGACCTTTCGCAGCGCTCTTGAGCTAAAGTTGTGTTCTCTACAAACCCAAACCAGCAGAAATGAGAAGTTGTCCCCACTGCACCCGTCAACCAACGATAGCAGTGCTCAGCTTTGTTCGGACTGCACGACCACTCTTTCTTCTGTAAACCGGCTCGACTCTTGTATACTTTGTAGTTGCCCGTCGGAAACCTTGCATCCATTTGTCGAGTTCCTAAGCCACTGCGTACGAGTTTTTCCGGTTTCGTTTGGCTAAATATTTTCGCCTTCTCGAGGAACTGTTCCAAGATCATCGGAACCGGGAAGCCTTCTGCCTTCCAAAACTACCTGCGCACTTAAAACGGACTTCTCTCAGAAGTCTTGTTGGGCGCTTGATCTGTTTACCTGCACACCAACACCTCAAGTTTGTCGCCAATCTCTTAACCGCACATGCGAATACTGAAGCTACATCGCATGAATCGAAGAATCCGACAGGGCGATACCCGAGCTCCCAAGATAGTTCGCATAGCACAACCTCGACGTACCGAGACCATGTTGGACGTCTTCGATTCTCCGATACACTACTATCAGTAGGGATTGTAGGTTAAGTACAATGCCCTGCCTAAGCTTCGTACCTTTCGACTTCGCCTTGATTTACCCATGTCTATTGGTGACGATTATCTATCCACTTCGTCCACTAGTGGTGTGATGGCCTGCAAGTGGGTTGTACAGAAGTTTGATGAAGACTTGATGGATTCGGAAGGTATCCTAGCGAAAGTTGTTAAGGACATTGCAAGGTGTGTTCATTCCCTTCCTGTTTCGTGCACTCGTATTCACCAACCGCCTCCATGAATTTCAGTAACCTTCGCTATCAGAGATCTGTGGTTGTCTGCGACTCTAGAATACCACCTGCACACCCTCATCGCTCGAATAGTACACAAGCTCCAGTACACAGCTCTCCCCCGCCACCAACAGACGATGATGCCCACCGAGACATCCAACCATTGCGCATTAGGAAGAAGTCTTCTACGAAACGCCCATTCAGGCTCGCTCCTGATGCCTTGTTTTATGACGAGATTACATCCATCGAGGAGATGGCTTCTCACACTGCGAAGGCATCGATATCCAGTCCAGCCATCCTGGAGGAGTTGAGCCGACAGATCCAAGATGATTGTGATAGGCTAGGGAGGCTTGTCGCCTCGGCCAAGGTGCGATATCACTCATCCATTGCACTCTGCTCCTCCGCTGACAACGGGCTCATCTTATCAGAAGGAAATGACGTCCTCGGCTCAAAGAACCTTGCTCAAGACGCTGAGCCAGCGTTTGACGAGTAAAGTGATGACGGCGGCCTTGCTTGATCAGGTGCGTACATTTACCGAACGCGTCAAATGATACTAATGGACGTCGTCATTTCCTAGGGCGTGGAGGCTGAACACGTCGTCCTCGAAAACGAGGGGATACGAAACCTCAGCTGTTGCCGAGAACTAGATGTAGTGAATCAGGAAGAGGTGGCGGCGCTTCTTCTCCCTCGAATCCGACCCTTCCATTCTAATGTGTTGGTAGTTTCTGGTGAGTGACACTGCGTGATACATGCCAATTCAGCGCCTCATGACAGTCCAGGGCCCTCATACGACGCAGATACTGTCTCCCCAGACCACATGGCTTCGCTTCTTGCAATTGCCCTTCGCGCAAAGGAGCTTCAAATATGGACGAAATTCAAGGGAATATATACCGCCGATCCGAAGAAAATACCCTCCGCACGTTTGGTACCTTTCATCTCGCCCCCAGAAGCAACGGAACTTTCGAAGCAGGGCCAAAGCTTTCTACCCAAGCCAATATTGGATCAGGTATGCTATCTTAACGTGATTGCCTTAACCCCTGTCCGACTTACATTCTCCGTACCCCTTTAGCTCGTTGCCCATGCTATCCCTGTTCGCATGCGAAGCCTCAAACAACCGCAGAACTATGGAACTGTGATAGATCCTGCCTTGCGTTTCCAGGATCTCGACATCAGTGTCCCCAATTCTACCTTTGGCGATGCTCCTCCTACTGCCATAACAATCAAGGATGGTATCCTTATGCTAAGCATCAAGTCGCCTCGGGCAGGCCGTTCTTCACCGACATTCCTCTCGGGAGTTTGTGAGGTTTTATCGAAGTTTGGCGTGGTGGTTACTTTGATCAACACTAGCGAGCGGCATGCGAGCGTGGCTATCGAAGTTGGTTTGCCGAAGAATGTCTTTGAACGGGTCATTGCCAGCCTGCGAACTCAGGGAAAGGTAAGCTCCCTTCAGGGCCCTCGTTGTCTTGCCGCGTCGCTGATCACGCGAATAGGTCTCAGTCTACCATGACATGTCTATTCTTACCATCGTGGGCCGAGAGCTCTGCAGTACATCCGGTATCGCCGGTCGTGTTTTCAGCACATTATCCAAGGCGCTGGTGAATGTGGAGATGATAGGAAGAGTTAGCGATGTTAGTGTTGGTTGTATCGTTGATGGGGTAGACGCTACGAGAGCGCTCTGGCTAGCTCATCGGTGCTGTTTCGCCAGTGGGAAGACGGGAGCAGAGAGGAGTAATGCAGGTTAGTCATTTTCTGTTCTACCCGTCTGATGAATGCTGATCCGAAGCCCAGGCCCAGGCTTTTACTAGACGACGGACGGTTCCTGGTCTAATACGCTTTTTATCGCTATACACTATACCAAAATTTAACACTCCTTTTATACATCTCAAGCTATGAACGAAGTATCTATGCTATTCTACACGGCACAGGATGGATGAATAATCTAGGTATCTATCTAAATCCTGCGAGATCTACAAATACATATATAGCAGTTGTCCATATCATTGTCTTCGACTAGACCATTTGGTCTGGGGGAAGGGAAGGGGTCATCGGTGCCCTTGACGGCTCCTGTAAAGTCTTGGCCTCAGCAATTTGAGAATCATTTTGAGGAATACGAGATGATGCTGATCCTGCTGACGACTTCTCGAAGGGGTCAGACATCGTTTTGGTAGATGGAAGCGGAATGACAGCAGCATCATGGGGATTATTCGGCGTGAACCAGAAGGTTGGATATCGGCGCTGGATATTATTGATGAAGAGCGCTACTGCAAGCGCTAGCACGGAGGTGAGAAGGATGACTGGTAAGAAGTACCAGCCGAGCTCGCGAACATCAGGGTTCACAGTTGCGAGAAGTGCGGTAGCCCCTCCGGGTGGGTGTAGGGTGCCCGTGAGTTGCATAAGGACGATGGAAGTAGCGCACGAAAGGGATCCACCCAGCCATTCAAAATGGAGGAACTGTTCTTCCGTTGGGATGAGGTGGATGAGTTTCATGAAGCATATCCCGGTGAGGGCACCGATGAATTGGCCACCAAGGAGTGCTCTATGTTGCGCATGCACCTCCTAAATCATGTGTCGACCCCGAGTCGACTTATCATATGAATAATAGCTACAGTATATAAAGCCTCGTACTTACTCCTCTGATGAATAACACTCGTTCTACGAACTACTTGTGTGTGAATACAAACCTCAGGTGAATAGCTTTGCCTCTCACCTAGCGCGGTGCTCGCCCTTGTGGCTTGTAGCAATACTGCTGCTCAACAGGTTATGGGCCCCGCTAGTCGCTCTAGGAAAAGGGTGTCATTATGTCCCCTGAGTACTTGGTGACAAAGCTACCTAACCTACAAACTGTCAGGCTGCTTAATTGCGCTTTGACAGGGGCAGTCAGGGGTTTCCTTTTCTCGCACTATTCTTTGAATGTTGTGCTGATGAATTGTTTAAAACCTCAGATATTTACTATGTCTTCTAACGTTGACACTGCTGGTCTCAAATCCGTTGTTGGTACCCTTACCGGAACCAACTATCAGACCTGGTCTTCAAAGATGACTGCCCTCCTGAAGGCGAAAGGGGTCTGGCTCTACGTCGATGGTACTATTAAGAAACCTGCTCTTGTTGTCACTGCCGGCACCAGTGAAACACCTGCTGTCGACACTACCGCCGCTGTTAACAGCTGGCTTGAAAAGGACAACATGGCCATCGGTATCATCTCCCTCACCATCTCTGATAATCTTCAGAACTACGTCAAGCCGACTTCTAAAGAGACCTGGGATAAACTCAAGGACAAATTCTCCGCTACCTCCGTCTCTGCTGCTTATGAGTGGCTTCAAGCTCTTCTACACGTTCGGCTGAAAGCTAGCGAAAATCCCACTCCCACCATTGAGAAATTCCGCTTCTCCTTCCGACAACTCGAAAAACTTGGCCTCGTCGTTCCCACATCACTCCTTGCCCTAATCTTCCTCACAGCTCTACCTAAGGAATGGGAGTTCATTGCCCAACTGACTGTGACCAAAGAGATTTCCTCTCTCGATTTCAACGACGTCGCTATCTATGTTGAGTCTGAATGGCAGCGTATGCAAGTTGTCAAACAGGGGAATGCAACCGCCAACAAACTCTCTGCTGTAAAGAAGAAGGGAAAAAATCCCAACTTCCAACAGCAGAAACAGAAGAATAACGCCAAACCCTATGGCGACTCTTCTGGGCAGAAGCAACCAGCGGAATCTGGTCCTTCTGACGACTCTCGTCACAAACGCAAGCGTAGTAAGTGTGGTGGCAGAGACAGAAACAATGTTGTCGTCGTCGAGGACTCATTTGCCAATGTTCTTACCATGCAGCCGCCTTCCCCCCATACTCACACACTTCTCGATCGCATCGACACTTCCTCCTCGTCTGCGCCAATTGTCGTTGGTGAAACCAACACCGTCGTTGGACTTCCCGCCATGCCTAAGCCCAAGTGGTTCAACCACAAACACAAGGAAGTCGCGCCCCAGCAGTACAATGGACAAGCTAAACCGTCCAACTGCAAGTCTATTGGGGACGACAACCTGGCTAAGGCACGCTCGCTGGTTTCTCGCATCACCGAACAACCGGCTACGACTGAAACTCTTCGCCGCCTCCATGGCATGTTTCAGCGTCAGTCCACATCCTCGACTCCACCCGCTGACATCTCTGATGATGAAAGCGATGACGATGACGATGACCACATCTCAAAGCGCTTCAGGTCTGAAACACCTGAAGACTTACGCTTTCGGTCGTCTCCTTTAGAGGAACGTCTTCGATCTCCTAGCCCAGAGCCAGTATATGACTCTGACTCGCTCTTCGATGAGCTTGAGACTGGCTACCAGAATGAGAGGTATGTTAATTCGTACCCTAAGTCGTCCTCACACTCTGATCACATTGATTGGCAGCGTCCTCTACTCCGAGGGTCCCGCGCCTATGTAATTACCAATGTTGATGTACATGGACTGTCCCGCGCAATAAATCGTTTTTATTCTAACAATGCTGCGAATGACAATAAGTACCATGTAATGAGTGTTGAGATTGACGCAAATCCAGATATGGATTGGTGGATGCACGACTCTGGTTGTTCTTTACATACAACCGGGGTTATGTCCGACTTTGCCCATTATCACCCCTTTAAGCGGAAAGATCAAATCTTTGTGAAAACCGCTAACTCACATTCATACATTAAGGGTGTTGGTACCATCTTGTTTCGCTATGAACAACTTGTTGAGCGAAACGGCGAAGTCGTCCGCCAAAACAAACTTATGAAGCTGTATCCAGTGTATTACATGCCTGAGATGGGTGAACTCCGTCTTATTTCTACCGGAACTTTCCTGAAGGATCGTAACCGTGAATTAAGGGCTACACGAGATCGCTTTGAGTTTATTGATAGTCGATTGGAAGATCCTATCATCATGTCTGGATATCACCGTGGTCAGCATGACACATGCTATTGGACCAGAGGAACTGCGAGTCAGGAATCTATTGTCCAGTCCAACGCGATCCTCTTGAACAGTGTAGACTCTAACACTTGGCACCAACGTCTTGGACATCCATCTCCAGATGTATTACGTCAGTTTAAGAAGCACACTGAGAACTTCCCAGATCTTAAGATCTCTGCTGATCGATCTAAGCCCTGTAAGGGTTGCGCCGAAGGCAAAACCCCACAGGATTCGTTTCCGCAATCGCTGAATCGAGCATCGAAACCTTTTGAGAAAGTCCACTCTGACTTGAAAGAGTTTCCGGTGAAGTCCTATCATGGATATCACTACTACATCTCATTCTTTGATGACTATACCTCGTACGGATGGGTCCGCTTATTAAAGCGTAAATCTGAGGCGTTTACCGCAACTCGTGATTTTATTGCCATGGTTAAAAATCAATATAATACCATGATTAAGACCTGGATGTCCGATGGAGGGGGAGAATTCAAATCCCTAGAATTCAAAGAGATGCTCAATTCAAACGGAATCAAAATAGATCAATCAGTTGCGCATCAACCGCAACAGAACGGTCGCGCTGAAAGATTCAACAGGACGTTGATGGATAAAGCGCAAGCTATGCGTTTCCATGCTTGCATTCCTCCGTCCTGGTGGGAATTCTCAGTTGAATATGCGGTTCATATTTACAATCGCACGCCCATAAGGCGTCTTAAGTGGAAAACACCATTTGAGATGCTGAAAGGCGAGCTTCCTGACATCACTCACCTTCGAGTGTTTGGCTGTGGTGCTTATGTCTACTTGCCTGATGCTGTTCGTCCAAATAAACTCAGTCCCAAAGCCGAACTTATGTGCTTCATTGGTTTGACTGATGGTATCAAAGGATACAAATTCATGCGACTACATAATAATACCGTCTTCCATGGGACTAAGGCTCTCTTTGATGAGAATCTACTACCAAAATGTCCTAAGTCTGGTCAACCTTCTGGAAGATCAGACGGTGGTAATCCACCAGATGACGATGAACCAGACAACGATTTTGATCCATCGGGTGCTGGTGGAGGTGCTCGTCCTCCATCACCTAATGAGGGGTCCGAGACTGAAAATGACTTAGATCAACCTCCCCGATCTCCTTCCCCACAAGGCCCTGCTGAAGACGAACCGGTTGAGGATGATCAACTCCCGGAACGCTCTCCGTCGCCAGAGTTACCCCCGCCTCCTCCACCTGAGCCGGTTAATCAACCTGCACCAGAGGAAGTGCAGGAAGGACCTAGAAGGTCAGGCAGACAGAGAAAAATAGCAAAAGGCCCACCTGGATCGATATATGAAAGAGAAGGTGATAACCGACTCCCTCATGAGATCCAAAGGGATATTGAGAAAGATTCAGATTGGAGGAAACTTGTAGGGGATAAAGAATTGGGTCGCTCCCGATTGCCCACAACTTCCAGGCGTCGTGGTAAAACTCAACCACAAGCCAACCAACCTGCACCGGACACTCCTGGTCCTTCTCATACCCAAAATAATGAGGATGCTGATTTAATTCGCATGTCTCAGGAAGGGGGAGTAGAGTTCATGAAATTCCTGCTGTCAAAAGCGGTTGCAGTTTCTGAACCAGAGACTGAGCCTGTAATAAATTCAACAGAGCTCAAACCCGATAATATTCGGGAATGGACATATCGTGACATCATGCGTCTACCGCTTGAAGAACGTAAACCATGGATTGAAGCTTGTAAGGAGGAGCTGAAATCATTGCGAGATCGCAAAGTTTACAGTCTGGTAAAGCTACCGAAAGGTCGCAAGGCAATTAAATGCCGTTGGGTCTTTGACATAAAGTCAGATGGCCGTAAAAAAGCTCGATTGGTTGCCAAAGGCTTCTCTCAGAGAGAAGGAATTGATTTCAATGAAATCTTTTCCCCCGTAGTGTGATATGAAACATTCCGAATGATACTTGCGCTAGCCGCTTGTGAGGGATGGCACTTGGAAGGTCTAGATGTTAAAACTGCCTTCCTTTACGGTAAACTTGATGAGGAAATCTATATGGAGCAGCCAGAAGGCTTTATAGCTAAAGACAAACAGGATTTTGTCCTACGTCTATGGCGAGCCCTTTACGGACTCAAACAAGCAGCACTTTCCTGGTGGAAAGAGCTCTCCAAGTCTATGGCAGAACTTGGATTCAAACGTGCAAAATCCGACAGTGGCCTATTCATTTACAAGCATTCGAATGGCACTGTTGTGATTGCCATCATATATGTTGACGATGCACTATTCTGTGGCTCTGACCGGCAGCTTGTTTTACAACTAAAAGCCGCGTTCATGAAGCGATGGGAATGTCGTGATTTGGGTGAAGCCAAAGAGTTCCTTCGTATGCGAATTCTGAGGAAAGGTCCCAAGATCTATCTTGATCAAGAGACTTATTTGCAGAAAGTTATCAGGCGTTTCAACCTTGAGAACTGCAATACCACCCGTACTCCGCTACCCACTGGATACCGACCTGAACCTAATCAAGGTACAGTCGGCCCAGCACTTCGTTCAAGGTTCCAACAAGTTATTGGATCTCTTTTGTACATCATGCTTGGCACACGTCCAGATATTGCCTACGCTGTTGTCAAACTGTCCCAGCACTCTGCCAATCCGTCCAAAGAACATTTGGATAAAGCACTTTATGTGGTGCGATATCTAGCAGGAACACAGTACTATTCTGTCTGCTATGACGGATCAAATCAGGAAGGAGGCTTAATCGCCTTTACCGATTCAGACTGGACAAGTCCGAGATCTACAACTGGATACCTGATTAAACTTGCCGGTGGCATAGTTTCCTGGCAATCTCATGCTCAGAGAACACCTGCTTTGTCCTCAACTGAAGCCGAATACATGGCTCTCTCTGACACAAGTCGTCAGATTATGTGGACAAAAAACTTATTCTCTGAAATCGGAATGGATCTTGGTCCTGTACCGATTTGTGGTGATAACCAAGGGTCAATCTTCATTGCATCGAACCCTGTCTCCGAAAGGAGAACAAAACATATTGATCTCCGATATCACTACATCCGTGATCGGATTGAAGCTGGAGACATTGAATGTTTCTTTATCAGTGGCACTGAAAATCCCGCTGATATGTTCACCAAAAATCTTGGCTGGGTAAAGTTCACCCTATTCCGGTCCATGCTTGGAATTCGATTCTTCGATTCTGCAGCGTCCGCTTCGAAATTCAAAGGTATTTCTTAGCGAGGGGGAGTGTTGCGCATGCACCTCCTAAATCATGTGTCGACCCCGAGTCGACTTATCATATGAATAATAGCTACAGTATATAAAGCCTCGTACTTACTCCTCTGATGAATAACACTCGTTCTACGAACTACTTGTGTGTGAATACAAACCTCAGGTGAATAGCTTTGCCTCTCACCTAGCGCGGTGCTCGCCCTTGTGGCTTGTAGCAATACTGCTGCTCAACACTCTAGGCTGAGCGTATGGTGATTCTATGGCGCCGTAAATGAGGACAGCGGAAGATCCCTGTGGAGATGAACCTATCAGATAAGCCTTGAATGGAGGCGGAAAGAGCGCACGAAGCTGGCAAAGATGGCTGGTACGCCTTTAGCGATGAAGTACTCTGCATGAGCAAATACTGCTTGAATGACCGCCATAGCAGAAAAAGTCGCGAAAAAGGTCCTATTGTTCATTAGGATGCGATTGAAAGTGGAGGAATAAACAAATACCAGAAACATAGCTGAATTTGGTCACGATATCTCCGATTTAGAGGTATTTGATCCTGATTTGAAACAGCAGGAAAGGGCAACTTGGTCGACACGGGTGCACGAAAGCCTAGCCATCGACTGATCCACCAAGGGAGATACGAAAGTGGGGAGGATGCCTCCTGAGGGACCATTGGGAAGATGAGGTAGTGACTGGGGGGATCGTGAGGAAGACGACAGACATTGATATATACGCACGAAATTGCGAGTAACAAACTACGGAGCGTAAGGCAAAGCTCGACTACAACGGCTTCGGGATGAATTATCCGAAGGGTATGAGAATTTCATCTTCAAGGCCGACAGGCTTCATGAAACCAAGGAAGTTCTTCGCTGAGCGGACTACATATGCAGTAAGCTAGGCATTACAACCACAACGAGGTGTTCTCGCTGGCCGGGTCGAAAGCTCTCTAAGTCAACTCTAAGTTAATATAGGTAGCTACTTCGTCTATGGCAACTGTCCAGCAGGTAAAGGAAGAGCTTAACAATCACCAAACAGCGAGAAATCAACAAAGTGCCCGTCACAAAACGCAATCCGTGGGAAGGGAAGGTGATAATGATAGAAAGGGCGAGAAAGTCACGGATGGTGCGGCACAAAGGGCCGTTCGATACGATCACGGAGGCAAGTGCCTCGTTTCCCCTAATCAGAGGCAACCCCGAGCGATGGAAGCGGAAGGGAACGGCTTGAGGCTCGTGACGATAAGTGAGGTACAATATATAGGCCGGGGCAAGGACAGGCGGCGAACGATAAGTAGATAAGTTAACCTGATACGTGGAAGCGCAGGCCAAGCATGGCCCCGCAGGAAACAGTTCCCGCCGTGCTAAAAGTGTGGGCGAGAAGGGGTCTCTGGAGGTTCCTCCATGGATCGGGCCACAGCGACTTGTTGACTACGATACGCTGGTGATGGGTCTGGGCGTCGTTGGCATCGGCGCTTGTGCGATTTGAGGTACTTCTGACTTTTCCTGGGAAATAGGAAGTGGGATTTTTGCGGCATCTTGAGGCGTATCGGGGAAGAACCAGAACCGTGGGTACCGACGTTGGATGTTATTGATAAGAAGTGCAATGACTAGCGCCAGGCTAGCTGTAAGTAGGATAATGGGTAGGAAATACCACGATAATTCTCGAACGTCTGCATTGACGGTTGCGAGTAACGCTGTAGCTCCGGCGGGAGGATGTATAGTTCCCGTTAGCTGCATGGCAACTACGGAGAGTGCGCATGAGAGTGATCCTGCCAGCCACTCGAACTGGAGAAATTGTTCCTCCGTTGGGAGGAGCTGTACAAGCTTCGTGACGCATATGCCGATCAGGGCACCAATGAAATGACCGCCCAAAAGGGATCTAGGTTGCGCATATTGGGAGTCGATGAGTCCGTATATGAGAACGGCGGAAGAACCCTTGTCGGTATAGAATTTCGGTGAAGCAGGCAGGATGGTAAGAAGGGATATGGACGTACGAAGCTAGCGACGATTGTCGGTGCACCTTTCGTGGTGAAATATGGTGTATGGAATACGGCCTGAATAGTGGATATGGCGCAAAACGAAGCAAAAAAAGACCTAACCACCCTTGGTAAGACATAAGTTAGAGTAAAGTAACTGGATGGCATACCAGAAGCAAATCTGGAATTCACCGACCCATGCCTCCTTCTGGGATTCCGGGGTTACATGCGTAGGAAGTGGAGGGGGCTGATCCTTTCGATAGCCTACCCAACGAGTAAGCCACCACGGTAGGCGAGGAAGGATAGGCGACGGGACCGTAGTGCGCATGTCCGTTGGAGAGTGTATGAATTGACTGGAGGATGCAAACGGAGGTATGTTTGCTTTAATGGAAGCTTAAAAGAAGGATAGAGGTACACATATATATGAATGCATGTGAAACAGGTGTAAGACTGTCGGTGATGAAACATCAAGAGGATCATCTAACTACTGCGTAGAAGAGGCGCTGATACCGCAAAATTAGCTGCTTCTCGAAGGAAGGATATAATCGTATGAGAGACGGAGGCAAATTGGCGTAAATGGCAGCTGCGAAGGGCAGTGGACGATGAGTATTATGCGTACCCAGAGTGACGTGCCTAAGGCATGAAAGAGACACGAAAGTTGGATACACCAGGTAGAAGTACTCATCGCAAGCCACAATTATGTTTACGTTGGTGAGGAGGCAGCGGTTGACTGATTACACGTGGGTCACAGCGGATGGACACGGGTTGATCATCACCAGTTCGAAACCGGTGCAATGAATTGAACTTGGAGAAGTATCGCTTGAGGTAAGGGCGTGGACAGTGCCCGTATCGTAACGAATTCACAGTCCACCAATAACAGCGAGGGAAGAAGCTGGATAGAGATTTACATTGGCCGCTTCAATGCGAGTGCGCGTGTTTGCTGTATACTTGAGGTACGAGCAAAGTCAGGTTATGAGTGGCGACCAGCTCTCATCACATCAACGAGCGTCTGCTCGTCCAATAATAGCCAGAGAAAAAGCTTGACCGGCGCTGAAGCACTAGTACCATCAACCGCCTCATCCCACGCCGGTTGCGCGTGTTGCTACATGAAGCCTACGAGCTGACCAGCGAGACATTCTGGGCAGCTGACGCATTGAGTATGAAAGAGTCATCGATGAGGCACTGCGTAGCGTTCGGGAGCCGGATGCAAGGGTTGGAAACTATCTCGCTGCGGCGGTGCATAGAGCCGTCGAGACAATCGGTGAGTCCAAACTACAGTCAGAGGCGAGTATCCGATTTCCTGCGGTGTAGGTTCATGTATTAGAGAGCGACCCAACATGAAATGCGATCAACAATGATGCACAGACTGAGAGAGACTCGATAGCTGAGCGAAGTCAATATACCTCAAGCGAGAAGGTAGTAAACATGAGCTGCGAGAATCTTCTATCCTCCTGTTGCAGGCAAGGTAATAATCGAATAATCGAAGAGGGCCAGTTGTCCAAGAAGTTAGATATGTTGATTTAATCATGTAACGCCTGATGGCATGCCCTCTGCAAGCACGGGGAGCAGCAGGAAGGCGCTGTACGAGTGAGAAATGTTAACTGTTTGAGAAGATGGAAAGCGTGATGAAAATGGTTGAATTTGGATGGAAACGAAGTTGAAAAGGGACCCCAGTGCTGTCACACGCTCACAAAATATTTCTCACAATCAATACATACTGAGTACTGAGTCATGGTTTTCACCTTGATACGGAATCCTCCCATTACTTTTTAACGAACTATACCCTTATCAGATTATATCCTCATGTTTCACTCTTCGTGACGGCGCGATACAGGTTCAGATAGGCCGTCACCGCTCGATGGCTTACTGCTGACGGAGCCGTAGGTGCATGCCGGTGATCACAGGAGGAATGTCGTGGCAGCAATGATTAGTGCTCGGCCTGCGGTACTCAACGAGATAACTGACTCTCGAAAGAGGGGCGGATAGTATCGGCTTCATATCTCGTCGCCAGAGAAGTTGTGCGCTACTGGAGGTCGTTGAAAGACTCGGAGGATATCCGCTGCTGGTACGGGTAAGTCGGTAGTTTGGTCCCATCCCATCCACATCCCGTAAAACAGGGCTCTGATGGTATGTCATTAGATGCACATATCTAGATATCAATATGTGGTGTAGTCCGGCAGTTATGCTCTGAGGACAAGAGCTACGAGTTTTTCACCGCTCCATTCATCACGATGTAACCGTCGGCGCTGAGTTAGTGCTACTCCACTTTCCCCCTGTTGACATTGTTCGGTTCAAGAGGCCACAAAACCATACCACAACATGACCACAGACCAGAATATATAACACAAATCCCTCAGTCATCCTTTCCATTATACCTCCATGTCGTTCCACCTCCCCCTCGAGCTTCTCGTTACAATTTTCCTCTGGGCAACCACTCCGTCCCCAGAATCCAAGTCTCCCTATAACACCCTGGTTCTTTTAAGTCAAGTTTGCTCGGAGTGGCGCTGGATCGTGGTTAGAACCCCCACATTATGGTCAAATATCTATGCCACCTACTCTATCCATGTCATCGATACCTTCCTCCGTCGTTCTCAAGGCGCCGGTATCAGACTCCTAAGCCTTGGTGGTTCCGACGAGCGTCCTATCAATCTGAGGGCTGTTTCGCGTGCCTTGACGAACCAAGTTCATCGTCTCACTTCTATTGATGTCGTGATCCATGCCTCGCATTGTTCTCTCATTACGCGCAACCTGTGCTACGACGCCCCAGCATTAGTCTCCTTCAAGCTCCGCACCATAGGCCATCCCATCAAGGAGCCCCGGTCTCTGCATGAAGGAATCTTTGCTGGAAAACGTCCACCTAACTTGCGATACCTAGCCCTCGACGGGTTCACTGTACCCTGGGGATCACCTCTCCTCAGCCACCTTTCTACGCTTTTGTTGTCTCAAAGCTGCGGTTTCATGTGCCGACCCTCGTACCCCTCATTCATCTCTGTGTTGGACAACTTGGCCTTGCTCGAGGATCTATCTCTCACAGGGTGCTTACCTCTAGCCATGCCTAGAGCCTCCGGTGTTGTCATCAAGTTTCCTCAGCTCCGACAGCTATATCTATACGACGATATTGCCTCCGTTGAAGGGCTTTTCGATATCGTTGAACTCCCGGTCCTGGAAACGCTGACAGTTTACGGCGAATTATATGATGCAGACCCCCTTACCCTTTGCAAGCAAATCGCCGTCCTTCTGGGCCCTTTACTCCAAGTCACGCCAATCGACAATGTCCAATTTTCGATTACCCCGCGACCTCAACGTGCATGTGTTGGTGCTGGTGTGCGTCTCAGGAGCTCCAAAGCCGACTCACCTTCCCCCATTCTTCGAATGACGCTGATCACGCGCGCTGAACACTCCGTTACGCCACCCGAAACCGTCATCATTTCAGCTATCCGCGCTTTCTCCCTCGAGAAAGTAGTCACCTTACATTGCCATTTCAGCGAACGAACAACAACACCTCTCTGGACCCATTCTCTAATACCCCGCATTCCTCGTGTCGAGACGTTGATATTATCTAATCTGGCGACCGAGTCGTTCTTCACTGCTTATCAAAGTCGACTCATTACGACCGGCGATGGGTTATTCTTCTACGACGGTGCGAAACTCCCCTATCATGATCTCATAGCAATAGTGGGAGACTGGCCAGTTGGTCCTACCCCTCAACATATAACCGAAGTATTATCCAGTCGGAAACACCAAGGACTTGCAGTAATCTGCTTCGATGGCAAGGGAGTGAAATGGTGTCCGAGACGTTAGGGGTGTAGGGGCTGGCGATGATTAGATATATTTGTCCTTGCTTATTTCGAAGAAGAAATGATTTTCGATTAACACCCTCATCTGAACCTCGTTCAACCAGTGGTAGGGTCATAACAGATCTATGTCAGGAAGTCACAGTAAGCAGCTCCTCACCGCAAGGCATTATCGCTACTTGTCTTATAGGAAAGCCCTAGATGTCCCATCGCCTAGGTTACCTCCGGAGATCTATGCTCACATCTGCGAAATTTTGACTCTGGACAAACCAACATTGGCTACCCTTGCCGTCGTATCCCGAGCGATGCATCACTTTGCTGAAGTCTACCTCTACAAGGACCTTCGACTTCGATTGACCAGGAGTTATAACTCATCATTCCATTTCCACTTTATCGCATTGCAGACCTTGGTTTCGCCGACCTTCACCAAGGCTCTTGCTTTATACACCAAACACCTTGCGATCTATATTGATTCTGTTCTTGACAATACATTCGAGAGCGAAATTTCTCGCGCCTTAGCTAGTGCGCGCCCTCATTTGACCAAATTGTCTTCTTTCTTTTTCCACGGAGACCATGGCAATCATAATCCGGGGGGACCGTTTTCCCTAAATATTCTACCCCTCCCTGTCTCCGGTCGTCTGACGCACCTCCGCCTTGGCGATTTTGTTGATGCTTCGACCTTGCGCATTGCTGTCATGTCGCAACCCTCATTGCAATATTTATGGATCCCGGATGTCGACTTGACAAAGGCAACCGTCTGTCTACCGCCGGGCAGTCTGCAGCACTTACGATTTGTGCATGGATCAGCCCGGCTACTCTCGATCATTCCACCGCCCACCAAGATTGTTCATGCAGACGTAGACATCGACCTCGACGTGTTTCTTCACCCACAGCCTTACCCAGTCTCCTGCATCAACTTTACAAACCTTCAATCGCTTTCGTTCACCAATATTTCCCTCGGTCGGGATATCTTTCTTGAGGACCATTTACCAAACCTCGTGTACCTAAATATGACAATCTTCAGGGTAAGCCACAACACCCTCCCATGCCATATAGTGTACCGTCTCTCAATTTCCCGTTACCAGTCAATTTCTGCTCAGCGTCTCCGTGCGTTCTTGCCCAAGAACCGGCTCACGTACCTTCGTGTGGCCTCTCAGCTAGTAGAGCCCGAACTCGAATTCGCGCAGGTGCTCTTTCCACACCTCCCTTGCTTACGGAAACTTGACTTCCCTCGAACCCCGTATTGCCCGTTCAGCGTAGTCGAAGAATGGAAACGCTTCCATAGGGATGCCAATGACACTACTTTAGTCGAGGGTGCAGTGGATATCTTTGATTACTGGTGGCTTTCGAGCGAGTTGAGCGCCAGAGAAGTCGTGAGGTGAAAACCTTTCGTGTGGGGCTCTCAATGGTAGCGGCGCCATTGCGCATGCAATTGACGGCAGGCCAAGCATCATACATCCGACACCACAACTCTCCTCGCGGGCGGGGAATCGAATATATGTATATCACGATGAATGAACCTACCCATCTTGCCCATCTTGAAGGCGAGATCTGAAATGACCAGCTGGCTGAGAGCGATTGGGGATGGAGGACGAACAAAAGTGTCAAACTTAGGCCCAAAAACGGACCTCGGCGTCTTTGGCCCACAAAGACGTTCCATTCAAGTTGCAGGTGTATGGTCCAATTCTCCTCTGTGTATCGCCTCTGTTGACACGAGTCCCTGGCTCATTTCCATCCCCTCTCTCATCCGCCCAGGACGACTCCAACATCAAGTCGACCGCCCAAGCCGCTACCCTACTATCAAAGCAAGACGTGGAGTCACTTACCATCACGCTGTCCCAACGACTCCTCCCAATCGCGTAGCCGTCATTGCGTTCCTTCTTCTCCTCTTCCTCCATCTTCTTCTCCCTCCCAAAGCCTTCGCCCTACCCCCAACCCCTGCTCCCTCCTTCCTCTTCAACACCTCGAACGATCCTTTTGCGCGCATTTACCACCCGAACCACCACTCCGGCCACCTCATCCGTGCTTCCAGCTACCGAAACAGAACATCTTCCGCGTTGAAACTGGGGGAGTCCACCAACCATCAGGCTGCCAGCGACATCCAGGACGACAAAGATGAAGACAACAACAGCGACGCTGTCACCCTGAATCTTCGCAACCGAGACGACCCCAGACCATATGTTGGATGTGGGATGACGAACAAGACTGCATCGACAACGATGGTGGGAAGGAACACCGAGTACGGACGATACGACAAGCGATGGTAAGTTATGCTCGTTACCTTTATCGTAATACCCCAACCTTTATCCCTTCCCCTCATCGTCTAGACCTGCCCGTCACCGTGACTCTACCCAACCGACCAACATCAAATGGGAGCTTGCCCTCCACGCCCGTTTTCTCCTTCATCCTCACCACCTCGAACGACGTTTTCACAAGCATCTACCAACCCGAACATCATTTCGACCCCCCCAATACATGTTCCGGCTGCCAAAACATGATGTGGTTAGCATTGAAAATGATACATCGTCAGAGAAACCCACGAACCATCACTCCGCCAACGATATAGACGGCGAGACGGCAAGGACGACTGCAGCGACCACTATTCCTTCCAGCCGGAGCCGACGACGACGAACTGGGATCAAGCGATGGGATGGGCAAGGGAGCAGATGGTGGGCTGATGGGTTGATGGACAGCGGCGGGAGAACGGGAAAAGCAAAAAGGGATGGTAAGTGATGATGGTGCCCTTCGTCCAAACATCCTAACCTTTATATCCCTTTCCTTCCACCACCTAGGCCCCGTTGTATGACTACACCCAATCCCGGGACACGGAACGAACCCATCAGAAACCCAATAACGGAGCATTGAAGGGTGGAGGAAATGAAGGGACACGGAGTCTAGGACTCGGCGATAGGTGCGTAGTCGTGCCTGCATTCATATGAGTATTTGCGGCTCACGCCTTTTTCATCTTTCTTTTCAGATATTCAAACTCCCTCGCATTCAACCAACGGCATCCTGCGCCCGCTGCAAATTTCACTCCCAAGGACAGGATGCACGACCTCACGCCAATATCCGCTTCGTAGGCAATACGCCTACGATACGTACACCCCATCATCATAGGTTGTTTTCGTCAGGCGTTCGCGTTTGGGCATCGAGAGAAAGTCAAACGGTTGACGTTTGTACACAATGTTATCCTTGTGTCGCCGGTACACGCAAATGCGTAGGACCACCCCCAGTACATCGTCGTCAAATTGATCCCAGTCATATACGGCGTTGTATACACGTTTGTAACTATCAATATAATAGATTTCCTTCCTTCCTCTTGCGCAGCCTGAAATACGGACACTCGGAACGCCGGAACGCATGCTATACAAAGGCCCAGGTTCGGAGGCTTTCACGATATTCGGTGTCGTACTTGGCTTACCTCTGCTTCTTCTCTAGCCTCAGACGAATCCAATGCCGCACCTGTTAATGGCTGCACGTAAGTTATCCCCTTCCCTCGTTTCGATTGGATCTAAACTCAAGTTTCCCGCTGTAAAACTTTGCCTTTCGTTTCAATGTCCCAACGTTCAACGCTAGTCGTTCCGAATGAGTTCAGCCGGCTTGGTACGTTCGCAAGTTGCACGATGTGTCTGGCGTCTGGCCGGGAGAATGCGAGTGTGGGTCCATGGGAGCTACTTGCAGGGTTTGGCATTCCGTGTGTCGCTCCATGTACGTCCGCTGTCTCTCTTCTCGCCAATACATCTCCTCTCATTTACTAGCATCCCTTTCCGCGCCCCCATCGATCGTGGATACTGAATCCTTCAACTGAGTTATTCTGAATGAAACAGACGGGGCGCCGACTGTCGCAAGGTGATTAGCATGCTAGGTATGTCGTTAGCTACTCAACGCACACATCCCTGAATCCTTGGATCTCACTAGGCGATCGTACCTTTCCGTCACAGTAGAGCCTTTGAGCTCAGGGTCGATGTTTCCGGCCCCCTCGATCATCAAGCTTCAAGTTTCAACAACCGAGGGTCGATGTCGATCGCTCGTTCGGAGGTTGTAACCACCTCTCGATTCAACCGAACCCGGCCTTCAAGCTTCAATCTTCAATCTTCAACCTCCCAAACCCATCATAACTCGTCCCTGAATACCTCTCGACGGCCGCAATCTCGTAAACCCAATACATGACGGCGACGGGAGATCAGGGAAGAGTTGTTATCAATTGAAGGGCACCGGGGATCAACGATGCATGGAGTCTGCATCGCGATATCAAGGTTCGTCGAGATTCTATATTGCTGCTATCACATACCGTGGGTGGTACCTCATCATTGTTCGCCTCAGATACACCCCAGCGGCCCCCTCTTTCCTTGACATCCCAACGGGGCCCAGGGCAATTGGCAATCGCGCTCACATATCCGCGTATCCCGAGTCCCTGCCACCCCTCGTCGCTAGTGACTTGAGTTTGCGGCACCGTGGAAATTTTCGTTGGGATGGTGTTGCGATCAGAAGGAATGTGTACATACGCAAGGGGAGCGGAATGGTTGGATCGTCGATTCGTGTGGTTGAATTACGACAAGGTTCAATCGACACGATACCGCTGTTCTTCTTTGTTGACTTGGATATGTTCTACGCGCCCTGGTTGGAAATTTTCGTCGAGATGCTGTTTCCATCAGAGTCGCGCATACACACAGGGAGCGCAACGGTTGAGTCATCGATTCGCGTGTTTGAATTGCAACAGATCCAGTCCATACGATACAGTTTTGACTAGGATTAGCTTTGGGTACGGTGAGATGGATGTAGTTTTTGGCGGGATACGCACGGGGACCGGAACGGTCGGATTGTCGATTCGTGCGTTCGAATTGCAACAACACACGAATCGCAACAAGTTCAGTCCGTACGATAGAACGTCAATACCCAGGAGTAGATACCGCCACATTGCTGTTGGAGAATGAATTTAGCTGGATTGAATAACACAGAAGATTGTAAGAAACATGAGTGATTGATTGAATAGATTGAGGACGAGTGCAGAGATGGTGAGCCGATGGATGGTGAGAGTATGCAACTTACTCGACATAACCAAATAATTGGATGTTGGTAAAGATTGCACGAGGGGGAACCATACGGTGTGGAGTACATACAGTACGGCATTGAGTCAATTAGCATACAATACATGAAGGCGTAATGACACATTTACCTTTTGTTCAAGATGCATTCAAGGACTGTAATCGTACCAAGTTCGGCATTGAGAGTGATGCAGGATGGTTCAGAATTCATTTTGACCCGATCTGCAGTTAGAGTCAGGCATACTGAGAACTGTTCGATATCCAGCGTTTACAAGAAAAGTAAATGGAATGATATCAGACGAGTTCACCTGATGCTTTCACATGAATATACATTACACAACTGCTCTGTGTGCTCATTTCGACTCAACCTGTTCTCGTGAAGCTTACCAAAAGCTTTGTCAAGCTTCTAAGGTTCCACAGAGTGTTTAACATTGAAACCCAAAGGTAAACGACTTCGACATATCAGTGACGTTGATCCATATGGATGCCGACTGTATTCCCCTCTCGTAAAGTGGTAAGCACTAATGGGGGTGACTTGTGCATTGACTCCACCAGGTACCATCATAAATTGCAAGCTAATCGAGCTGACTTGATGCCTTGAATATGCATTCCACAGGTCAACCCTCCTTGGTGGACGTGTTAGCGCAAGTTAGTTGCAAGCCCCTAATTGTTGAATTATCTTATTCAGTGCCGTTCCCTCAATCACACGTACTCAGAGTCAGTTATCAGACTTAATAGCATTCTCAAAGCGTGAACTATTGGCCTGCAGTCTCAACGGGGGTATTTTGTCAAACTAGAAGGTTTCTCATCTTCTACCCCTGTTCGGCATGGACTTTGATGCATACTTAGCTAGCGATCATCCATACTCACCGGCACCTCCCACCAAGACTCAACAATTCAATCTTCTCAATAAACAGGCATATAGGCGTAAAGAATGTACAACAACAGTGAGTGGGTAGCTTGCATTGTATGAACAAACTAAAGTGATGAGTAATGATGCACCGGAATTTCGTGGAGTTTTCAATTGAATCGAGGACTCTACTCTCAAGGACTACATATCCAGAGGTTGGGGGATGCACTCGCTGAATAAAGCTCATCAGCGGGGGCTCGAACTTGCGACACTGAGTCAAAAGAAGTCCTGCTCATGTTCGAGGCAAATCCGCTCCGCTAATCATCCATGATTACAGGCTGCTCAAAATACATTAGAGACTAGTCTCACAAAGAATTCCAAGCTCACCGAGACCACCCTTCATCTAGACCGTGCCGTCTCATGAGGAACCGGATTCTGATGGAAGGGGGCGGAGCGAAGTACACTTAGAAAATAAATTCCAGTAGTCAGGGTGTGGTTACCCGGCGAGTGCCTGTGTGCGCTAGTGCATCGAAGCGAACTAGAAATTAGTTTTGATGAAAATAACTTGGATTGCGTACATGAATGAGCGGAGGGAAGGTACAATGACGATGATCGGAGTTGAAAAAGTGAGTGGTTGTTGATCCCAATTTGAGTGGTAACCACGTACGAACATGAGGTCCGGATGACCTATTGTCATATATCATTATCAGGAACACAGAAGATACTTCTGTAAACAAGGAATTGAATAAAAGTGTGCTTTGCAGCGGTTCACCATGTACCCTCACCTATCCCATATCTATGCTAGTCCGCTCGTCTGTATGGTGCTCCCGCATCCATACTCAAATTACTGGATGAACACACACAATCAGTATGTTGCCTCCTTCATGCTACTCACTCGAAAGTACTCACAATATATCACAGGGTGGACAGGAGATGTGATGTGAATCGTGTGGTGTGATTTGGCCGCCGGTCTTGGAGACTTGCTTTGACGTTCAACAAGTATTAGGTGAGTTCTGATGTCTACCATGGGGGGTATACGTTCTTACACTTACTATAAAGCATA
Organism: Pleurotus citrinopileatus; assembly: GCA_017312325.1. Lineage (NCBI taxonomy): Eukaryota > Fungi > Basidiomycota > Agaricomycetes > Agaricales > Pleurotaceae > Pleurotus > Pleurotus citrinopileatus. The sequence goes on from BHFW01000036.1 coordinate 4,404,261, forward strand.
GGCCTCTTCCCTGCACTTTTCGAACACCTTGACAGAACAAATTGACTGCAAGCCGCTATCCAGGATCTGGGTTGAATGCCCTCAACGTCGATTACTCAATAGTCACGCTCACGCTCCCATCTCAGTCTCTTCCCTCTGATTGTCTGCCAAGTTCAACAACGACACCCCCTCAGATCCTTCAGTCAGCATTGTTATTTCGATGGGTGGCATTCAATGGTCCCTTTGTGCCATCAAAAAGGACATGTATTGCAACGTCAATGCTCAGTCAAACGAACCTTTTGTTGGCTGTAGTCTTTCCGGGCTTTACCTGTCAGCCCTTTGTCTCATTGCTGTAAGTCGCTTCCATAACACTATCTGCCGTTTTGTATTTATCAAGGCTCTCGTTATAGGCAGTTTATTCTTCTCTGAGCTCATTTATTTGAGTGGTTGCTGTTTAGCTTTACTCTGCATATGGTCGTCTCGCTACCCACAAATTGGGTGGATGGTGGATGAATTGCCCGCCGCCATTTGAATCAAGATGGTTAGTTATCAGGTATGTTGTTCCCACGTCCGGCCTCGTTGACTTAACTCATCCTTTCGCTGTTTTAGCCATCACCATCACCATCCCCACCCCCTACCTTCCAAGCGGCCACCACGCTCCTTGTCTCTAAATCAAAAGTACAGCATTGCCAAAGGAGAAGTTGTCAGGTATGTCTGCTTCAATTTGGTCGTTATTGCGTACTAACGTCTCTGCTTTGTAGCCATCCCCTTTGGGTATCAGGAACATTGCATCTCCTTCGATGAACCCAGCCACCATTCGGCGAAGATCTACCAGGAAGATCATTGCGCACTTTGGGTCTAGATTCATCCAACCCCCATGCTCGATGCGACACAGGACACAGCTTGGAAACAGCACAAGATGTTGTCACCACCGTTGGTGCATCATTTCGTCAAGCCCATGTCATATCCCTCTCCCTCTCCTCGAGATATGATTCACACTGTGAGTCGATCACGAAGCGCCGATGAATGGAAGCCTGTCCATCTGTTGGTTTGGCCAGTATGTGGACAAGGGGGATCTCGATGTGAATGTGACCAAATGTGGAAGAAATGACGATCTCATGTCTCTCGCGATTGAAGGTGAGTTGGTTCTTTTCCTGCGGAACCAGACTGACGGAACGGTGGACTTGGATAATAGATACCTACGGACTCGGTTCCTCAACTCATCCTGTCGTCTAGGTCCCTCCTCGTGTGCGTGTGGTGCCAGGTATGCTATGTCCATATATGGTCTTGTTCAGGTTACTAATTGTGTTGCGTAGTCATCGCTTTGTTCAACTCGACTTTATACGCCTCCTTCCTGCGCCCAACAAATTGGATGGATAGTGAATCAATTGGCTGCCGCTGTCAGGTACGTTGTCCCAACATTTGGTCTCGTTTACCTAACTTACCCTTTCACTGTTGTAGCCATCCCGGTCTCGACCTGCCAAGCAACCACCACGCTCTTAGTTTCAGAACCAAAATTACAGCATTCTCGAAGGAGTCTTCAGGTATGTATGCTTCAATTTAGTGATTGACGCACACTAATGACTCTGATTTGTAGCCGCACCGTTTGGGTACCACACCCAGTAGCATGTCAGAGAAGATCAATCGGGACGATTGTCGCCCACTCGCTGTTGCCCCATCCAGATTCGACTAACGCCCATGTGTTCTCCGTTGCAGGATACCTAGAATCCACGCAAGAACTCAGTTGACGACGTTGCGGAGGGATACTCACCGACTCGGTTCCCTGCGGCACAGACGACACGCTGGAGGGCGAACCCATGCCGGTGAAAGGTGTTGTGGTGCATGGACTTATCGACTTTTCAGGCACACTCTAGGGTCGCTGGCCAGTGCCGTGCATCCATAGACCTCCCATTCGACTTTGATTGACCAGGAGTTATAACTCGTCATTCCATTTCCACTTTATCGCGTTGCAGACCCAAGGCTCTTGCTTTATACACCAAACACCTTGCGATCTATATTGATTCTGTTCTTGACAATACATTCGAGAGCGAAATTTCTCACGCCTTAGCTAGTGTGCGCCCTCATTTGACCAAATTGTCTTCTTTCTTTTTCCACGGAGACCATGGCAATCATAATCCGGGGGGACCGTTTTCCCTAAATATTCTACCCCTCCCTGTCTCCGGTCGTCTGACGCACCTCCGCCTTGGCGATTTTGTTGATGCTTCGACCTTGCGCATTGCTGTCATGTCGCAACCCTCATTGCAATATTTATGGATCCCGGATGTCGACTTGACAAAGGCAACCGTCTGTCTACCGCCGGGCAGTCTGCAGCACTTACGATTTGTGCATGGATCAGCCCGGCTACTCTCGATCATTCCACCGCCCACCAAGATTGTTCATGCAGACGTAGACATTGATCTCGACGTGTTTCTTCACCCACAGCCTTACACAGTCTCCTGCATCAACTTTACAAACCTCCAATCGCTTTCGTTCACCAATATTTCCCTCGGTCGGGATATCTTTCTTGAGGACCATTTACCAAACCTCGTGTACCTAAATATGACAATCTTCAGGGTAAGCCACAACACCCTCCCATGCCATATAGTGTACCGTCTCTCAATTTCCCGTTACCAGTCAATTTCTGCTCAGCGTCTCCGTGCGTTCTTGCCCAAGAACCGGCTCACGTACCTTCGTGTGGCCTCTCAGCTAGTAGAGCCCGAACTCGAATTCGCGCAGGTGCTCTTTCCACACCTCCCTTGCTTACGGAAACTTGACTTCCCTCGAACCCCGTATTGCCCGTTCAGCGTAGTCGAAGAATGGAAACGCTTCCATAGGGATACCAATTACGCTACTTTAGTCGAGGGTGCAGTGGATATCTTTGATTACTGGTGGCTTTCGAGCGAGTTGAGCGCCAGAGAAGTCGTTGGGTGAAAACCTTTCGTCTGGGGCTCTCAATGGTAGGGACGCCATTGCGCATGCAATTGACGGCAGGCCAAGCATCATACATCCGACACCACAACTCTCCTCGCGGGCGGGGATTCGAATATATGTATATCACGATGAATGAACCTACCCATCTTGCCCATCTTGAAGGCGAGATCTGAAATGACCAGCTGGCTGAGAGCGAGTGGGAGCAATGGAGGACGAACAAAAGCGTCAAACTTGGGCCCAAAAACGGACCTGGGCGTCTTTGGCCCACAAAGACGTTCCATTCAAGTTGCAGGTGTATGGCCCAATTCTCCTCTTTGTATCGCCTCTGTTGACACGAGTCCCTGGCTCATTTCCATCCCCTCTCTCATCCGCCCACGACGACTCCAACATCAAGTCGACCGCCCAAGCCGCTACCCTACTATCAAAGCAAGACGTGGAGTCACTTACCATCACGCTGTTGATCCAACCAACGACTCCTCCCAATCGCCTAGCCGTCATTGCGTTCCTTCTTCTCCTCTTCCGCCATCTTCTTCTCCCTCCCAAAGCCTTCGCCCTACCCCCAACCCCTGCTCCCTCCTTCCTCTTCAACACCTCGAACGATCCTTTTGCGCGCATTTACCACCCGAACCACCACTTCAGCTACCGAAACAGAACATCTTCCGCGTTGAAACTGGGGGAGTCCACCAACTATCAGGCTGCCAGCGACATTCAGGACGACAAAGATGAAGACAACAACAGCGACACTGTCACCCTGAATCTTCGCAACCGAGACGACTGCAGACCATATGTTGGATGTGGGATGACGAACAAGACTGCATCGACAACAATGGTGGGAAGAAACACCGAGTACGGACGATACGACAAGCGATGGTAAGTTATGCTCGTTACCTTTATCGTAATACCCCAACCTTTATCCCTTCCCCTCATCGTCTAGACCTGCCCGTCACCGTGACTCTACCCAACCAACCAACATCAAATGGGAGCTTGCCCTCCACGCCCGTTTTCTCCTTCATCCTCACCACCTCGAACGACGTTTTCACGAGCATCTACCAACCCGAACATCATTTCGACCCCCCCAATACTTGTTCCGGCTGCCAAAACAAGACGTTGTTAGCATTGAAAATGATACGTCGTCAGAGAAACCCACGAACCATCACTCCGCCAACGATATAGACGGCGACGACAAGAGCAACGACGATTAGTCCTTCCAGCCAGAGCCGACGACGACGAACTGGGATCAAGCGACGGGATGGGGAAGGGAGCAGATGGTGGGCTGATGGGTTGATGGACAGCGGCGGGAGAACGGGAAAAGCAAAAAGGGATGGTAAGTGATGATGGTGCCCTTCGTCCAAACATCCTAACCTTTATATCCCTTTCCTTCCACCATCTAGGCCCCGTCGTATGACTACACCCAATCCCGGGACACGGAACGAACCCATCAGAAACCCAATAACGGAGCATTGAAGGGTGGAGGAAATGAAGGGACATGGCGTCTAGGACTCGGCGATAGGTGCGTAGTCGTGCCTGCATTCATATGAGTATTTGCGGCTCATCCCTTTTTCATCTTTCTTTTCAGAGATTCAAACTCCCTCGCATTCAACCAACGGCATCCTGCGCCCGCTGCAAATTTCACTCCCAAGGACAGGATGCACAACCTCACGTCAATATTCGCATCGTAGGCAATACGCCTGCAATACGTACACCCCATCATCAATCGTCATAGGTTGTTTTCGTCAGGTGTTTGCGTTTGGGCATCGAGAGAAAGTCAAATGACTGACGTTCGTACACAATGTCATCCTTGTTTCGCCGGTACACGCAAATGCATAGGACTACCCCCAGTACATCGTTGTCGAATACATCCCAGTCATATACGGCCTTGTATACACATTTGTAACTATTCATATAATAGATTTCCTTCCTTCCTCTTGCTCAGTATGCAACACAAGCCCTCGGAACGCCGGAACGCATGCTATACAACATCCCAGGTTCGGAGGCTTTCATGATATTCGGTGTCGTACTCAACTCACCTCCACTTCTTCTCTAGCATCAGACGAATGCAGCGCCGCACCTGTTAACGGCTGCACGTAAGTTATCCCCTTCCCTCGTTTCGATTGGATCTAAACTCACGTTTCCCGCTCGCTAGTCGTTCCGAATGAGTTCAGCCGGCTTGGTACGTTCGCAAGTTGCACAATGTGTCTGGCGTCTGGTCGGGAGAACGCGAGTGTGGGTCCATGGGAGCTACTTGCAGGGTTTGGCATTCCATGTGTAGCTCCATGTACGTCCGCTGTCTCTCTTCTCGCCAATACATCTCCTCTCATTTACTAGCATCCCTTTCCGCGCCCCCATCGATCGTGGATACTGAATCCTTCAACTGAGTTATTCTGAATGAAACAGACGGGGCGCCGACCGTCGCAAGGTGATCAGCATGCTAGGTATGTCGTTAGCTACTCAACGCACACATCCCTGAATCCTTGGATCTCACTAGGCGATCGTACCTTTCCGTCACAGTAGAGCCTTTGAGCTCAGGGTCGATGTTTCCGGCCCCCTCGATCATCAAGCTTCAAGTTTCAACGACCGAGGGTCGATGTCGATCGCTCGTTCGGATGTTGTAACCACCTCTCGATTCAACTGAACCCGGCCTTCAAGCTTCAATCTTCAATCTTCAACCTCCCAAACCCATCATAACTCGTCCCTGAATACGCCTCGACGGCCGCAATCTCGTAAACCCAATAGACGACGGCGACGGGAGATCAGGGAAGAGTGGTTATCAATTGAAGGGCACCGGGGATCAATGATGGATGGAGTCTGCATCGCGATATCAAGGTTCGTCGAGATTCTCTATTGCTGCTATCACATACCATGGGTGGTACCTCATCATTGTTTGCCTCAGATACACCCCAGCGGCCCCCTCTTTCCTTGGCATCCCAACGGGGCCCAGGGCAATTGGCAATCGCGCTCACATATCCGCGTATCCCGAGTCCGTCGCTAGTGACTTGGGTTTGTTATGCGCGCCCTGAGTTTGCGGTTACGTGGAAATTTTCGTTGGGATGGTGTTGCGATCAGAGTTGGTATGTACGTACGGAAGGGGAGCGGAATGGTTGGATCGTCGATTCGTGTGGTTGAATTACGACAAGGTTCAATCAACACGATACCGCTGTTCTTCTTTGTTGACTTGGATATGTTCTACGCGCCCTGGTTCGAAATTTTCGTCGAGATGCTGTTTCCATCAGAGTCGCGCATACACACAGGGAGCGCAACGGTTGAGTCATCAATTCGCGTGTTTGAATTGCGACAAATCTAGTCCATACAATACAGTTTTGACTAGGATTCGCTTTGGGTACGGTGAGATGGATGTAGTTTTTGGCGGGATACGCACGGGGACCGGAACGGTCGGATTGTCGATTCGTGCGTTCGAATTGCAACAACACACAAATCGCAACAAGTTCAGTCCGTACGATAGAACGTCAATACCCAGGAGTAGATACCGCCACATTGCTGTTGGAGAATGAATTTAGCTGGATTGAATAACACAGAAGATTGTAAGAAACATGAGTGATTGATTGAATAGATTGAGGACGAGTGCAGAGATGGTGCGCAAATGATGGTGAGAGTACGCAACTTACTCGACATAACCAAATCATTGGATGTTGGTAAAGATTGCACGAGGGGGAACCATACAGTGTGGAGTACATACAGTACGGCGTTGAGTCAATTAGCATGCAATACATCCGAAGGCGTAATGACACGTTTACCTTTTGTTCAAAATGTGTTCGAGCGGTGCTATATTCATTCCAAGTTTTGTGTTGAGAGTGAGAGCAGTGCAGACTTTATTCCGACTCGATGTATGGCTGTGTTCATGTATCTATGCAACTCACCGAGGACTTCATTGAGCTTCTATGGTTCCGCTGAGTGCTCGAACTCGAAAATGAATATCCGGAAGATGCTCATGAAGGTGACGTGTTGTATTCCCTTCTTGTAACATGGTAAGTGATGCTGAGGGTGAGTTGCACATTGCGCGACTTGGCCATTAACATGCAACCTGGATTTTAGATCACTAGAAATGACCTAACACCTTGAATTCACAATGAAAGTGCTTTCGGGACAAGTTCACCAGAAGCCCCTAATCATTGAAGCACCTTACCTAGCACCGTCCCCCGCCATGCATACCCAAGGTTAGTAGTTATCAGCATTGATAACATATTGGCAGTGTGTGTTATGGCTCCCAGTGACAAAACAGATCAATTTTAGTAAAGCTAGAACGATTTTCATCCTACACCCCTGTTCAGCATGGACTTGACCGAATTCTCAGCTAGCGGTCATTCATACTTACCTTCTCCTGCGGCTCAATGGTTATATTCTCGAATAAACAGGCATATGGGCATCAAGCATGTACGGCGACAGTGAGTAGCTCAAACGAGCACACTAAAGTGATAAAATTCAAGAACTCCAATTTCAACTTTGAATGCATCGGAATTTCGTGGTGTTTCCGATCAAATCAAGTCTCTCCTCTCAAGGGCTACATATCCAGCGGTTGGGGGATGCGCTCGCTGAATAAAGCTCGTCAGCAGGGGCTCGAACTTGCGACACTGAGTAAAAATAAGTCCTGCTCATGTTCGAGGCAAATCCACTCCGCTAATCATCCACAATTACAGGCTGCTCAAAATACATTAGAGACTAGTCTCACAAAGAATTCCAAGCTCACCAAGACCACCCTTCATCTAGACCGTGCTGTCTCATGAGGAACCGGATTCTGATGGAAGGGGGCGGAGTGAAGTACACTTAGAAAATAAATTCCAGTAGTCAGGGTGTGGTTACCCGGTGAGTGCCTGTGTGTGCTAGTGCATCAAAGCGAACTAGAAATTAGTTTTGATGAAAATAACTTGGATTGCGTACATGAATGAGCGGAGGAAAGGTACAATGACGATGATCGGAGTTGAAAAAGTGAGTGGTTGTTGATCCCAATTTGAGTGGTAACCACGTACGAACATGAGGTCCGGGTGATCTATTTCATTATCAGGAACATGGAAGATACTTCTGTAAACAAGGAATTGAATAAAAGTGTGCTTTGCAGCGGTTCACCATGTACCCTCACCTATCCCATATCTATGCTAGTCCGCTCGTCTGTATGGTGCTCCCACATCCATACTCAAATTACTGGATGAACACACGCAATCAGTATATTGCCTCCTTCATGCTATCCACTCAAAAGTACTCACAATATATTACAGGGTGGACAGGAGATGTGATGTGAATTGTGTGGTGGGATTTGGCCACCGGTCTTGGAGGCTTGCTTCAACGTTAACAAGTATTGGGTGAGTCCTGATGTCTACAGTGAAGAATATACTTTCTAACACTTACTATAAAGCATAGGCCTCTTCCCTGTACTTTTCGAACACTTTGACGGAACAAATTGACCACACCACCATCCCGAATGCCCTCGACATCTTGGTCACGTCCTGTTCCGCGATCTGTGACTTTATTGTCCAGTGGTCAATCTACCAGAGCGATTACTTGATAGTCATGCTCACGCTCCCATCTCAACCGATTCTGTCTAATTGTCTGCCAAGTTCGACGACTTCTCTGAGCTCACTCATCTGAGTGGTTTCTGTTCATCAAGCTCGAGACAGTCTCACCTATACCCCTCATTCCAACTGGACTCGCGCACTGCTTTCCCTTGTCCTGCCCTCGGCCATACCTAGTCATTATAGAGCATTTTTGTGTCGTAAGTTAACACCTTTCTATGTATATAATCACTTGGCTTATGTTTGCTTTAGTTACCTCATAATACCAGGAGTGAACGGCACCAATCTCGGGTGTTGCATTCACTTTTCATCTGTTGTATTTGCGATGAGAGGTAGTGTACTGGTCTGACGTGATCACCAGGTATGTTCTCCTCGTTAGAATGCCGTTTCATGAGGGGCTTATTCTGTCCCTATGTTGTTTCTAGTCACTCACGTCACCTAGCATCTACTCACATATCCTTTGCCTTATCCCCGCTTGCATTCCCACACCGGCCATCCTCAATTTGGCCCTCAGCTCGGAACGATTCCATCAACACCACTCGTTCCCAGTGGCCTACTACCCGCATACACTGTTTTCCATAGTCCCGGCCTTGCCTGCCTGCTATTGTTCCGGGAATGAACATCGGCCTTCTATTCCCTTCAACATGTGCATTACCCCTCTTCCCCTGAAACCTTTACCACCTTGCCTCCCACACTAACTCCGGCGAGCCTACATTGGGGACGACAATACCCGGAAGCACCTCTCTATGTCTGCACCAGCCTCATACTTGACTGTGTAGGAAATCGGTGTATGGTGCGGCTAGTAAGCAGGTATGTTTTTTTTTCTACATATGTCTGCCGCGTACTTATGTAGTTTATCCCGTAGTCACAGTGCACCCCCACTCCAGAACCCCCATAAATGGTCACGTCTACTCCCAGCATTCCCGATCATCCCCCCACTGATACACCCCGCTCTCCCCCGTCTCTTCGAAGCAAGCTCACATGCTCAAATTCCGCCGCCACACCAAGGATGTAGTTGTTCAGAGTCGCCGCTAAAAGACACCGTAAACACCTCTCAACCCACTATCAGCAGCCTACTCGATCGATTCCAAAGTCCGGAGTTTCTCTCTTGTGAAGGGGTGGTTTATTTGGGAGGAACACTAGGTATGTATGGTGCTGATCACATAACTCACACTGTACCTGATTGTAGGCATGTCTCATTGAAGACACATCAACCTGGGTTCCCGATGAAAACCCTACGCTATAGCTGGGTATGCTATCTCCGTCCATGGTCTTGTTCATTTCACTAACTGTGTTGCGTAGTCGTTGTTCCGTTGACTCAACCATATACCCATGCGCAAATTTGATGGACGGCTTCTCAGTTGTGATTCAATTACCTGCCGCTGTTTGAATCGAGATTGTTAGTTATCAGGTATGTTGTCCCCACATTTGGTCTTGTTTACTTAGCTTATGCTTTTGCTGTTGTAGCCGTCACCATCACCATCACCATCCCCTACCTTCCGAGCAATCACCACACTCGTAAGTACAGCATAGCTGAAGGAGAAGTTATCCGGTATGTTTGCTTCAATTTGGTTGTTATTGCGTATTAATGTCTCTGATTTGTAGCCATCACCTTTGGGTATCAAGAACGTTGCATCTCCTTCAATGAACCCAGCCACCGTTCGGAGAAGATCTACCAGGAAGATCGTCGCGCACTTTGGATCTAGATTCATCCAACCCCCGTGCTCGATGCGACACAGGACACAGCTCGGAAACGGCACAAGATGTTGTCACCACCGTTGGTGCATCATTTCGTCAAGCCCACGTCATATCCCTCTCCCTCTCCTCGAGATATGATTCATGCTGCGAGTCGATCACGAAGCACCGATGAATGGAAGCCTGTCCGTCTGTTAATTCGGCCAGTATGTGGACAAGGGGATCTCGATGTGAATGTGACCAAATGTGGAAGAAACGACGATCTCATGTCTCTTGCGATTGAAGGTGAGTTGGTTCTTTTCCCGCGGAACCAGACTGACGGAACAATGGACTTTTCCTCAACTCATCCCGTTGTCTAGGTCCCTCCTCGTGTGCGTGTGGTGCCAGGTATGCGGTATGCTATGTCCATATATGGTCTTGTTCAGGTTACTAATTGTGTTGCGTAGTCATTGCTTTGTTCAACTCGACTTTATACGCCTCCTTCCCGCGCCCAACATATTGTAGTTATCAGGTACGTTGTCCCAACGTTTGGTCTCGTTTACCTAACTTACCCTTTCACTGTTGTAGCCATCACCGTCCCGACCTTCTGAGCAGTCACCATGCCCCTTGTATCGGAATCAAAATTACAGCATTCTCAAAGGAGTCTTCAGGTATGTATGCTTCAATTTAGTGATTGGCGCACACTAATGACTCTGATTTGTAGCTGCACCGTTTGGGTACCGCACCCAGTAGCATGTCAGAGAAGATCAATCGGGACGATCGTCGCCCACTCGCTGTTGCCCCATCCAGATTCGACTAACGCCCATGCATTCTCCAATGCAGGATACCTAGAATCCACGCAAGAACTCAGTTGACGACGTTGCGGAGGGATACTCACCGACTCGGTTCCCCGCGGCGCAGACGACACGCTGGAGGGCGAACCCATGCCGGTGAAAGGTGTTGTGGTGCATGGACTTATCGACTTTTCAGGCACACTCTAGGGTCGCTGGCCAGTGCCGTGCATCCATAGACCTCCCATTCGACTTTGATTGACCAGGAGTTATAACTCGTCATTCCATTTCCACTTTATCGCGTTGCAGACCCAAGGCTCTTGCTTTATACACCAAACACCTTGCGATCTATATTGATTCTGTTCTTGACAATACATTCGAGAGCGAAATTTCTCACGCCTTAGCTAGTGTGCGCCCTCATTTGACCAAATTGTCTTCTTTCTTTTTCCACGGAGACCATGGCAATCATAATCCGGGGGGACCGTTTTCCCTAAATATTCTACCCCTCCCTGTCTCCGGTCGTCTGACGCACCTCCGCCTTGGCGATTTTGTTGATGCTTCGACCTTGCGCATTGCTGTCATGTCGCAACCCTCATTGCAATATTTATGGATCCCGGATGTCGACTTGACAAAGGCAACCGTCTGTCTACCGCCGGGCAGTCTGCAGCACTTACGATTTGTGCATGGATCAGCCCGGCTACTCTCGATCATTCCACCGCCCACCAAGATTGTTCATGCAGACGTAGACATTGATCTCGACGTGTTTCTTCACCCACAGCCTTACACAGTCTCCTGCATCAACTTTACAAACCTCCAATCGCTTTCGTTCACCAATATTTCCCTCGGTCGGGATATCTTTCTTGAGGGCCATTTACCAAACCTCGTGTACCTAAATATGACAATCTTCAGGGTAAGCCACAACACCCTCCCATGCCATATAGTGTACCGTCTCTCAATTTCCCGTTACCAGTCAATTTCTGCTCAGCGTCTCCGTGCGTTCTTGCCCAAGAACCGGCTCACGTACCTTCGTGTGGCCTCTCAGCTAGTAGAGCCCGAACTCGAATTCGCGCAGGTGCTCTTTCCACACCTCCCTTGCTTACGGAAACTTGACTTCCCTCGAACCCCGTATTGCCCGTTCAGCGTAGTCGAAGAATGGAAACGCTTCCATAGGGATACCAATTACGCTACTTTAGTCGAGGGTGCAGTGGATATCTTTGATTACTGGTGGCTTTCGAGCGAGTTGAGCGCCAGAGAAGTCGTTGGGTGAAAACCTTTCGTCTGGGGCTCTCAATGGTAGGGACGCCATTGCGCATGCAATTGACGGCAGGCCAAGCATCATACATCCGACACCACAACTCTCCTCGCGGGCGGGGAATCGAATATATGTATATCACGATGAATGAACCTACCCATCTTGGCCATCTTGAAGGCGAGATCTGAAATGACCAGCTGGCTGAGAGCAATTGGGAACGATGGAGGACGGACAAAAGCGTCAAACTTGGGCCCAAAAACGGACCTCGGCGTCTTTGGCCCACAAAGACGTTCCATTCAAGTTGCACCTCTGTTGACACGAGTCCCTGGCTCATTTCCATCCCCTCTCTCATCCGCCCACGACGACTCCAACATCAAGTCGACCGCCCAAGCCGCTACCCTACTATCAAAGCAAGACGTGGAGTCACTTACCATCACACTGTTGATCCAACCAACGACTCCTCCCAATCGCGTAGCCGTCATTGCATTCCTTCTTCTCCTCTTCCGCCATCTTCTTCTCCCTCCCAAAGCCTTCGCCCTGGCCCCAACCCCTGCTCCCTCCTTCCTCTTCAACACCTCGAACGATCCTGTCGCGCGCATTTACCACCCGAACCACCACTTCAGCTACCGAAACATAACGTCTGCTGCGTCAAAACTGGTGCGTTGTCGCATGAGTCCACCAACCATCAGGCCGCGAGCAAAGTCCAGGACAACGAATATGAAGGCAACAACAGCAACGCTGCCACCCTGAAGCTTCGCAACCGAGATGACCGCAGACCATATGTTGGATGTGGGATGACGAACAAGACTGCATCGACAACAATGGTGGGAAGAAACACCGAGTCCGGACGATACGACAAGCGATGGTAAGTTATGCTCGTTACCTTTATCGTAATACCCCAACCTTTATCCCTTCCCCTCATCGTCTAGACCTGCCCGTCACCGTGACTCTACCCAACCGACCAACATCAAATGGGAGCTTGCCCTCCACGCCCGTTTTCTCCTTCATCCTCACCACCTCGAACGACGTTTTCACAAGCATCTACCAACCCGAACATCATTTCGACCCCCCCAATACTTGTTCCGGCTGCCAAAACAAGACGTGGTTAGCATTGAAAATGATACGTCGTCAGAGAAACCCACGAACCATCACTCCGCCAACGATATTGACCACGACGACGACAGCAGCGACCACTATTCCTTCCAGCCGGAGCCGACGACGACGAACTGGGATCAAGCGACGGGATGGGCAAGGGAGCAGATGGTGGGTTGATAGGTTGATGGAGAACGGCGGGAGAACGGGAAAAGCGAAAAGGGATGGTAAGTGATGATGGTGCCCTTTATCGAAACATCCTAACCTTTATATCCCTTTCCTTCCACCACCTAGGCCCCGTCGTATGACTACACCTAATCCCGGGACACGGAACGAACCCATCAGAAACCCAATAACGGAGCATTGAAGGGTGGAGGAAATGAAGGGACATGGCGTCTAGGACTCGGCGATAGGTGCGTAGTCGTGCCTGCATTCATATGAGTATTTGCGGCTCATCCCTTTTTCATCTTTCTTTTCAGATATTCAAACACCCTCACATTCAACCAACGGCATGACTACGAGTCGGATGACGCCCCTGCGGCCGCTGCAAATTTAACTCCCAAGTACAGGATTCAAGACCTCACACCAATATCCGCTTCGTAGGCAATACGCCTACGATACGTACACCCCATCGTCAATTGTCATAGGTTGTTTTCGTCAGGCGTTTGCGTTTGGGCATCGAGAGAAAGTCAAATGGTTGACATTCGTACACAATGTTATCCTTGTTTCGCCGGTACACGCAAATGCGTACGACTACCCCCAGTACATCGTCGTCAAATTGATCCTAGTCATATACGGCCTTGTATACATGTTTGTGACTATTCATATAATAGATTTCCTTCCTTCCTCTTGCGCAGCCTGAAATACGGACACTCAGAACGCTGGAACGCATGCTATACAAAATCCCAGGTTCGGAGGCTTTCACGATATTCGGCGTTGTACTCAACTCACCTCCACTTCTTCTCTAGCCTCAGACGAATCCAACGCCGCACCTGTTAACGGCTGCACGTAAGTCATCCCCTTCCCTCGTTTCGATTGGATCTAAACTCACGTTTCCCGCTCGCTAGTCGATCCGAACGAGTTCAGCCGGCTTGGTACGTTCGCAAGTTGCACAATGTGTCTGGCGTCTGGTCGGGAGAACGCGAGTGTGGGTCCATGGGAGCTACTTGCAGGGTTTGGCATTCCGTGTGTCGCTCACTAGTCGTTCCGAACGAGTTCAGCCGGCTTGGTACGTTCGCAAGTTGCACAATGTGTCTGGCGTCTGGTCGGGAGAACGCGAGTGTGGGTCCATGGGAGCTACTTGCAGGGTTTGGCATTCCATGTGTAGCTCCATGTACGTCCGCTGTCTCTCTTCTCGCCAATACATCTCCTCTCATTTACTAGCATCCCTTTCCGCACCCCCATCGATCGTGGATACTGAATCCTTCAACTGAGTTATTCTGAATGAAACAGACGGGGCGCCGACTGTCGCAAGGTGATCAGCATGCTAGGTATGTCGTTAGCTACTCAACGCACACATCCCTGAATCCTTGGATCTCACTAGGCAATCGTACCCTTCCGTCACGGTAGAGCCTTTGAGCTCAGGGTTGATGTTTCCGGCCCCCTCGATCATCAAGCTTCAAGTTTCAATGACCGAGGGTCGATGTCGATCGCTCGTTCGGATGTTGTAACCACCTCTCGATTCAACCGAACCCGGCCTTCAAGCTTCAATCTTCAATCTTCAACCTCCCAAACCCATCATAACTCGTCCCTGAATACGCCTCGACGGCCGCAATCTCGTAAACCCAATAGACGACGGCGACGGGAGATCAGGGAAGAGTGGTTATCAATTGAAGGGCACCGGGGATCAATGATGGATGGAGTCTGCATCGCGATATCAAGGTTCGTCGAGATTCTCTATTGCTGCTATCACATACCATGGGTGGTACCTCATCATTGTTTGCCTCAGATACACCCCAGCGGCCCCCTCTTTCCTTGGCATCCCAACGGGGCCCAGGGCAATTGGCAATCGCGCTCACATATCCGCGTATCCCGAGTCCGTCGCTAGTGACTTGGGTTTGTTATGCGCGCCCTGAGTTTGCGGTTACGTGGAAATTTTCGTTGGGATGGTGTTGCGATCAGAGTTGGTATGTACGTACGGAAGGGGAGCGGAATGGTTGGATCGTCGATTCGTGTGGTTGAATTACGACAAGGTTCAATCGACACAATACCGCTGTTCTTCTTCGTTGACTTGGATATGTTCTACGCGCCCTGGTTCGAAATTTACGTTGGGGTGCTGTTTCCATCAGAGTTGCTGCGTACGCACAGGGAGCGGAACGGTTGAATCGTCGATTCGCGTCTTTGAATTGCAACAAGTTCATCCTATATGATACAACATCAGCAACTAGGATTAGATTTTGCTACATGGCTAGAGTAGAGTGGATTTAGCTGGATTCATTAATACGCAAGTTCGAAAGAAATATGAATGATTGACTGAATAGGTTGAAGACAACCGCAAAGACAATGTGCAAAGAGTATGCAGCTTGCTGGACGTACCGATTAATTGGGTGTTGATAAAGAGTGCATGAGAGGAAATAACCGCACGATGTGTCGAGTCAATTAGCGTGGAGCCTATCCGAAGGCGTAATGACATATTTACCTTTTGTTCAAGTTGCATTCAAGGAGTCCTGTAGTCATACCAAGTTCCGCGTTGAGAGTGAGAACAGTGCAGACTTTATTCCGACTCGATTTGCGGTTCGTGCTCATGTATCTATGCAACTGACTGAGGAGGATTGCAGAGCCAATTTGAGTGTTGTGAGCACGCTAGCTTAGGACATTACCATACAAGTGAATATACTGATGTTGGATGAATATCGTCCTTTGCATTCAACACCATGAGTTTGCCTGATGCGTTGGGCAGGAATATGCATTGCACGACTGCTTTGTGTGACTGTTTTGACCATCCATACAAAGTAGTAGACCAAGCACTTCGTCGAGCTTCTATGGTTCCGCTGAGTGCTCGAACTCGAAAACGAATATCCAGGAGATGCTCATGAAGGTGACGTGTTGTATTCCCTTCTTGTAACATGGTAAGTGATGCTGAGGGTGAGTTGCACATTGCGCAACTTGGCCATTAACATGCAACCTGAATTTTAGATCACTAGAAATGACCTAACGCCTTGAATTCACAATGAAAGCACTTTCGGGACAAGTTCACCAGAAGCCCCTAATCATCGAAGCACCTTACCTAGCACCGTTCCCCGCCATGCATACCCAAGGTTAGTAGTTATCAGCATTGATAACATATTGGCAGTGTGTGTTATGGCTCCCAGTGACAAAACAGATCAATTTTAGTAAAGCTAGAACGATTTTCATCCTACACCCCTGTTCAGCATGGACTTGACCGAATTCTCAGCTAGCGGTCATTCATACTTACCTTCTCCTGCGGCTCAATGGTTATATTCTCGAATAAACAGGCATATGGGCATCAAGCATGTACGGCGACAGTGAGTAGCTCAAACGAGCACACTAAAGTGATAAAATTCAAGAACTCCAATTTCAACTTTGAATGCATCGGAATTTCGTGGTGTTTCCGATCAAATCAAGTCTCTCCTCTCAAGCGCTACATATCCAGCAGTTGGGGGATGCGCTTGCTGAATAAAGCTCATCAGCAGGGGCTCGAACTTGCGACACTGAGTAAAAATAAGTCCTGCTCATGTTCGAGGTAAATCCACTCCGCTAATCATCCATGATTACAGGCTGCTCAAAATACATTAGAGACTAGTCTCACAAAGAATTCCAAGCTCACCGAGACCGCCCTTCATCTAGACCATGCCGTCTCATGAGGAACCGAATTCTGATGGAAGGGGGCGGAGTGAAGTACACTTAGAAAATAAATTCCAGTAGTCAGGGTGTGGTTACCCGGTGAGTGCCTGTGTGCGCTAGTGCATCGAAGCGAACTAGAAATTAGTTTTGATGAAAATAACTTGGATTGCGTACATGAATGAGCGGAGGAAAGGTACAATGACGATGATCGGAGTT
Organism: Pleurotus citrinopileatus; assembly: GCA_017312325.1. Lineage (NCBI taxonomy): Eukaryota > Fungi > Basidiomycota > Agaricomycetes > Agaricales > Pleurotaceae > Pleurotus > Pleurotus citrinopileatus. Next base: position 4,421,522 of record BHFW01000036.1, read on the forward strand.
GAAAAAGTGAGTGGTTGTTGATCCCGATTTGAGTGGTAACTGCATACGAACATGAGGTCCGGGTGATCTATTTCATTATCAGGAACACGGAAGATACTTCTGTAAACAAGGAATTGAATAAAAGTGTGCTTTGCAGCGGTTCACCATGTACCCTCACCTATCCCATATCTATGCTAGTCCGCTCGTCTGTATGGTGCTCCCGCATCCATACCCAAATTACTGTTTCTAGTGACGACCTTCCACCATCCACACCAATCTACCACTCTAATTGACAAACAGCCAACCTTCCTGTGACGTTCGTGACCAAATGTGTACATCCCATTATACATGGGGGACAAGGTTCTTCCTTCAATGCTTCCACTTGAAACACGGCTGTTCCCGCTGCACTACCCATTCTCCACCCTGGAACCTTTGCCGCCATCCCATGTTTAATCCGGTCGGTCGTTAAGGCAAGCCACGTTGAGGACAACAATACTAGAGCCTGAAAGGGACGGAAGCACCTCTCTACGTTCACATCAGCCTCATACTTGATTCTAAAGGAAATTGGTGTACGTCGTGACAGGTGAAGCTATCATGCAGGTATGTTGTGTTTCCTAGCTGTTTCTGTCACGTACTTATGTACCTGATCCATCCCGTAGTCACAACGACCCCATCCAGAACCCTCATAAACTGTCGCATCTACTTCCATCATTCCCCACTGCAGTCATGATTGTCCCCCCACTGATACACCCCAGTCTTCCCCTGTCTTCGAAGCAAGCTCACGCGCTCACAATCCACTGATATGCTGAGGAAGTAGGTTGCTCAGAGTGGCCGCTAAATGGCACCGGAACCACTTCCACCATGTCCCCTATCAGCAACCTATTCAATCGAATGCAAAGGCCGGGGATTCCTCTCGTGTGAAGTGTGGTTACTATGAAAGGAACAGTAGGTATGTTATTGTTGCAGCACTACTCTTGCATACTCGCAACTTATCACGTACTCCGATGTAGACATATCAGCCCTGGGTCATCGAAGTTAACACTCTCCTTGTGTGCGTGTGGCGCTGGGTATGCTATCTTCATATGTGGTCGTGTTAGTCGCCCCGCCCAACTTGTCTATATAGACTTCCTTCCCGCCACACCCACAATCAATGGATGACTTGTCACTATTCAATGTTCAATGTCAACGTTCACGTTCAGCCATCAACCAATGGTATGTTTTCTTCAATTCAGTCATGGTTGCATACTAATCTCTCTCGTTTGTAGCTGTTCTCCTTTGATGAACCCAGTAGCATTGCGGAGAAGATCTATTGGGAAGATCATCGCCTGCTTTGTACGGATTGCCAGTGCTAATTGCTGCTTGGCGCGGGCTGTTATCCCATCTGCTGCCTGTGCTTGCTTCCATGCAGGACACTCAGAATCCATGCAAGGACTCGTCGCCGCGCTTGGTGTATCATTTTGTCAATCCCTCCTCATATACATATCCCACCTCCTCCCCCGTGTGTCAAACGTTCAAACGTACTCAATCCACACAAGAACTCGCCGCCGCCATTGGGACATTGTTTTGTCAATCCCACCTCGTTGTCTGTTGGTCATTTAGATGCTCAAACAGGTGATGCTCGACCAGTTATTCCAAACGACGCTGTTGTTCCTGTCTGCGAGTTGAGCAGGAGCGCTGATCAATGGAGGCCTGTCCGTCTGTTGGTTCGGCCAGTATGTGGACAAGGGGATCTCGATGTGGATGTGACCAAATGTGGAAGAAACGACGATCTCATGTCTCTTGCGATTGAAGGTGAGTTGGTTCTTTTCCCGCGGAACCAGACTGACGGAACGGTGGATTTGGATGATAGATACCTACGGACTCGGCTCCTCAACTCATCCTGTCGTCTAGGTCCCTCCTTGTGTGCGTGTGGTGCCAGGTATGCTATGTCCATATATGGTCTTGTTCAGGTTACTAATTGTGTTGTGTAGTCATCGCTTTGTTCAACTCAACTTTATACGCCTCCTTCCCGCGCCCAACATATTGTAGTTATCAGGTACGTTGTCCCAACGTTTGGTCTTGTCTACCTAACTTACCCTTTCACTGTTGTAGCCATCACGGTCCCGACCTGCCAAGCAACCACCACGCTCTTAGTTTCAGAATCAAAATTACAGCACTCTCGAAGGAGTCTTCAGGTATGTATGCTTCAATTTAGTGATTGACGCACACTAATGACTCTGATTTGTAGCCGCACCGTTTGGGTACCACACCCAGTAGCATGTCAGAGAAGATCAATCGGGACGATTGTCACCCACTCGCTGTCACCCCATGTAGATTCGCCTAACGCCCATGCCTTCTTCCATGCAGGATGCCCAGAATCCATGCAAGAACTCGTCACCACTGTGGGTGCCTCGTTCCGTCAATATCCACCTCCACCGGCCCATGTTCAAATATTCAGTTGATGACGTTGCGGAGGGATACTAACGGACTCGGTTCCCCGCGGCGCAGACGACACGCTGGAGGGCGAACCCATGCCGGTGAAAGGTGTTGTGGTGCATGGACTTATCGACTTTTCAGGCACACTCTAGGGTCGCTGGCCAGTGCCGTGCATCCATAGACCTCCCATTCGACTTTGATTGACCAGGAGTTATAACTCGTCATTCCATTTCCACTTTATCGCGTTGCAGACCCAAGGCTCTTGCTTTATACACCAAACACCTTGCGATCTATATTGATTCTGTTCTTGACAATACATTCGAGAGCGAAATTTCTCGCGCCTTAGCTAGTGTGCGCCCTCATTTGACCAAATTGTCTTCTTTCTTTTTCCACGGAGACCATGGCAATCGACCGCTTTCCCTAAATATTCTACCCCTCCCTGTCTCCGGTCGTCTGACGCACCTCCGCCTTGGCGATTTTGTTGATGCTTCGACCTTGCGCATTGCTGTCATGTCGCAACCCTCATTGCAATATTTATGGATCCCGGATGTCGACTTGACAAAGGCAACCGTCTGTCTACCGCCGGGCAGTCTGCAGCACTTACGATTTGTGCATGGATCAGCCCGGCTACTCTCGATCATTCCACCGCCCACCAAGATTGTTCATGCAGACGTAGACATTGATCTCGACGTGTTTCTTCACCCACAGCCTTACACAGTCTCCTGCATCAACTTTACAAACCTCCAATCGCTTTCGTTCACCAATATTTCCCTCGGTCGGGATATCTTTCTTGAGGGCCATTTACCAAACCTCGTGTACCTAAATATGACAATCTTCAGGGTAAGCCACAACACCCTCCCATGCCATATAGTGTACCGTCTCTCAATTTCCCGTTACCAGTCAATTTCTGCTCAGCGTCTCCGTGCGTTCTTGCCCAAGAACCGGCTCACGTACCTTCGTGTGGCCTCTCAGCTAGTAGAGCCCGAACTCGAATTCGCGCAGGTGCTCTTTCCAGACCTCCCTTGCTTACGGAAACTTGACTTCCCTCGAACCCCGTATTGCCCGTTCAGCGTAGTCGAAGAATGGAAACGCTTCCATAGGGATGCCAATTACGCTACTTTAGTCGAGGGTGCAGTGGATATCTTTGATTACTGGTGGCTTTCGAGCGAGTTGAGCGCCAGAGAAGTCGTTGGGTGAAAACCTTTCGTCTGGGGCTCTCAATGGTAGGGACGCCATTGCGCATGCAATTGACGGCAGGCCAAGCATCATACATCCGACACCACAACTCTCCTCGCGGGCGGGGAATCGAATATATTTATATCACGATGAATGAACCTAACCATCTTGCCCATCTTGAAGGCGAGATCTGAAATGACCAGCTGACTGAGAGCGATTGGGAATGATGGAGGACGAACAAAAGCGTCAAACTTAGGCCCAAAAACGGACCTGGGCGTCTAGACCGATCATGTCCGTTTAGGGCTGATATGGACCGACTTTTCACTGGGAACACTTTGGCCCACAAAGACGTTCCATTCAAGTTGCAGGTGTATGGTCCAATTCGTCTCTTTGTATCGCCTCTGTTGATAAACATTGTACCGGACATCGATGGTGAAACGGTATCATGCTTGCCTTCCAAGCAAGCGGCACGGGTTCGACTCCCGTTCGATGTACCAGCATCTGGCACCAAACCTGAACTTTTTGACACCGAGTTCCATTGGTTTACTAAGTTAACTCCTTGTTTGTGCACGTAGCACGGTGGGGATTTGGCACATCAAGACTAACAGGCGGTTATTTACTTTCAAAACTACGTATGAGACGGTAGAGACCGGCGGGACCCATACCGGAAGTATGTGATGTCCGCCGAGAGGTTTGCACACATCGACGCTCCTTAGTACCAACCACCCGAACACCCCGACAGCAGCAAGGATGACCGATTGACCCCCCCGAAGCAGACCTTGTGGTAAGATGTCCAGTCATAAGTACAGGCGAAGCGAGCCGAAGAGTTCAAGAGTCTGTCTGAGTCTAAGCGTATCCTTTCAGCGCTTAAATATGATCTCCGCTTGAAAATGGTCTCGTGGGAATGGAGAAATCGGCTGAACCTGGTTGGTCGTTGTGTTGGCCGACGAGCGAGCTCCCTCTTTTTCCGACCAAACCCATCTCAACACCTGCGGGCTCGGCGCCCTTCATCACTTCCCGTTTCCTCATCCCCATTTCCTCACTTTATTTCTGCTACCATGCTGCGAATAGCTTCAGTCGTAGCGAGACCAAACTCAACGGGGCTCATCGGGAAGGTCGTTAATTCACAATCCAGTGCGTATTTCCCCTCGAATCCCTCCTTGCTCCGGGAGGCTCAACTCTTTTCAACTCTTTTCAAAAGGTATACGGAGCATATCAACAACAACGCCACGACAAGCGGATATAACACTTACAGTGGATGGCAAAGAGGTCACTGTTCCGCAGGGTATGGACGCAATGGTCGCGGGTTCTTCTCAGGTTTTGGATGGTGCTTGAAGTTTGCTGGCTACTATAGGTTCGGCGTTGATTCAAGCTTGCGAGGCCGCTGGTGCAACCATTCCACGGTGTGTAGTCTTTTCATCACTAATCCGTCGGCGTTTATTCACTTTCCTGACCCCATCATCATAGGTTTTGCTATCATGATCGGTATGTCCCCCAATGACCACGTTATAGGCCTCATGCTCATCATGTATGCACTGGATAGGCTAGCAATAGCTGGTAACTGTCGGTATGTAATTCCGAGACCCCCGTTCGTTGGCTTTCCACCAAACTTGTTTTCAGAATGTGCCTGGTGGAAGTTGAGCGCTCCCCGAAGCCTGTCGCGTCGTGGTACGCTTCTTCTATCTATCAAGAGTTCGTAGTGCAGGTGCTCATGAGGATACACTCCCAGTGCCATGCCCGCCATGCCAGGTTCGAAAGTCTGGACGAATACACCACTAGTCCATGAAGCTCGGTACGTACTTCCTCCGCCTTCGCAACCTCGTTTGCCTGAACTGCTCGTTCCATACCTCTAGAGAAGGCGTCATGGAGTTCCTCCTCGCCAACCATCCCCTCGACTGCCCTATCTGTGACCAAGGTGGAGAATGTGACCTTCAAGACCAGTCTATGCGCTACGGTTCAGACCGAACCCGTTTCCACGAGATCACCGGCAAGCGTGCCGTCGAGAACAAAGACCTCGGACCATTAGTCAAGACCAGCATGAACAGATGTATCCAATGCACGCGTTGTGTACGATTCGCCAATGAGGTTGCTGGTGTAGAAGAACTGGGTACTACAGGGCGAGGGAACGATATGCAGATTGGGATGTACGTGGAGAAGACGATGGATTCGGAGCTGAGTGGGAATATCGTGGATTTGTGCCCTGTTGGTGCGTTGACAAGCAAACCGTACGCGTTCCATGCCCGCCCGTGGGAGCTAAAGAATACGGAATCCATTGACGTGATGGACGCTGTTGGGTCGAACATTCGAGTAGACTCGCGTGGTGTACAAGTTATGCGCATACAACCACGGACGAATGACGACGTCAACGAAGAGTGGATAAGCGACAAGACACGGCATGCCCACGACGGACTACGCTTCCAGCGGCTCACGACGCCTCTAATCAAGCAAGGCGACCGCTTCGTCCCAGCATCTTGGGAAGACGCCCTAGCCGCCATCGCCAATGGCTTGGTCGCCTCGGGAGCCAAGGGAGACGAAATTCAGGCCGTTGCTGGTCATCTCGCCGATACCGAATCCCTCGTCGCCCTCAAGGACCTCGTCAACAGGCTCGGCTCTGACAACCTCACACTAGATCAAGTCGGTGGTTCATCGTCACCCATCCACGGAGTCGACATTAGGTCGAACTTCCTATTTAACAGTACTATCCCCGGAGTTGAAGAAGCTGATGTCATCCTACTCGTTGGCACAAACCCAAGACACGAAGCCGCTGTTCTCAATTCAAGAATCCGGAAGAGCTGGATACATACTGGCTTGGAGGTCGCCTACATCGGGGAGAGAGCAGACACGACGTATGGCTATGATTTCTTGGGTGAGGGTGCGAAAGCTGTGACGGACTTTGTCGCTGGGAAGGGCGCGTTTGCCGCCAAGTTCAAGACGGCGAAGAAGCCTCTGATCATTGTTGGCTCGGCGCTTTCGGAGCATAAGGATGGGGCTGTTGTTTATAACGCCCTTTCGAAGTTCGTACAGGCTAACAAGTCGCAGCTTATTACACCGGAGTGGAATGGCTTCAGCATCCTGCAACGAGTACGTCCTGTCCTTGTATCTACCTTCTCTTCGGATGTGTATACTGACTCCCTTACCCCTGTAGGTTGCCTCCCGTCCCGCCGCCTACGACATCGGCTTCGTCCCCTCAAAGAAGGCCTCACAAACGAAACCTAAATTCGTTTACCTCCTAAACGCCGATGAGATAGACCCCAAGTCAATTCCCCAAGACGCTTTCGTCGTCTACCAAGGCCATCATGGTGATCTTGGTGCTCAGCTTGCGGACGTATGTCTACCCGGCGCCGCATATACGGAGAAGTCGACTACGTGGGTGAACACTGAGGGTCGGTCGCAGTTGGGTAGAGCAGCTGTCCCTCCGCCGGGCGTGTCGAGAGAAGATTGGAAGATCATTCGGTTAGTTTTAGCCTTCTTACTTTGACCACCTTCCTCCTTCTCTTCCTTTCCCCCTTTTCATGGTTCGAACGCTTACGCCCTTTACCCTCCATTTCATCAGTGCCATATCAGAATTCGTCAAATCACCGCTACCATACGACGATGTCCTCGCTCTTCGGGACCGTATGTGGGAAATTTCACCTACGCTGGTTCGATATGATGTCACAGAGAAGACTTCGGTGGATGTTGCCTTGGCTGGGCTGAAGGTTCTGGCTAGTAAGACGAGTGGGGCGAAGAATTCTGGCGAGGCCTTCCAGAAGCCGATCCAAAATTTCTATCAAACAGATCCTATATCACGGGCGTAAGTACTCTCTCTTCATCCTCCCCCCATGCTGTATGGCTGGATGTTGCTTGGTGCTGATCCCACTCTCACCAGGTCTGTTACCATGGCTCAGTGTACGCGCTCATTTGTCAAGGGAGAGAACCTTGGGTTTGGTGATGTAGGCAGCAATGCTGAAGCTGCTTTTGCGTAGATGTCATGTTAGTAGTGTAGTACGTGATGCTGTTGATCCGTCACCGCTATCAAGGTGGGGTTAATTACAAATGGGTCAAGAATATAGGATGTACCTAGAAAAATATTAGCTTTTTTCGTATCCTTTTCCTTTCTACAGTAGACTCTGTCATAACCCATAGGGTTCGGGAGACACCCGAAATTATGGGTTATTAGAGAGTATGGGTTACCTCGAAGCCCTTATTTGGGCGCTTCGTCTGGATTTATATGATAAAACTATTGGTTGTGCGACAAGTGTACGCCCAATGCAAATCAGCAGCCAAAGTTGAATTATATACATCTGAGTAACAATTAATTGTTTTCGTGCAAAGAAATCAGGAATATTTGTCACTTTCATTCAACCTTAGGTGTAGCGAAATTTCTTCCCTGTGGTCTTTGACCTGGGCTTTGGGAATGTCAAGACCTTTTGGAAAGGCTCCAATTGGTGACTTGGCTGACATGGGGTGCAAATGGGGTCCAGTGGCAAGCAAAGTAGCTTTTTCAAATTCCGTTACATAGAGTAGCTACCCCTAATTTACATAAATCTGACTTAGACTGTGAGCTTATACAACCTTGGGTTACACTTGGCCAAAAATGTATGGCCTATGGGCTATGGGAGAGTTATGGGTTGTTGAGTGGGAACCAAGTGGGTGGACGCCGAAAAATATGGGTTATTACAGATTATGGGTTAGCACAGCTACGGGTTATGACAGAGTCTACTGTAGCTTTCATCTGTTAGTGGTCAGGCAACATACCAATAAGTCCATGTGGGTAATCAGTAGACTCCTTGTGCTGAGTGGTCTTGACCCTAGCAAACTCCTACTGAAGTACCCCCCGTATATCTCCTCTGTAAATACTGCTCACTTTACCTTATTCGGGGATGTGAGCGAGTCCTAATATGGTCTAGTAAACTCGACCGCTCTCCTCTAAAGAGCCTTCTGTCTCGCCTTATAGGCTTCCTTTACTCAGGCTATATCCATGACTACGTGTGCGCCGGTGCCACGGCCATGGTGCCCCTTCGTATCGCCAGTTTCCTGACTCTCATGATATACTTATAACGAAAATTTCTCTCGCCTTCTGTCTTCCTGTCAATTTCAAATGAAGTAAATGAAGGCCGTATTCGACTATCTTATGCTTTCCTTCTCTCCCGATGCGGTGCCTCTCCCGTCCTGGGCGCAATTCCAACAAACATCACTTCCAGAAATGTTCTCGACCTCTCAGCTTTCGGGCTCACTCCAGACGCTCACCCGTCGAGTATAAACTACCAGTGCGGCTGCACAGAATACATACATCCCACCTCCACCCCTTGCCACAAAACCTTGCGCAATGCCTGCTTGTCGTAACGACGCCGATAGGCTTCGCCGCCGAGTTCATCCCTACAGGCGTCGCGTCGCCGATGTTGTGTTCTACGAAACGGTTTGTCGCGTCCTGTGCTGTAGAGCAACCATGGGCTCATATCTGCCCTACAGAGCGGTCAGCTCGGAGGTCTGGCAAGTACAAGATGGCTTTCAATTTCTACTTTTCGAACCTGCCTCCAGGATCCCTTGCCATTGGGTGGTCAAATTGGTGTTATGAGGCTCCTCGTAACAGCCGCTCTCGTCAGTGCGTTCCATGTTGTCGGAGGCCCGTTACTGATCGTTTCTCCTAGGCCCTCCTCCTCGTCATTTCCACCATTGAGTACGCGTTAAATTGCCTCGACTTCGTGTACTCTAGGATTAAAGGGAAGAGCGGCTGATTGTATACGCGGTGCGTTTGAATTCCTCCTGAGCTCCGGTGCCCAAATGTTGACATGGCTTTCATAGGTCCCCTGTACTTGCCCACCAAGTCTACCACAACGCTATCCGATGCTTCGAATTCCAATAGAATAGATGTATATCTTTACGAGCCAGAAACCATTTCCCTGCGGCAGTGACATAGTAAGGCCGTTGAGCTGTATCCCCGCCGCCTTTGGCCTCAAAGGACCTGGCCCTCGAGTCGTCTATATAGCCTCCACCGTGAATTCACTCTCCCTACCCACAAGGCCGATACCCTCACGAGGGCGGCGCGGAAGAACAATATGGGCAATGTCGGAGGCGTCGCTAAAGAAGAGAAGCGTGATTAAACGAGTGAATGTCTTGGTTCTACGCCTACTGAAGGTTGAGGTGAGGGCGACGAGCCGGAGAAGAGTTTGCGAGTCATATTGGAGGCTTGCGGCGACATTGGAGCACGAGTACCGCGGTAACTCTGATTGATAGCAAGATTATCATCGTACATCTTCGCTTCGCGTTGAAAATTGTCTGAAGCGAGAATATCGGGCGTCAAGGTCAATCTTTACTCCTCAATTTTGAATGGTTCATTGGGAGTTGGTTTACCCGCGGATTAGCGAGCGCCGCTGTGATACGCGTGGTTCAATGAGTCCTTCCCGTATATCACACCCATACCCATCATTTCACGTCCTCGCTCGTCGAAGCAATTCTTTTAATATAATTAACTCTTGCAGAACCGTCGCCCATCAGAGTGGCCATGGTGAACTTGTTGAGGGCGTGCAGAAGGAGAGCCACCTTGATACAAGACATTTGGCTCATTGGGGTACCCCTAGTCCCTAACGGCTGGCCACATGACCTACTGCCTGGACACGGCAAATTGGCGCTCGTTCTCCTTACTTGCTGCCACAACGTCGATGGACGATTGACATCGTCTCTCGTAAATTTATCTCACACGCTGTCGTAAAGAAGCCTGATTCGAGACGTCGTCAGAGACTCGACATGCTTTCTCGGCCTTGACCCCCATCATTGCCCCGGCATCTAGGAATATGACTGTCAGGATGAGGCCAGAAGACAATCACAGCATTCTTTCGGAACGGCCTACATCTACATCAACGTTGAAACATACCTTTTATATGTTTCAAGATTGAGATATTAGACCGACATCAGTAAAATGATTGTCTCGGGTCCTTTCCGCTTCTTCGCAACCCAACCACAGAGTGGTGAGTTCATTTTCCTCCTTCTGTTGGTTTTGGTTAATGATACATTAGTTCTCGAAAGAAACGCCACGATGATGGTGATTGATGGTGACCATGCCTCTTGCCCATGTTCAAACTGTATTTGGATTATGGGCCATAGATCCGGCTGCTGTCAAGCGCACTTTTATCGAGCTGGATGTGAGATCGATTTCGAAGTCTGGTTTGTGCTGTCTACCATCGTTTCTCTTGGTCACACTCTTCTAATGCCCTCTCCACATGTTGGTTGTCAAGATGAATACTAATAGAAGGGTGCGCTCAGGAAAAGCCTACTCACAACGCATGTACCAATAAACTACTTGTCATTTGTCATCGCTACAGTGGGCATCGTTTCGCCCTATATCAGTCTCCCTTTCGATGTGATGATACTGCGAAGAGATTATTCTAGGATCGAAGACTGCAACGTCCTTGGTGATCGGGTTTCCATCTAAGGCGCACTCGCATATATAAGTATGTGCTGAACTAACTGGATCTTCAGACACAAATCACCCAATATCGTAAACATGGCTGGACCACCCGGTTCTTTGAATCCCCAGGTTTTGTGCGTAATCTCCTTAGCGCTTCCCATGCGTGTGCTTATTGGATGATTCCCCTCTAGCTATGGACCAATGCTGATTGGTGTCTTCCTGAATCTGTTTCTGTACGGGGTGAGTCCATTACGTTGACTTTTGCATGCTTGTGATCTTCTGATTTTCATACTTGTGGTTCCTCAGGTAATGGTTGTACAAGTAATTCTTCATTTCGAGGTTCATGTTCTCTGGGACGGCGTGTCCTGATACATTGATCCTTCACATAGGTTTATAACTACTTCCTATTGAATAAAGCGTTTGTTTATCATCCATCCATTCTATCCGTACCCCATCACTGATATCCAAATCAGAGCAAACAGACTACTGATTCGCTATCTTGTGAATGATCTCTCCTCAAATCGGAGTATATCCTTTGTGGCCTCGCTTACTGATGCGGGAAGGTTATCTACCTTGTCGTTCTGGAAACGTTCAATTCCATCGCTTTGGCGTATGCAATGTATGATACACTGATTATCAACTCACTATGTATAGACGCGCCTATCTGTTACGCTGAGAGAATGGGCTGAAGTGATTTCTTTCTAGCTAGCCCACTGCCTAGTCCGCCTGTACTACCGATATGTGAGTATATTTTAGATATGGCCCCACCAAGACGAGCCTAATCATTTATTTGCAGTTCTTCCCTCCAGTAAGTGACCTTTCCACTTAACGCGATGTCCTCCCATCCTGACATTCCAAAGTGCCTTTGGTAATTGTAAGCATCCGCTCCCCTTGGATGACAACCTCCGCTCACTGACCATTTACAGTCATTCATCTCTACTCCCGTGCAATTGTTCTTCGCTTGGAGGATCAAGATATTTACCGACTCTCTTTTACTCCCGATCGCTATAAGCTTGATCGCCATGGTCTCCCTTGGTAAGTGGCTCCCCCTAATGACCACCCACCGCGTCGGTATAATGTTTTATTCAGGCGGCGCTATTACTATGGGTATCTTGTTGAATCACGGAGCATCCTTTGGACAAGCACAACTTTTCAGCCCTCCCCTAATCACCTGGCTCCTCTCGTCCGCGGTCACCGACATTCTGATCACTGGAAGCCTAATACAGAGTCTGGTAAATAGCGCGCATCACTCTACCATTCGTCCACTTACGGCCTTCCTCAGTGGAGGCGTCGAACGGGCATGGTCGCCACGAATAACTTAGTTAACAAAATCATAGTTTGTGGGTCTCTTCTTGGTGCTTATGATCGTCTTTAACTAACACAACCAAAGTTACCCTCGAGACGGGTTTGATCACGGCAACTTTAAATGTTATTGATGTGATACTGTTCCTTGTATTCACAGTGGGTTGAACTTCACATCCACATTCGGTGTTAACGGTTTACTCGAACGAGTCTGTACAGGAAGCATCTTTGTAAGTTCCTATCCGCTGTCGTACGAGCAAATTTGACGTTCCAACCGATCAGCAACCTCACAGTGGACTTCACACTTAGCAAGCTCTACACAAACGTGCTACTTGCATCGTTGAACACTAGCGCGGAGCCCAACTGTTCTTCAAAGCATTCTGTCAGCGGCTCGGGGGCTATGCCTCAGTTTGCTCGATCAGTGAGCCGTCTCTACTTTGACATGTGTTCAGTCATATTGAATGCCACCAGGGCTCGCTCACTGATGAAATTCGGACGCGCTCAACGGTACGCTGATACTGTACCTTCCTTACCCAATATCATCTGCTTCATCTGCTTTTCTGGTAGGCTGCCACGTCGCTCCATTTCGCGGATGCTAGTTTGATTGCATCCGGAGATGTGCAGTCTGGCACTACTTAGCTACTGTAACATGTTTTAAGTCATTGATTCGGTGGAGTCGGATGACTTGTGTATCATTTCCTCCGTCTCATGGACGGTATCTAACCGGTTTGGATACTATACGCACATCTCCGAGTGTGGTTGGGTATTGAAATTGAATCACCGGTGAATCGATACCTTGTCAACATCGCAGGACTGCTTTACGTCCAGTATCAAGTTGTATGTCTTTGACTAAATTGACATCAGAAGTGGGCGCAAACAGTGAACGTATCCGGTTTGACATGCCGCTTCTATCAACACTATGTAACTCATGATTTGATCATGGCTATACTACCGGCGGATCCGCGACTTAGTGCCATGTCTACTCCTAAGTGAGGAGCCTTCCTTCCAAAAGGCACGCGTAATCCTCCAACCCACGACTAAAGTAAAATGTAGGGTGTTGTCTATTTTTGTTCCGGGGCCAATTGTCTCTCTCGAACAACCCTGATCCAGGGTTGCCTTTCCCAATTTACTTCCCAATAGCGCCATCGCCCGTCGACTGGATACCGCTGTCTTGGGTATCCATGCCACTAAGCACGGTGGGTCATGAGTACGTTATTCTCATCTGATCAACAATCATGTTTCTCATTATGCGCTCGCTAACGCCGTCACTCGCGAGCTTCTCATTCGCTCGTCCCTCGGACTTGATGCATCGCGCGTAACCAACCCCGCCTAACGTCAATTCCCTCACACCCCCCTTTCTTTCGCCAGGCGACGCCTTTGGCTGTCGCTAAATCCACGTTACCATCCGCCGGGAGTCTGGGGCGGTTCTCGCAGGCACCACTTCCGGGGGTTCTCGCACAGCTTGTATGGATTGATGCTGAGAGAAAATACCCCAGAAGAGCTTGTGAAGGTGATAATTATATAGCACCTGTCATATTCCATGTGCTTCTAGTTATACGGTTCCGCGTATGCTTGTGTTCTATTTCGATATAGATCACTTGGCGTGTATGTGGGCAAAAGCCTAAAGGTGTGGGTGATAGCTCTCGAGGATACCTACCCACCCCCTCACCTTCCTCAAACAATGGCTGCGCCTCCCAATCCTCAAGTTTTGTGAGTACCTCTCTCGAGTGCAAAACAAAGTGTAGACCGGCTAAGTGCGCCCAATCCGATAGCCTCGGGCCAATGTTGATTGGGGTGTTTCTCAATCTGATCCTGTACGGAGTGCGTGCGTGTAGACGACTGCTAGGCTCTCAGCGTGAGCTGACTCACCTTGTTAAAGCTACTTATTGCGCAGGTAATGACTTTTCCTCGCCTTCCTGAACCGAGGTGAATACATTTTGTAGGCCTACAAGTACTTCCAAGTGTACAAAAAGTCGGTTCAATTCAGCTCTCCCATTCCTGGAGACTCGACTGACCATCCGTTCCGATAGAGGTGATCAGTGGTGGAAGCTCGCTCTGGTGAGCCTTTCATATTTATTCCATTTTCTCGTTCGGTGTACTCACGGATAACTTCGAATCCGTAAGGTCGTCTACCTCATCGTTCTGGAAACGTTCAACTCTGTAACATTGATGTATATGATGTACGATACATTTATCAATAAAATTTTGGGTGAGTCTCCGTGCCGTTGAACCAGGATACTCATGCCGAACATGGTCAGCTGGACCACCAACGGGACCTCCAGGGCCGCCGATGTGTGAGTATATGGTTGTTTCGCTCTCCGTGTTTGTTGCTTAGTGGATCTGCGGGTGTTTAGTTCTATCTGCTGGTGCGTCGGCCGCCTCTTGTCTGTGATACCCATCCCGACTAACCGTTCCTCCGTAGATGCTGTTATTACCGTACGTCCCTCGACTTTTCAAGAGAATTCTAGCAATAATTTCTTTCATAGGTTTTAATCTCGACGCCCGTTCAATTTTGCTTTGCTTGGCGAGTATACAGACTCTCTGGAATAACAATCTTCGCCATTGTTATATGCTTGTTGGGACTTATATCGCTAGGTGAGCTGACTCCTCCCCTGACTTGAATCATAGTACCTACCCTATCATCAAAATGTCAAAATGCTCGAATGTTGGACTAATGTCCCTTCGATATAGGTGGCGGAATCGCGATGACAGTACTCGTAACCATCTTCCCAGAGTTCTCGCAATTCAAGAAATTTGTGCCCGCGGCTACGACGTGGTTGATGTCCTCTGCGTTGGCGGACATCCTAATCGCAGGGGGTCTGATCGTTACTCTGGTGTGTCCGAGCACTTCCTTGCTCTTTGCCTGATTTCCAGTTAACGGAGACATGGTAGTACCGTCGAAGGACCGGGATGGCGAATACGGACGACGTGTTGAATAAGATCATTCTCTGTGAGTTGTTTCCCCCTACGGGAGCGATAAGGCCGTTAGAGCTGAATAAATCTTTGATGGCGTTTGAAAGTCACCGTTGAAACTGGGTTTCTCACAGCGGCGTTTGCAGTTGCGAATGTTGTGCTTTTCTTGGCGTTCCCCGTACGTTGTTGTTTCTAGACCTCGTCCGTCCACCCCTCGCTCACTCTTCAGCTTTTATTAGGATGCCGCGTTGTGTGTTGCCTTCCGCGTCCTCTCCATCATCTACACCTTAACTTACATATCAACGTTCTCTCCTCTAGTAACTTCATTCCAGACTTTGCGTTAAGCAAGCTCTATACGAATACCTTCCTAGCATCGTTGAATGCCCGAGCGGAACGTTCCTCCGAGTTCAACAAATCTGAGGTAATTGTACACGTTAGCGGAGCGGACCCCCATGGTTCTATGCGGCTGGGTAGCAAGGAAATGGGGAAGAGAACCCCTGGAGGTCATACGGACACAGTTAGTCCATCCTTTCATCTCTTGGATCGTTGCTGAAACTTGGCTGAAACATTATACTAGGCTACTTCGTCTTTGTATTTTGCCACGGGTGGGGCTGGCCCGAAGCGCGAGACACGCTGGGACGAGAGAAGTTCTTGGGGGTCGATGGATGAGGAGAGCGGTCCACGGGATTAACAATAGTTCGCTGCATGGCCGGGATGGCGTCGGAGAGCGGGGAGTAGGAGCAAGAGTCAAGTGGAAGCACCGGTTGCGCTACATGATGAGTGTGGATATAATAGTATAGTTATTGGCTTCATTAATTGGAAACAAAAACGTACCCACCGAGTAATGATACTTACACCGAGGCTACATGCAACATTGCCGCAATTGTCAAAGCTTAAGACAGGCTTGAGCGGGGTGATACTGACTGTGAGAATTTATCTTCCCACGCTCACTATATGGACCAACAAAACAGGGGCTCCGACATTGGGTCAGGTATGCAAAGGCTGTCCCTCACATGGGGTGGGTTTCCATCCTCGTTGAAGGTAGATATATGGCGTGGTGTATCCATATATCAAGGGATAATCTTACAATATAACGCCCCGGAAGTTATGGGAGCATTTGCTATAGGGGACTAAAATGTAACAGGAGCTTCTGCATCCAGAATTCAGCCCTCGAAGCCAAAGTTACCGCGTAGATCAGGAAGACAGTGATCCATAATTAACTGTATCTGCATAGAGCTCGTCTCATACATCGCCTTGACATGTCATTCTGATATCTCACCGAGGTCCCAACAGTCTTGTTGGGAGGCAAGTGGTAGACATTCTTACCCAAAATTTAATATTGGTAAATTTGATCGAATGTGCCGGTCCTAGCGAATTAATGGAGCCTTAGAGAGTTCGATGTTGGTCAACCCTCACCGACTCCTAGAGCCCCTGGATCATGTGTCCAAACCTTTTCCCTTACGTCAGCATAGTTTTGAGGGCAAACACCGTTCACCTCCGCCATCAACGTCGTCGACAACATCAACGCTTGTGCCCAACCTCACCTCTGCAACACACTACACAATGGTGAGTGTCTCAATGCTGGCAATGATTGAATCGCGGTTGAACTTGATCATGGGTTTTGTAGGGAGGACAACCTCGTTATCCATACCCGAAGGAGGTCTGGTCACCGTCTGGTGCGTTCGCTGCTTGTCGCTGCTCGTATTCATTTACTGATGTTCAGCTAAACGTTTGATTCGACGTTCTCGCATGTATCTTGGCACCCATCCTGCTCAAAACCACGACGAACACCTCTCCAATCACCCTGGGGTCGGTGATTCGGAATGATTAGGCGGATGGTGGGTTCGCCCGTCGAACTGGAAGAGCAACACCGTCATCGCTTTTGGGGGGATTCTCGCTCTGACATACGCTACATGGAATGTTAGCGCCGACTATGAGGTGCGTTGTTTCGGCCTTGTCCCGCGAAACAGACGGTTCTTCTGGCTGTGATTGGATTGGATTTCTTTTTACGCTATCGTTATTGGCCTCTTCCTCCCGCCCATTGCGGCCGTGGATCTTAATGCATCTAAAGCCTTGCCCTCCGCATCTGAGCCTCGGCTCTGAAGGCTCTTGGCTGCCGTTTCTCATCCTGCACTTCTCTTTAATGCGTTTTTCCTCCCCCCGGGTTCATCGGTTTCTGATTGAACCTAGCGGCGGCCGTCCTTATTTTGTGCTAGACGATATGTCATATCTTAGGTATTCTGCTGCTCGCCAAACACCGGCATAACACTTTTCCATCCTCTCTTTTTTCCTTCTCCAACCTCGTTGCTTTAATTTAGCCATACATGACCGTCCTTTCGTCGTTCACTCTTCTCTAGCCTCGTGTGTTCTTTAAATTTGCATCTCTCTCTCTCTCTCACCTTATCATGGTCACTCTCCCCCATTGTCTTCCCCGTGTCTCTCAGTAGATGGAATCTGACACCTTTGATTCACAGAGACGTGACATTCCCCCGTCAAAGCCTATACCCTCGATGAGGGTAAGCCATTCCCATTTCCCTTTTGTGGCTCTGAACCAGCGCTGACTCGGGCTCTCTTTATGGTAGTGGGCTAAACAGTACGCTGATAAATCGTAGACCTTCCGATACTTTCGAGCAAATGAGTTTTGTTGCATCGTAGACGAGATTATATCGAGAAGCAATTCATTCGGCTTGTGGCTTGGTTTGGTCGTCCTTCTCTCTTGTTGTGAAGTGTAAAGCATGGATTCTTCCGAGAGAACAACATCATGCCTTTTTGTGAGCGCTAAAGCACCATAACCTATACCGTCGCCACCACGGGCTTGCCCCAGCAGGTTCATCTCAACCGTCGTACCTTTTCATTGCATATGGCACATTAACTCGGAGAAGGTCAGCTTGGGAGACATTCTCATAGCCAGGTCCTCATGTCAGTTCCCAGAATATTCACGCCCCTGGGCTTAATGTTGTTGTTCGGTTTCTCCTTTCACGACCAGAATGTATGGAACATGAGTAATCGAAGTACTTACACGCCGCTGCCGCATGTCGAGATTGGGATGCTGTGCAGCCTGCTGTCGACGCCGCTTGGACGTCGGGCGCTTGAGTTACTGCCAACAACTTCACAAACTGCGTCCTCACCGCGCTCTTCCCCTTCCGCCGCCATTGTGCTATTCACTCTTCGGTTCTTCTGCCGTCACTCCCCCTTCGCTCTCCCTCGAGTTAACGCACATCAAGTTCAGTGGATCGTATGTCTCTTGAATCTACGAAGCGCCTCTACGAAAGATGGATGTCCTCATGCATCCTGCTGCGTATTCTGAGAGCTACCTCAATTGGTCGATCAAGTACATCCGCGTACCCTTTCTCCCCGTTTCGAACGCCCTTATTAATCAGGTGGTCTAATTCATCGATGAACTGAAGAGCCTCGAGTTGATGAGTCCCTTGAAACTAGCGCTTTCGCTGTCAAAGTTCACCAATACTCCCAGACTCTTGCTTCCATCCTTCCGACAAATACGAGTACCGTACCTCTTTCTAGATGTTTTCTCCTTCGTTTCAAACGTGTGATACATCCCACAGTCCTATACCAGCTCGAACTACCCAAGGGGGACTATTATATGCTCCCATCGTAATACCTTTCGTTTGGTCAACAGCCTAAAATCGATAGTATAAAGACTAGCATATCAGCTTTCTACACAGCTCGAGTCTAAGCCATGTCTTCCTGCTCGAGTTCCGGCGAGAGCTCTTCATCTCTTCCTATTGTAGAAGAGCCTACTTCGTCCACTCTTGCCTTGCTCCCTCCTGCGTCGTCCTCGTCCACTCCCGTTTCGCCCACTACTGCTGTCCCCGCGCCCGCTCCTGCTTCACCCGCTTCTGATCCACCCATTCGTCCTCTATCTGATCAAGATGACGTGCCACTCACCTCGTCATCCGATATCTCGCAAGCGGCATCTTCTCACTGCACACATTCGTCTAAAGAAGGCAAGATTTTGGCACTCTGTGTCGACGGCACCTCCAATCAGTTTGGAATGAAGGTGCGTCTCTCAATAGTTGTCCCGTCATTGTCCTAAGCCCAACGTCGCACACGTCGCAGAACACCAATGTCGTGGAATTATACGCCAGGCTGATCAAGGACGAGAAGCAGCTCACATACTACAATAGCGGCATCGGTACATACGCGAAGCCCTCTTTTAAGTTGTGGAACTACATAAAACAAGTAGTCGACCACAAGATTGACATGGCCATTGCGTGGTAAGTTTCGCCATCCTGCGTGGTACACACATCGCCTCAGCGAAGGGTCCATAGGCGATTCGAAAGTATTATTCATGCGGCGTATGAATGGCTTTCGGAGAACTACCAGCCTGGTGACCGAATCTTCCTCTTCGGTGAGTATTTTTAATGTCCCACCATGTCAATGATGCTGACACCATATATGTAGGATTTTCGCGGGGTGCTTACCAGGTTCGAGTTATTGCTGGGATGATCCACAGGGTACGTCCGTGGCTGCACTACGCTACGCACAATTTAATCGGCATCTATAGGTCGGCCTTTTACACAAGGGAAACAAAAGCCAAATACCCTTGTACGTCACATTGGATGATATCCAACGGTTAAGATACTGATACCGCACAGTGCATATGAACTCTATGCTTCCAGCTCGGACACTGAGAATCCTAGCGATGGAAGTTCCAGAAGTGGTTCAGCGGACCCAAACACCAACCCCCCACGCTCAAATCGTAGAGAAGGATTCTCCAATCCAAATGAAGAAATCCGTGACCCCGATACTACTAGGCCCAAGACATCCGGATTGCGCAATGGCGACAAGACACTCAAGCTTTGCGAACAATTTAAGAAAGCGTTGTGCCATAAGGACGTTCGAGTTCATTTCGTTGGGGCATGGTGGGTAATCTGTCTGTGATGGCCTTCTTGCACTCACAACACCTCTAGGGATACTGTCTCGTCTATTGGAATAGCCCGAGGCACGTCCTTACCGGATACCACCATAGGAATGAAGCATGTCTGCGCGTTCCGTCATGCTCTGGCGCTTGACGAGTGCCGAGTGAAATTCCAACCAGAATTTGTGAACGGTGGACGTGGTCCCTCTGACAAGGACATGGGAAACGTAAAGGAGGTCTGGTTTGCTGGTTCCCATTCTGACATGTACGTTTATCCGAGCATCATTTAACATCTGGCTGAGTATGTTTATAGTGGGGGCGGAGTTGTCGACAATGATGAAATGGATAAATTTGGACCTGCACTTCGATGGATGACCTACGAAGCAATGAGCCAAGGACTCCAGATGCAGCATTACCAAGGGACGTGGGAAGACCTCAAACTCACGAAGTCCTTGACACAGCTGTGGGCCCCATTGGAACTCATTCCCTTTCGGCGACTTTCTTACCGGGATGAAAACAGTTCCACCTATGTGTGAGTGTGCCTACTTCTTGCTTTTGTGTGATAGACTTCTCATAATCATCCGTACATAGGCCGCATTTCGGAGCACCTCGTATAGTACAGCCTGGCCAGCTCATTCATGAGTCAGTGCTCAAACGAATGAAAATCAAAGCACCGCCTGCCTCAGCCGAAGACAACCCTACTGAGGCATCTGATGTTCCCCTCGGAATGAAGAGAGCCATCTCTAGGCTAGGATCAACATTTACCAGATTCTTCCGGCACATTTTTGTCCATACGTCTATCCCAGCCGCTCCGTTGGATAGATCCTCTCCAACCGCTTCCAGTAACAATTCAACCGTGCCGTCGAGTGATCCCTCGAATACTTCGCTTGGAATGGACAGCACGTCGCGTACCACTTCCAAATCTTCCAACACGTCGTATACTTACATTCCCTCTGCTCGCCTTTCATCGGGGAAGTTCGATTCATGGAAAACGCTGCATACCTCGTTCATGGAGAGTGATGACCACTTGGTGGCAGATATTGTTGAGAAGGATCCGTTTGCAACTGCCGACCATGCACTCGATTTGCTTCAGCAAGCGTGCGAGAAAATTTTGCAACTTCCAAAAGATCACACAATCAATGATGACAAGTGGGATGCCTTTGACGTTGCCATGAATATTGTTCGTTCCTTTGTTAGTCATGGTTGGTCTTTCATCCTGTACAAGAGGTTTCGTCCTTTTCCACTAATTGCAAATCTGAATTGTAGATTGGAGGCAGGCCTCATTGGCTGAGGTTCCAAATGCTGCAAATACCCTTCTAACAGGTCTGAAAGTGAACTATCGACATCGTCTCACTATCCCCTCCAAGTCCAAAACACATGATGTCCTAATCCAACTCTTGTCGTCCTTTCCTCATGAACTGCCGTATGGGGATCGAGAATTCAAGATCACTGAGATCCGGGAATTCATGACACTGCTAAGTGAGGAAGAGAAGCTGGAGTCATGGGCATCGAAACTTTCTAGGATCCCCCAAAACTTTGGTAACCGTAAGCCTTCGATTGCTTTGTATGGATTTCGCTGTATTCACATCTCTTCTCCCAGGGATACTGGAGTCTCGATCCATCGGCGGCTCCGCCCCTTTTGTCTGCTTTTCTACCGTCAAAACAGGCTCAATACTGATGTGCACATCTACGGAATGCGCGGTGTGGGATCATCCGGAGGCGGATCCACCTCACAATATGCTCACTACAGTTTATAAGTTCCCTGAACAGCTGCTTCAGAGGCGGCCTTGGCGCAGGGGATCATATACTGTGTCCGTCGATGGAGGTCTCATCGCATACGGAATGATAGATCCACATGCGGTTGCAATCATTGACGTTGGGACAGAAACCACTCGTTACCTTAGTCCCTTGGATGGCTCGGAGATTGGGGTCGTTTGCTTCTCACCCGACTCCACTCTCCTCGCATCAGGATCTGAAGAAGGCACAGTGCTATTGTGGAAGGTTCGCTCAAACACCTCGGAGCCACGACAATTTTGTGGACACAGAGACTATATCCGTGCGTTAGCCTTTTCACCCGACAACTCCCATTTGGCATCTGCGTCTGACGATCACACCGTTCGTGTATGGGACGTGAGAGGGGCTGGCCCCCCAATCGTGCTGGAAGGTCACAACAATTATGTGACCTCGGTTGCGTGGAGTCCTTCTGGAAAGCAAATCACCTCTGGTGGGCGGGATGGTCATATCATCATATGGAATCTCCAGGGGAACAAGATGTTCAACCACTCCTCATCTCAACCCCATATCTGCGCCATCGCATTCTCTCCTGATGGCCGCACACTCGTGTCTGGAAGCTCCGATCGTACGCTTCGGGCTTGGAGTTGCCAGACTCAGAAGCAATTATGGTGCTTCGATATCCAAGATCTGGTTGTGTCTATTGCATTTTCACCTGATGCACCACGTCTGGCCACCGGCGAGGCTGGTGGTAGGGTCAGCATTTGGGATGTGGATCTACCTATGAATGAGCCTGATACAGTGGTTCCGTGATTCACCTTTTGGTCATTTTACTTGCAGCCTCTGTAGCTCTTGTTGGGGGTTTCTTTTACTGTATTGAGAGGTAGATGTAACAGAGCTATCGAAGAGACCAGGGGAAACGTAGGAGTGATATTCTGTTTATTGTGCTTGCGTGTATATCTGACAGTTCACCACATGTCCATGTGAACATCACATGGTGGCCACTTGTCCACTTGTTGTCCATATGATACCCATGTGGTTGTTCACTTAATGACCACTTCGTTCACATGGATTCACTTGGACCACTTACTGTTCACTTACTGTTCACTTAGTGCCCACTTGGCATGAATATTCCTCAGTTGCAAGTCCCAAGTGGTCTTTAAGTGGTTGCCACATGGAGCCCATGTGGTAACAAAGTGGTCAAATATAAGAAAATAGTAAGTATGTACTATCTGAGTACTATGTGGTCTCCATGTGGTTTCCATGTGGTCAACACATGAAGAACATATGATCTTGAAGTGAACTTTAAGTGAAGACCATATGGTCATGAAGTGGACTTTAAGTGGAAAATACAAAGTAGTTAGGTAGGGTGCTCTATTCTGTGGGCTCTTCTCCTTCATCACCAGACTCACTGTCGGAGTCATCATTCTGCCTGCCTCCCTTTGCCCTTTGACTAATATTCCTTTGTGTATGGAGGAAGAGCATCATATGAAGAGTGAAATCAAAATTGCTAACAGTCATCCGGTTTAACATTGTCTGGAAGCCACCAAGCCATGCATTTAGTTGCTCACATGCCTGAGTTACAATTAGCAATCAGATCTATCTGGATTTATGTAACATACCTGAGTGTTAAAAGCACGCTTATAATAAGGGTTGCCCTGTCGATCATGATCCACTACAACAAGGTTTGGTGCTTTCCCATTAGATGGTGCTGGATTGCACCATGTCCGACAAAGATAGTCGGTAGCCCGGTGGTTGATGTAGTGGTAGGCATCTACAATAATACGAGTAGTGGGCTCCCACTGAGGCCAATGCCCCTGCTTGACCATGTGCCTGAGCAAGGTACAGCCCTTGTCAATAGCTATATAGCTAGGTCGAGAGGATGGTTCCATATAGATATCCTCGAGGAATTTGAGAATCTTAGACTCAGATTCAGCTTTGGCAAATTTGCGCCATGCAATAACAACACCACAAGGTGCACATATTGTCTCCACACAATAAAACCGTGGAGCAGAGAAGTAGTTGTTGTATTTTGTTCCACTTGGCTGCTCATCTGTTCCATCATCATGTGGTAGATTCACATGAGCACTAGTAGGCAGCCAGTCCTGAGGTTGCTCCTGAGCACGCCGGAGCATTCTTTGAACTCCAAGAAGTGAGGAATTGGCATATCGTCCCCGGTGTTTGGTCCAACTCTGCTGATGCACTTCACAAGCCTGTGTTGGTGGGACTTTGTCTCTGGTGCATCCCTTGACCCGACAGCAGTTTTCCATCTCTGCCTCGTGAATAGCACAGAAAACACCTGTCTGTGCATTCAACAAGCCAGATTCACATCCTCCAAAAGCACAGTGCCGTGGACCCATAACAATTCCATCAATCACCACCATTCTCACAGGGGCTGTATTGTGGAGATTGGGAGTGTCGAGTGGAGTGTCTCCATCTATATCCATGCCTTCCTCATTCTCACCAAGATTGGGAGTGTTAGGAATCTGCAGAGGGGCATTTTCATCGACATCCATACCCTCGCCCAGATGGGGGCCAATATATTCTGGCACAGCACCATTGCCATCATGACCAGCAACAGCAGCTCCATCAGTGGGTTGGTGAGGGATCAAATCAGCCTGGGATTTGTACTCATGACAACACTCTGAGCATGAGTGACCCATAGCCGCCCGAATGATTCCTCCATCCCCAAGCTCTTTATTAGCTTCAGCCACCAGGTTGGCAATATGTTACGAACTGACTCCAGTGTGATAACTCGAATCCGGAATAAGAAAGGGGAGAGAACTATGTGGCTTCAGCAACAAGTAATAGTGCTGCGCCCACCAACTAGTCCTTAGTTCGGATTTGGGTAGGGCCGAGATTAGACGGATGCTCGGAGCCGAGGTAAGACGAGGGGGGAGAGAGGAGTGGCGAAACCAGTGGGAGCCGAAGTAATACGAGGGCCGAGGTAAGACGGCACCGAAGTAAGACGAGGCCGAAGGAGGACGACCGAGCCGAGTGGTGATACGAGGCTTCGGAGGAGATGGGATAGTCTTGGTTCGGTCGAGCGAAGGTCGAGGAGACAGAGGAACGTGAGTTCGGTCGAGAAGACCGGAAGCGAGTTTAGAGAGAGTGAATAACGTTAATATTTGAACTGAGCAATTACAGTACTGGAACTATGCCTTTATATACTGTAACGAATGTTCGGTCCGAGATAACATGAGGCCGAACATGAGTAACCCAATAAAAGGGAGCCGAAGGCAGTGTAAGTATTGTAAGTCCGAGAATATGAACGCGAGGCTTATTAGTAGGTAAGTAAAAGGTAAGTAGTGTAGGTGTCCTGAATGCGGACCGGAGAGGATCGAACATGTGTCCCGAGTATAGCCAACTCGGCCGGGGCCGAGGAACCCGAGGGTTAGGAGCCAATAGGAGTAGTCACGTGACCCAGGGGTTAGGGGCGAGGCCCAGGATATAACAGTACCCCCCCTTTTAGGGCTGACTCCCACGGCAGCCTGAGAAACTGAACTAAGGAAGAATGGAAGCGAATGCGGATCCGATTCGACCCTGAGTTCAGTTGAGCATAAAGGACGAGCCCAAAATCGTCCGAAAAATCCACTTTGAATTTTTTTTCAAGTACCCTCCCTCTTTTCGTCGTACGAGATAATGTCGGCCCCGTCCAGCAACAACAACAACAACAACAGCAACATCGATCCCGAGGCCGAGCTACGAAGGCTTCGGCAACGTCGGGCACAGCGAGCAGAGGAGCAGCGTCGGCAAGAAGAAGCTCGGAGGGCCGAGGAGGCGAGGGAGGAGGCTCGGCTCCTGGAGTTGGTCGAGCAGAGGAGACGCGAGGCCGAGGAGGCTCGGCTTCGGGAGGTTGCGCGTAAGGCCGAGGAGGCTAAGCGGGCTGCCGAGGTTGCGCAGCGTGCTGCCGCCGAGGCTGAGGAGGAGAGACGGTTGGCGCTCCAGCGTCAACACGGCGAGAATGCTCGTCGCCGAGCTAAGGCTGGGACACTCCCGGCGCCGATCGTCGTCGAGGACGATGATGATGAAAGAGGTTCGTTCGGCTCAACCGAGTCTCTGCGTCGGCTAAGGTTGATTACAGACGAGGACTTGGTGTGTGAAAGGTGCGCGGCCGGGGGGTTCAACTGTGAGCGTCAATTGTGAGTTAATCTTTCCTTTCTTTTTTAGTGAACGTATTGCTAAGTTCAAGGTAGGAATCCTTTTAATAAAGCCTGCCTCCTGTGCCACAACAGAAAAGTAAGTTGTTCTTTGGCGCAGGAGCAGCAAGCCGAGGATCGGCCGACTCGGTCGTGGAAAGGGCTCGGACGCAAGCGACCTCGTGAGGATACTGATGGAGAGAGATCCGAGCCGAGGCCTCGGTCAAGGACGAGGCCGACACATAACTCAAGACTTCTCGGTGAGCGAATGCTTGAGATCGAGAATCGGCAGTCGGCGCGTATGGACGAGCTTGAGAGTCTGGTTGAGGATAGGATTGGGGCTTTGGAGGAAAAGATGGGGCAGTTGACGGAAGGGGTGGAAAGGATTTTCGACGCGGTTTTCGAGATGATCAATGAAAATGCGCGGCTCCGAAAGAGGGTGGAGCAGATGACTGGGGTTTTGGTTGGTTCGGTTCCGGTGGCTGGGAGTTCGTCCGGCCGAGGGACGAGGGTGTTCGAGGAGAGGATGAGGGAGAGAGAAGACGGGTCCGAAGCAGGATCCGAAGAGGATGATATGTACGAGGGAGAAGAAGAAGTGAAGGGAAAAGGAAAGGGGAAGGCAAGGGAGCGGAGGCGGAAGACCGAGATGGAGTCGGAGGAGGAAGGGGAGGAGAGTAGTAGTGAGTAGTGTACAGACCGAAGTAGTATTTTGATTTTTTCTTGTATCTTTATTTTTTGTTCTGTATCAATTCTATAGTACCTTTGCTTGTCTTCTGAGAGATAAGTAAGTAAGTAAGTAAGTAATTGAAAACAAAGATAATTGGTTAAAGAAAGATTGTAAATACTAAGTAATGAACCATTCTGGACCAGGCTTGTCCGGATAGCGCAAATGGTAATCTTGTACAAGTTCTTTTGCGTGGTCCATTTCGTCGGCCGGTTCCCAACTCGTTTCTTCGTCCGTTCCTTCATAACCGAGCCATCGTACGAGATACTTCAGTTGACATTTTCGGCGCCGACGATCATGTTTCGAATCAAGGATTTCGCCGATCTCATATTCAAGTTGTCCTTCAACTTCGACTGGTGGAGGAGGTGATTGGACGCGATTTGGGATGGTGGAGAGGGCTTCCGGTTCCAGCATAGAGATGTGGTATACAGGGTGAACACCATGGAAGGTATTCGGAAGTCGGATGGTATGAGCACCTCTCAGTCCACCACATATCCATATGAATGCCATATGGTGTTCATATGAACAAGTGGTTGTCATATGAACTTTAAGTGGACTCATTTTCAACCATGTTGGCTGCAATCTGCCCACTTGGACCACTTGAAGTTCACATAAGTACCATATGAACACCACATAAATACCACAGGACCATGTGGCCAACACATGGCACCACATGGTAGCCTACATGAACACCACATGTTGAACACTACAAGACCATATGAAAACCATTGGAATCAATAGCTTAATGTTGCTTGTTACTAATAACAATAGTGAGGGTCCGATCAAATTCTTATATTTTGCTCAGCTCACCTGTTTCAGGGTCATGACCTTCCCAAAAAGGGTATGTAAGCACATACCAGACCTGATCAATTGGGCCATGTGGCAACCATTTGTAATAGACAGGTTTTATCTTGTTTGTTACTATTAATAAAGAAAAAAGTAGAAAACAAGAAAACACCATTGCGTGGAATTGAACAAGTGGTTGGTGGGTGAGCGAGCGCTTAAACAAGCGCCTAGCATCGCATTTAACCACTGCACCAAAGAGCCTTCGTTAACCTTGCTACTAGCTTAGTTATACTGGTTTTCACTTTAATTGGTTATAATATAAATATAAATATATATTGAATATTGAATATTATTTAAATTAATTGAATTTTGACTATTGCACCCGGACCGGGGCCGAGCTCATGATTCATGGGTCGTGACCGTCACGTCACGACCACTCTTCACTTTCAACCACCACCATCCATCTGCACCGCCAACGACGACGACGACGATACCGACGACGGCGATGACGACGACAACGACGACGATACCGACGACAACGGTAACGACGACAACGACGACAATACCGACGACGGCGCTGACGCGTCGAACGCGTCGACTGCATACGCTGACGCGTCGAATGCGTAAGCTGACGTGTCGAACGCGTACGCTGACGTGCCAAATGCGTACGCCGGTGGATTTAGCAGGGAGGGAGAGGGGGCTGAATCAGAGGGCGGCATAGCCCATACAAGGTACGCCGCCCATTTTTCGGGATTTTTGTAGGTTTCACCCATGCCGCGACGCCATTCGCGTCGCCGCCGCCATCAACTGGGTCACGAGAGAGGGAACGGAGGACGGCTTGGCCTGTGTAAGGTCCGCCCCCCATTTTTTTCGTTTTTTTCATTGTTTTTTCATATTTTTTTCATTCTCATATGTTTTATACTAATCTAATTGTTTTCTAGTTGCCCTTCTCCACTCCAGCTGACGACGACACGGCCGTACGCGTCGTCGTCACCCCCAATCGCCATCGAACGCCACCACCACCCTCAAATTCAACCACGGACGCACTAAACCAACCATCACCAGTACCACCCTCGTCGTCGCCTCCGGACCCGCCCTCATTGATGAACCAACCCCCACCACCATCACCATCATCCTCACAGTCCCCCTTGACCCCTTCTGTCGCAGCGCAACCCCACCGCGACCACCTCCCTCCTCACCGTTGCCTCCAGAACCAACCTACGTCAATGCTAATTGCCACCTCGGAACCACTCACCCCCACAGCTACCACCCTGGACCACTTGAACCATACCACCTGGGGCCACTATCATTCCCTCACCCCTCCCTTTCCCCAACCCCCCATTGTTACCTTTAGTGTATCATATACCTTACCCTCCCTTTCACCTCTTCTTTCTATTATCTCTTCTTTACTACCCACCTTATGTTGTATATCCACTCCTGTATTTTTATATTCAATGAAATACACTTGCCCGAGTCAGCTTAGTCAAACTTCAGGTTCAGTTCACTGAACATCCACCTAGAGTTCACATGGTCTCAATTGCAGTTGAACTTGGTGAATTTAACAAGTTTAGGTAATACTTACACATTCTTACTCATTTTTTAAGTTCAACCACATAATGACCATGTGAATTCCACATGATGATCACTTGAAGATCACTTGGGACTTGTAATTGAAGAGTGATTGGGCCAAGTGAACTTTGAGTGAACTTCAAGTGAACGGTAACTGGACCAAGTGAACAAAGCGAACACTATGTGAACTAAGTGAACAAAGCGAACACTATGTGAACTAAGTGAACATTAAGTGAACACCCATGTGGTGTTCATGTGAACATCAAGTGGACAAGTGAACATCACATGGTGTTCACATGGACATGTGGTGAACTGTGAGATATACGATGGTATAGGAGAGGGGTCCGACCTTAGCAAGTACTTCGAAGGGGCCGAGATATTTATCGGATAGCTTCTTCGAAGGTCGGGTCGTACGAAAGAATTTGGCCTTGACAAAGACCTTACTGCCGATTTCTATGTTCGGAGCCGGGAGGCGGTTTTTGTCAGCAGGTGCTTGGTAGCGTTTCTGAGCTTCCGCCATCGCGGACCGAAGTTCGGCATGTAGGTCTTCTAGGTTGGCAACAAAATTCTTTGCGCGAGTCGATGCGAGATCGTATTCGGGATGGAGAGTGAGGGGAGGGTGGAAACCCTTATTTGCATAAAAGGGTGATACGCCCGTAGTTGAGCTGGGCGTGTTGTTGTAAGTGAACTCTGCCATGGGTAGAAGTTCGGCCCAATTATCCTGCTGGTAATTGCAGTAAATGCGTAAGTATTGCTCCAATGTTTGGTTAGTACGTTCGGTTTGACCGTCACCTTCCGGGTGATAACCCGAAGTAAAGTGTAGCTTCATTTCTAAAGCCTTACCGAGGGACCGGAAGAAATGCGATACAAACTCGGATCCGCGGTCCGAGGTTACATGACCGGGGATACCGTGCTTGGAGAATACATGTAGCACGAATAATTTGGCTAGACCTTCAGAGTTAATTGTATCATGGCAGGGGATAAAGATACCTTGTTTCGATAGGCGATCGACAATGACGAGGATCGAATCAAAACCGAGCGACGGAGGTAACTTTTCGATAAAGTCCATTGAGATCGAATCCCAAGGACGGATAGGGACCGGAAGCTGTCGCAGCAGCCCATAAGGCTTGTGACGTTGGGGTTTAGTTCGCATGCAAGTAGTGCAAGACTTGCAGTAATCTGTAACAAACTTCCGTAAGTTCGGCCAAGTATACTCTCGACGGATTACATCGAGTGTTTTATTTTGACCATAGTGACCAGATAAGAGATGGTCATGTTTGTTCCGAAGGACTCGGAGCCGAAGATCGTTTGCATCCGGAACGTAGATGCGATCATCGAGTCGGAGGAGACCGAAGTCATCCTTGGACCACCGAGGGCCGAGTTCGGTAATCGGCTTGCTGGTTGCCGGATCCGAAGCTAGAGAGGCGACAATATCCGAATGTAGAGATTCGGTATCCATGATGATGGAGCCTCTGAGTGCGGGAACCCAGAGGTACGTAGCTCGGACCGAGGCCGTGAGTTGTTCTTCAGTAAATATCGGTCGGCAATTCTGTGGATTCACATGAGCATAACCTTCACCACCTTCTGGGAGGTAGACATCCCAGCGCCGAGTAAGGGCGTCTGGTTTCGATCCTAGCCGACCGGGCCGGAACCGAATGGTTAGATTGAATTGTGATAGATATTCGGACCACCGAGCTTGACGCCGAGTCAGTACCTTTGTTGTGGAGAAATATTCCAGGTTCTTATGATCGGTTACAACATCGATTGTTGAACCAGAACCTTCAAGGTACCGACGCCAGACTCGGAATGCCTCGAAAAATAGCAAGCAGTTCCTTATCATGGACGTCATAGTTAAGCTCCGGGGCCGTGAAGGTCCGAGAGTGGAATGCAATGGGATGGATATCCCCATCATCAGTGTAAGTTGAAATGATAGCGCCCAGTGCATAATCTGAGGCATCAGTTTCAACTACCATGGGCCTGTCCGGAATCCAGTGAGTTAAAACCGGAGCCGAAATAAACGCACGTTTCAATGTTTCGAAGGCATTCTTACAAGCTGGACCGAATTGCCATTGCAAGCCTTTTCGGGTCAGGCGAGTAAGGGGGACGACAATGTCCGAATAATTCATGATGAAACGGCGGTAAAAATTGGCGAAGCCCAGGAAGGATTGAACGTCCTTCACCCGACGGGGTTCGGGCCAATCCTGGATCACCTTGACTTTGTCCTCTGCCATAGTGAGGCCGTTAGGCGAGAGGATGTAACCTAGATATTCGACTGTATCAGCATGGAATTCGCACTTCTCACTTTTAGCATAGAGTCGGTTAGCGCGGAGCCGTTTTAAGACTTCCTTGACGTGCTTCCGATGTTCTTCGAGTGTATCTGAATAGATTAGTATATCATCCAAATAAACAATTAGACAGACATCGAGCATGTCCGAGAAGACATCATTCATAAACCGTTGAAAAGCTGCGGGGGCGTTAGTGAGGCTGAAGGGCATGACTAACCATTCGAACGATCCGTATCGTGTCCGAAAGGCTGTTTTCCATTCATCTCCTTCGCGGATGCGAACTAGGTGGTATGCGTGTCGTAAGTCGATCTTGGTATAGTATCGGGCCTTCCGAGGTGTGTCGAGAAGGTCCGAGATGAGGGGAAGCGGATATCGGTCCTTTTTGGTGACCTTGTTGAGGCCGCGATAATCCACACAGAGTCGTAAGGAGCCGTCTTTCTTTTTGGCGAAAGGGACAGGCGCTCCGTGAGGGGAATTAGTTGATCGGATAAAACCCATTCCCAGGTGTTCGTCGATGAACGTTTTGACGGCTTGTTGCTCAGCTAGTGACAAAGGGATGATGCCACCTACAGGAGGTTTGGCACCGTCTTCGAGGTCTATCTTGAGGTCGTATGGGCGGTGTTTGGCAAGTGTTTCGGCTTTGCCTTTGCTAAAGACGTCCGCGAATTCGTGATATTCGGTCGGGACGTTCTTAAGTTCGGCCGAAGCTTCAACGGTCGAGGTTGATCTGGCTGAGGAAGAGGATTCAGGTCTGATAACAATTTGGTATACCTTAGTGCCTCGCATCCGAGATATGCTCTTGAATGCAGCAGCGTTGACTTGGGAAACCAAAGGAGCTCCAGATGGGAGTTTGCTAGGCAGAACCTCTGGCTCGGGTGCGAGAGGGGGGCGTGGGTTTGTCGGTGATGCGAAAAGAGGTAGAGAGGAGGACATGGCCGGTACCGAGGCTAGAACCGAGGTTGTAGTCGGAGCCGGAGGTCGAAGAGATTTGGCCAGTAAAGGCCGAGCCGCGCGCGCAGCAGGAGTCGAGGGTGCTAGATTTCCACGGATAGGAGTTCGGAATTGAATACTGCTTAAGGCCCAGTCAATCAACGGATTGAAGCGGGAAAGCCAGTCGTGCCCGAGAACGGCAGCACAGGATAGATCTAGTTTTGTCACGAAGAACGTGATCGTCATGAAATCACCGGTAGGAAAGCGAATAGTCAGATCGATTGCTTGCGTAATATAGGAGTTAGAAGAGCCGTCGAAGAGTGTGAGCTGGACAGGAGGTACTGAGTATGTAACAAGTCCGTGTGAGCAAACAAAACCTGTATCAACAAAACAATGAGTAGACCCGGAGTCTACGAGGGCAGTAAAGAGTGCTAAAGTATCGGACAGATCGTCCGAGGTTAAGGAAACGGTAGTAGAGGTAGGAAAAAGAGTGGTTGCGAAAAGTCTACAAACGGGCGGCGGCCAAACCAATTCGGTGCAACGTCCGAAAGCCGAATGCTCGGAGTTGCCAACTAGTTTTTTGATTCTTCATTGTCCGAACCTGGAGCCGATTCGGGAACGGTCTCGAGGTTACTAGCTCGGGCGCGAGGAGCCGGTTTACCTTTGCCAGCAGTATCTTTATTGGCTTTCTGCGCTTTACGACATTCGGACAGGTTGTGTCCAGCATTGCTGCAGAAGAAACAGAGGCCCTTAGATTTGCGGCGTTCGCGCTCCTCCGCGTTAAGCTTTCCGTTTTTGTCAAGCTTGTCGTTGGTGGATGAATTCGGAGCCGAAGTGTTGGCGCTTTTGTTTGAAGATGAGGGCGTAAAGGATGAGTGAGAGGATGAGGAGTTGGACGAGGGTTGCTTCGGAGTCGAAGCAGACGAGTTGTGGGGGGCGGATGACGGAGCCGACTGCGATTTCGATGAAGAACTTTCACGTTCTTTCTCGAGACGACATTCCCAATATCGTGTGTCGGATATCTGGGCACATTCCATAACTTCAGCCAGAGAACCTAACTTATGACCTTTCTCGTTAACAAAATCCTTCAACCGTCCTGGGAGACCGACATAGTATTGGCGTCACTTCGGTCGGTCAGCAGTACCGTGATAGCTTTAAAACGGATGTTGTAAGCGCTAATCTGTTCGTCATTACTCATCTTAACTCGGTCGAGGGCTTCTTCGGCTTCTCCTATTGGGTCTACGGGTCCGAAGTGTTGACGAAGTTCGGCTTGGAACGCACTCATGTTGAGGCGCCAGCTTGGAAATTCGTTAACCTCTCCAGAGAGGAAGGGCTCGAACCACTGGAAGGCGGTTCCCCGAAGATAGGATAAAGCAAAAGTGACTTGCTCTTCTTCAGATGCAAAGTCGGCGTAGGCGACCTGGATGTATAAGTTGAGCTGGACAAGAAACGTGCGGAGCTTCTTGGGGTCTGATCCATTGAAGACGTCCGGTGTACGGGCTTTCGTGCGGCGGGAAGGAGGGCCGGGGGTCTCGGATACAGCTTTAATCGGCCGAGACAGGGAGTCGGAAAGGGATTTAATGGCTCGGGCAAGGAGCTCATTAGTGTCGGATCCGTGAGAGCGTCGGCGCCGGCTGTGAGGAGACCGACGACGATGATAGTAATCGTCATCATCATCATCATCGTTGTCGTCATCACCACCATCGTCGGGGTCATCGTCTCCCGGAGGGGCCGGGGGAAAATTCGCCCTAGGGGTGTCATCTGAGTTGGTGTTAGTGCGTTTCCGGTGAGGAGGGGGATCCTTCTCATCCTCGTCCTTGACCGGGTTCGGACTCGGCTCTTCAGCATCCTTGGATACTTCCTGGTCCTCTGGTGACCCAATGTCACCCTGAAGGATTATTGGAGTTACCTCCTCATCCTTCAGAGCCGAGGTAATATCTTTGGAGCTGCCGGCTACAGGAGCCGGTCCGGAGCGAGTCTTTACCATAGCCTTCTTACCAGCAGCGGCTGAGGACGAGACCGAAGATACACGAGACCGAGAACGGCCACGGCGTTCGGCCGCGGCTTTTTGATTTTCGAGATGAGCGAGAGCGCGAGAGTGAGTGTGGGACATGACGTTAGGGTTTTGGAAAAGTTGGTGTGTGAGTTCAAATATACTGTTACGAACTGACTCCAGTGTGATAACTCGAATCCGGAATAAGAAAGGGGAGAGAACTATGTGGCTTCAGCAACAAGTAATAGTGCTGCGCCCACCAACTAGTCCTTAGTTCGGATTTGGGTAGGGCCGAGATTAGACGGATGCTCGGAGCCGAGGTAAGACGAGGGGGGAGAGAGGAGTGGCGAAACCAGTGGGAGCCGAAGTAATACGAGGGCCGAGGTAAGACGGCACCGAAGTAAGACGAGGCCGAAGGAGGACGACCGAGCCGAGTGGTGATACGAGGCTTCGGAGGAGATGGGATAGTCTTGGTTCGGTCGAGCGAAGGTCGAGGAGACAGAGGAACGTGAGTTCGGTCGAGAAGACCGGAAGCGAGTTTAGAGAGAGTGAATAACGTTAATATTTGAACTGAGCAATTACAGTACTGGAACTATGCCTTTATATACTGTAACGAATGTTCGGTCCGAGATAACATGAGGCCGAACATGAGTAACCCAATAAAAGGGAGCCGAAGGCAGTGTAAGTATTGTAAGTCCGAGAATATGAACGCGAGGCTTATTAGTAGGTAAGTAAAAGGTAAGTAGTGTAGGTGTCCTGAATGCGGACCGGAGAGGATCGAACATGTGTCCCGAGTATAGCCAACTCGGCCGGGGCCGAGGAACCCGAGGGTTAGGAGCCAATAGGAGTAGTCACGTGACCCAGGGGTTAGGGGCGAGGCCCAGGATATAACACAATAGAAATATTGCCAGAGAAGTCAACATCCCGGCCAGCTACTTCTGCCATCTGCCTGATAGATTCTTGCACAAAAGCTTTCCAGACATGTCTTCGGGTGAGAGTGAAGTTGGTTGTAGATGGAATGAAAGAAGTGTTCCAAAACTCCGTTATTGCAGCGGTCGAACCATGGAAGCTATAGGTTGCATTGACCATGGCTTTTGATGCAGCTCGGTCAACCCAAACTTGAGTGCCAACCTTTAAAAACTTTGCACTGTTTAGGTACAATGCAAGTGACTGCCCATCCTGAACATAACCTTCATGGTCTGCCCAATAAGTTGTGTTGCACCTTTTGCATTCCCCACCAAGCACAGGAACATTGGTGAAGCATTGGCCCCCACTAAGGAGAGTGACATGTGATAAATCTCGGTCTCGTGTAGTGTGTGAGAGGCTATCTCCATCACAGGTGATAACTGGACATTTCATGATAGAGGGGGTGATGAGGATGACTGGCTGTATGGATGATGTAGAAATAGGTTGCAGTTTTCAACGAAAAACTTGGTTTGTTTGATGAGTGACAAGATCAAGTGAGCGGCAAAGGGAATTGATCTTTCTTCCCACCACCGTTATTTGCTGAGCAGGTGACATGGTGCTTTGATGTTCGTGTGTGAAAAATAGGGTTGCCAAGTCTGCTGAGCTGAGTTTAGCCCGAATTGCCCGCACAAATGCACTCATCCATCCCGTAACCTCTTGGGAGATATGGCCTTCCCGGTGAGCAACTCGCTGCCAGCCATGCAAATTAAGCAACTCAGTGTTGGAGGTCAGGCTAAGCAAGACCACCAACACTGTTACCAGCTTGACCTCAGGCCCAAAGACCTCTGAGATCCCTTTTGCAAAGTCTGCAAATAGAATGCCAGGAAAGGGATCCTCTCGAGGTGCGGCTTTCACATATGGCAAGCAGGATAGCAATAAGCAGATAATGGCCCATGTTTGCAGGCTAATTAGAAGACTAAAAACAGCATGTTAGTATATTTGATAGAAAGTGACTGAAGATAAGAGTTGAAAACAAACATCTCAAGTACATTGAAAAAATCGTGATATACATGATATGCAGAAAAATGGCTGCATAGATAGTAGTAAGTGACCTACTTAGTGCCTCTCTTGCTACTGCCTTTCTTCCCTTGAGCTTTCGCCTTGTCTTTCACTGCTTCCTCCTTCGCTGCTTGTGCTACCTTGGCTGCATTTAACTCGTTGGCCACTGTTTCCAAAGTATCAATTGTAGGAACTCGGCCACCCCAGATCTTCTTGCTAACAGCATCAGCAAAGGGATACTGAACTTCTCCTAAATGAATGGTTATGAGTAAGAAATATAAGTTAGTAAAATATGATATTACCTTGTAGATACTTGAGTAAGCTATCATGTTCTTGTGCCTTTTGGAAAATTTGGGTATACTTGCTACGCATGGTTTTCTTGATGTAGACAGATTGGCATTCATCTTTGGAGGGAGTGTTTACAGGCCAAAGTTTGACGATGTTGCTGTGAGCTGTCTGGCAAGCCACCCAGCGAGAATACATGTGGGGGAGATTTCCCTTGGGAGCACCAGTTGGTGTCATATTCCAAGGCACATTGAGTAGCTGTGCAATACGACGCAAGGTTGGCTTATCTGCTGGGAATGCATCAGCCCCCATTTTCACCTCCACAGGCATATGGGAAGACTGTGAAGCAACATTTGCTGCAGATGTTGCAGATGGTGTTATCATATTACCAAGAGACTCCTATACATATTTTATCAGTATCAAGCTAGAGTCATACATCTCAGAACATACTGCAAGTAGTCGGAGACATCCATCTTCATTCCATGTAATAGGGTTATCATTCTCAAAAGCAATGGGGTATGGGCCCATAAGCTCCCATGCACCATCCTCAAAGATTGATACTTGACAAGCTGGAAATATCATTAGCGTTGCATATTTACACATGAGATCAAGCCAACATACAAGCAATTCCCTGCCATATCAGAACCATTTCCTCAAGGACTGGCTTCAAGGATTTGGCTTGGGTCACCATGATACGGCGCATCCCAGAAGACTGATCCATCTCTGTGTAGAGCATGACACGGCCTTTGAGAACACCAGCAGGGGCTTCATTTGCAGTAGAGAGATCCTCAGCTGCATATACCATCACCATGTGAAAAAAGGGAAAGTAGAAGAAGCTTACCCAAGTCAGCCATGTTGAGTGCATTTCCAATTGCATTGCCTCTTGCAATTCCTCCCATAGTGCGAGAGGCACCTTGGCGATCCTCATTCTCATCCTCAGAAGAGGGTGGTTCAGTGCCTGTAGTCAGAGTTGAGGCGATGGAAGTGATGCGGACGGCCTTGCGGACACGTGGTGCAGAGGGGGAGGTTTGAGGAGATGCACTTGCAGCACGCTTACGAGGGGGACTGGTGTGGTCAATGACCATGTCATCAACGATGTCTTCTGCCTCAAAGCTATACTCTCCACCAGAGGTGTTATCTGCATCTTTTGCCTTGCCCTCTTCCTCCTCCTCAACAACTCCATCTTCATCTTGCTGGCCTTCCTCGTCTTCTTGGTTTTCTTCATCACCTTCATCACCAGCATCAGCTTCGTCAATGGCAGCAGCAGCATCATCATCTTTATGCTCATCCACATCACTTTGACTTGCTAGCATCTCATCAGTCACCTTCCCTTCTTCACTCCCAACCTCTTTCTCTTTCTCACTCTGACCCTTGCAGTCTTCATCCTCATCTACATGGCGCTGACGAGCTGACTTGATTTGTGGTGCAACATTAGGCAAGGTCACCCCTGTCCCAATGGACCGAGCAGGAGGTGCAATGGCTGCTCCACTCTGTTGAAGTACCTTTGCAGTGCTAACAACAACCATCAACAGCACACTTTCTAAAATATACAATAACACCTACTATGTTAAGTGCGCTGTATCACTTGCTTCAGCTTGGGCATCCTCTACATCACGTGTAGCAGAAGTTCTAGACACCTCACATAAGGCAATGATAGTTCCCAAACAGGTTGGGGACTCACTTGGCCTCCTTGGCCTTGCGTTTACCTTTAGCTTTCATATCATTCTTGGCCGATGGCACACTGAGGACAAGTTATGAATTAAATAATGAAATTAAATTTCTGAATCTACTATACACAGGTGGACTACACTACAGACATACCTTTGAGGTTTCTTGTTTCTTGTCCTTGTACAAATGATAGTTAGCATGAATATCAGAATCATAGGTAAACCCTTACCTAGGTTTCATGGTGGCCTGTGCTTCAACTCGGGCAGTTGAGCGAGTAGATCTTGGCTTGTCCATCTCAACATCGCTGATGGTTTCACATGCAAGGGTACAGCCAGTGGTAGGGTAGTGGTGGTTGGTTGTTGGAGACAGGTTGGTGGTGGTCGAAAACGAGGGGACGTGGATGGTTGGTGGTCGAAAACGAGGGGACGGGGGTTGTGGTCGTCGAAAACAAGGGAACGGGGATGGTTGGTGGTCGAAAACGAGGGGACGGGAGTGGTCGTCGTCGAAAACAAGGGAACGGGAGTGGTCGGTGGTCAAAAACGAGGGGACGGGGATGGTTGGTGGTCGAAAACGAGGGGACGGGGGTTGTGGTCGTTGAAAACAAGGGGACGGGGGTTGTGGTCGTTGAAAACAAGGGGACGGGGGTGGTTGGTGGTCGAAAACGAGGGCATGGTGGTAGTCGTCGTCGAAAACGACGAGACGGGGGTGGTGGGTAGTCGAAAACGACGGCACGGGGTCGCAAAACGAGGGGATGGAGGTGGTTACCGGACATCGTCGCGCAAGGAGAGGTGGGGGAGGTGGGGATAAAGTCAGAAAAGGAAAAAGAAAAAGAAAAAAGAGGCTGCGCACCTTGGCGTAACCTCGATACCCATCACCTTGATGGTCTGGCCACTGGGGGCCTCCTCCACCATGGAGGACCGCGTTCGCGGTCTCGTCGACGCCGGTTTCGACGTGAGGGCGGTTTCCTTAGGTGCCATAGGCGTTAACAACGAGGGGGGCGGCAGGTGGTCAACGACGATGGTGGTGGTTCAGAATCAAGAGAGAACGTGACGTGACTGTTACGTTCCATCGATCTTGAGCCAGCCCCGGCCCGGGTGAGAAAAAGAAATTGAATTAATTTAATATTTAATGTATATTGATTAATGATTATTGACACGGTTTACCTATATTGAAATAATAATATTGCTAACCACTGCTCTTTGGTGCAGTGGTTATCGTGAACTTAGCGCTTTTTAAGCGCCCGACAACACAAAGTTCGCTGGTTCAATTCTATGTAATGTCATTTTCTTTTTCCTTATTAATATTAACAAACAAGATGAAACCATTCCAAATAGCTGTCATGTGGTCTAATTAATCAGGTCTGGTATGTGCTCACTCACCCTTTTTGGGAAGATCATGACCCTGAAACAGGTGAGCTGAGCAAAATACAAGAATTTGATCAGACCCTCACTATTATTAACAGCAACAAACATCATTGAGCCATTGATTCCAATGGTTGTCATGTGATCTTGTAGTGTCCATCATGTGGTGTTCATGTAGGCTACCATGTGTTGCCATGTGTTGACCACATGGTCCTGTGGTCTTTACATGGTGTTCATATGGTACTGATGTGAACTTTAAGTGGTCCAAGTGGTCGGATCCCAGCCAACATGGTGAAATATTAGTCCACTTAAAGTTCATGTGGCAACCACTTGTTCACATGAACACCATATGGTGTTCATATGGATACGTGGTGGACTGAGAGGTGCTCGCTTGCGTTCACTTTTTCGAGTTCCCATTCTATAGCTAGTTCTTTCGCCATTCATTCGTCTCATTATCATTGTTGTATACCTTTACCTTCGGCGATATCGTCTATTCAATCAATTTCAGTCACGGTGAGGGTGTCTTGCACACTGGATCACGCGCAAATGAGACTAAGTTGCGATTCGAGATGTAAACAAGACTGTGGTTTGCGAAAGGAGTAATATAATGGGTATAGTCTGACACTCTCGCTCCATGGCACATCCAAGGTTGCTCCATGTCTTGTTCCCATATGCGTGTTTAACTGACAATTGCCAAGGATGAAGCAGGGACATGGTAGATGCTGCGCAAATAGGCGATTCTGACAAGCATCCATGTACGCCCCTTCTTGGAAATCGTAGCTGGCGCTGTAGTGGTAACAAGTACAGCGGTTGCACTGCATTGAACGGACCAAAAATAGTCTCGAGTGGACCAGTGGATAGGGGCTGCATGACAGGCGAAAGATTACGCGTACGTTCCACCGTTTGCGACGGCGACTAAGTACTCGCTTCTCAGACTTTCCCGGACACTAGGGCCTGCTCCGTGTAAAGGAACTCTCCACTTCTCCGTACCTGGCGCTCGACAATGACTTCCACGCATCCGTTTCAACGATGATCCCGTTGGAGGGATGCTGCATTAGGTATCTGTAGGTAAGCCATTTCAACGCTGGCCTGCTTTTTTGCCAGGCATTCTGTCAGTTTCTTTCTCCGTACGACCACGTTGCTCGGGTTTCCTGCG
The DNA here is from genome assembly GCA_017312325.1 of Pleurotus citrinopileatus. NCBI lineage: Eukaryota > Fungi > Basidiomycota > Agaricomycetes > Agaricales > Pleurotaceae > Pleurotus > Pleurotus citrinopileatus. The sequence continues at coordinate 4,462,165 of BHFW01000036.1, forward strand.
GCCTACTCCTTTCATAGGTAAACCTTGTTTAGGTCGCTCGAGACGTTCGTTTCCTTTTGCGAGGGACGTTTCAGGGTGTGATCGGGGGAGAAGCGGTGAAAGAAAGTGAGCAGGTTGCCCCGATGAAGCTCGTTACTAAGACTAGTCTATGTAAGCAGCACGTCAATCTCCCAATCTCCCGTCACCCCTCCTATAATATCTAACACAACTATAAAAAAGACCGTTCCCCTGTTATCCGCCCTTGAACAATGGTAGAGTCTTCGCCTTACCCGCTCCAGCGGCGGGAATGGACTCAACGTCGATCGCCCTAGTCCCTTCAACCATGGATGTACTGTGCATCTCCCAGCGGCACATAGTTCATTCACCTCCCTCCCAGGTCGGCGCCAATGTTCTATTCTCCTCCATCTACGACGGCCCTAGTGGTCTGCAACATCATATCGATTTGCACCTTAGGGCCATCCCCGGGGCCAAAAACCATTGTTCATTATTTGATCTTCATGGGTGATACTTGGCCTGCCCACCTACGTTCGCTTTGCCTTTCGGTTCACTCTTCGATCGCGATAATGCAAAGTCTACGCCCACTTCGTTCGAATTTCTGGTTCGTTATTATGCAACCCTCGATTCGCATACCCTCACCGCCGTACATCAACGACGATCTCCATGCTCTCCAATTTTCCTATACTTTCGAAAACACCGCTTGCCGTTCACGCTTACGCCGGCATGCACGAGGCTTGAAGCTGGAAGATCTATCCTTATTGAATGTGGTTGACGATGGACGGTGTGGCGTTGTAGTGCGGGGTGGACAATTCTCCCTCTAAGGCGTGACCCCACGGACTCCCAACACTTCCGCATCCATTCGCTACATGCCACTCCGCTTCTCCCATCTTGTGCGATCTCCAACACAACATCCGTGGTTCCCTTCCGCCTCCAGCTAAAAATCAACCCGAATCCTGACGTAGCGACTGGAATAGATGACAGAATATCACCTCACGAATTTGTGACATTGCATACGCCAATGTGCTGTATTCCCGCCATCACACACATCGTCCCTCCTCTGTCGTCAAGGCCCCGAGTCGCTGGCCCATGTGGGTCAACCCATTCACCTCTGCCCTCGACTTCGACGATATATCCAACATTTGTCCTCAATTCCAATTTCTTTACACACAACATGTATGTTATGGTTCGACTTTTTATTTTATCTTAAGCCCCCAAGAGCAGGTGATCAGGGATCACGAGGATGCGTAAGGGATTGGTAATGAGCACGTCACCACCTCGTGTCCGCAGTCAATGCGCAGCCATGACATCAGGATTGGTCATCATTCCATGGAATGACTGCTGCACGTCGCCGTCTCCTTACTCAGCCTTAGTCACGAGAGCTTACTAGGGAGCCTCATGGACAGTAGTATAAGTAGCAGCCGTTTAGTAGAGTAACAGTAAGCTTGTTCTCTTAGGATACTCCGTGTAACTACGTGAAGTCCGTCGACTACTTGTTTTCTCTATACAAACTACTTGCTCGTTATTTCTTGTGGGGTCCACGTTACGCGTCGCCCTAACAGAAGAACAAGCTTCCCCTCAACGTCTACCCCAACCTCTAACATCATTCCATCCATACTCAATCTCTACCGCCGTCTCTACTTCGTCCGCGTCCACGACGACTGGGTCCACGGATTCCTCTGGACGTTATCACTACAAACTCACTGGTGGATCATCAACATTCCCTTCATCACCGACCGGCTCGTTATTGTGCTAGCACCCGAAGCCCCCCGCGTACCACTTTACCCTCGTCGTTACCACTTCCTCTGAGAGTAAAGGCCTACTATTTTCTTCACCCTTTTAACCTTTCTTCGTCCTTTCCCTGATCCTCAATTGAGGTGATTGTCTTTTTCATTTAATTCATACTAGACACCCTACTGGGACAACGGTACCAACACTCTAGTGGAGTAACGTTTAGACAACTCTCTGAGTGGTACTAAAGGCACAAACCGATCACCGGATAGTGCGCAGAGGCTAGGCAAGGAAAAGTAGGCCGGCTCTGTTTGTCCAGCAAGACGGTGGCTAGTCCGTTTCCAGTTCCGATAAACCCCTTCCTCGTCAATATCGTCTGCTCAGGTGCCGGCATGCACTAGTTTGAAATTCGATATTGATTGACAGGCTCCGAATGCGAGTCACCCGCTCCCAATCCACCCCCAACCATTACCTCCTAGTTCCCAACTCCAGTATTCACACAAAGGGTGGGGCAGAAGATCTCGACAACTTCCTACGCCGCAGACCAGAATTTGCGAGCCACATTTTGGTCCCCTACGAAGATTCCCCCATTCGAAACTACCTCTCAACCATCCACTCGGTAACTGGAGTCTACCCCCTCGGCACCTACGTCTACATTGTCAATTTCAACGACCAGTCCAGGATAACCGAAATCCTAAAAGCCCTTAACTGAAATGACTGACACTGAAGAAACAGCCATGGCTGGAACCAGCACCAACATCGACGAACCCCAGCCCACAGAATCACAACAGCTCCAGATCCTGAACGTCATGGTCAGGGAGCTAGTAGCACGACTAGAAGCGACGGAAAGACAAGTAGACGACCTGAAGGCCCAGGTCGAACGAAAAGGAGACAGGGAGAGAGGACCAAAGCTAGATCCTCCAAAGAAATTTTCTGGGACCAGGTCCCAAGCTCGCACCTTCTTGGCGGAGTGTGAGATGCACTTCACAGTGCACCCGCAAAAGTTCGTGGTAGAAAGTGATAAAATGATGTTCGCCTTGTCGTATATTGAAGGAGAACAGATGGAGGCCTGGAAATTGGCAGCCATTGAAATGTACAACCTTGTGAGAAACGGAGGTTCAATAGGGGATCCAACCCTGACCCATTGGATGGGGTTCAAAGACTTTTTCATTGCCCTGTACGGGGATGCCGACCCGAAGAGCACGGCCCAGATGAAGCTGCAAACCATGGTGCAGGGAAGCGATGACCTGGAAAAATATATCGCCAACTTCACGGCCTACGAACACGCTAGTCATCTAGGAGACGAGGCCCTCCTTATGAACTTCATGAGAGGGTTGAAACCACAAACTCGAACAAAGGTGAATACCACGGGCAACGCGCCACGTACGCTGCAAGCAGCCAAAGACAAGGCCATGAAGATGGAGCTGGAATGGCGAAAGGACCAAGCCTTTGGAAAAATGGTAGCGGGAGGACAGACTCACCAACGAACGACACCCCGAAACAATAATAGAAGGCGGGAAACGTACCAGGAGCTACAACAAAGAATTCGCCAGTCCCTGACACCGCAAGCCCAGCCCCCGGCACCACGAGACCCACAGGCCATGGATGTAGATCGAACGAGGAGGGGGCCTATCCGAGCGGACAATAGAAAATGTTACAACTGCAACCAGATGGGCCATATTTCCTATGATTGCCCATATCCACGGAAGCCCAAGAGAATCTCCCATGCGGACCTCCTGGCGTACGCCACACAAACCACGCTGGAGAAGGAGCAGCAAGAACAACAAACAACGAAAGGAAAGGAACGAGAGCGGGATTTTATCGAAGAGGGTCAGGAGGCGTCGGCCTGAACTCTCGAAACAAATTTTCTATTCTTGTCAGCAACCCGGACACTTCGCTAGTCGATAGTAAAGATGTATCTATAAAAAGAAAAAAACATGTGACTTTTGCGATCCCTGACAAAGAAAAACCTAAGACGCCAGAAACAAAAATCCTATATCGATCATTCACCGAGGAAAATTATGTGCCGCTAGATCTATCAGTTAGAACCCTGGACACTCAGTTGCGAACGAATCCAGAGTCAATGCTGGATTGTGGAGCATCGGACTCGTTCATCAGCCAGGATTATGTACAGACGCAGGGAATCAACACCACCAAGCTGTCATACCCCTGTGCAGTCCACAACGTTGATGGCACCCACAACAAGGCAGGAGTCGTGGAATACAAAGTAGATCTAATGATGTATTTCGCAGACCACCAGGAAAAAATGACCTTCTTCGTAACCCAGCTAGGAAAGATGGACATAGTCATAGGACTGGACTGGCTAAAAAAGCACAATCCTGAGATCGACTGGAAGACGGGAGAAGTGGAAATGACACGCTGCCCACGAGAATGCCGAATGCCAAAGATGAGGAAGCAGAGAAAAAAAGATAAAAGACGCCAGGACCTCCCGACCCTGGAAGAGGAAGAACAGGAAGAAGAGCAGGATGAAGCCGAACCCAGAAACTCCCCCTCCTTGGAAGCCCGCGACATCTCGATAGCAGGGGTGCGACAGTGGAAAAAGGTCAGATCGACCCACATCAAACGCCTAGATCAGATCACCAACAATTACTTTGAACAAGTAGCCCGCATGCGCATCAATCGCATGTGGAGAGACATGGGCATGGAGGTAGCGGAAGAAGAATCGGAAGGAGACATGTATATCAGAGCAGTAGGAAAATATGATTACGTAGTGGAACATAACAAGGAGAAGATTTCAGCAGACGAAAGGAAGACGGAGGATGAGATGGTGCCCGAGTACTATCGAGAGTACATGAAAGTGTTTAGGAAGCGGGATTCAGAGCGTATCCCAATACACCGACCATGGGATCATGCCATTGAAACCACGCCAGACTTTGAACCAAGAAGAGCCAAGCTCTACGCGCTGTCTCCAGACGAAGAGAAGGAGTTGAATGAGTTCATTGACGACAATCTAAGGAAAGGGTATATCCAACCCTCGAAGTCCCCTCAATCGTCACCAGTGTTCTTCATTCAGAAGAAGGATGGAAAGAAGCGTCTGGTCCAGGACTACCGACACCTAAACAGATACACGGTGCGGAACGCCTATCCATTGCCTTTGATATCGCAATTGGTAGATAAGGTATCAAAGGCCAAGCTGTTCACCAAAATGGACCTGAGGTGGGGCTACCACAACGTGTCAATCAAAGAAGAAGACAGATGGAAGGCAGCCTTCAATACCCCAAGGGGGCTATTCGAACCAACAGTCATGTTCTTTGGACTTAATAACTCCCCGGCCACCTTCCAAGCGATGATGAACACCTTGTTCAAAGACCTGATTGACGAGGGAGTGGTGGTCATCTACCTGGACGACATACTGATCTATACGGACGACGACGTAAATGAACACAGACGGGTGGTACGAAGGGTACTAGAAAGACTACTAGAGAATGACCTCTATGTAAAACCGGAGAAGTGCGCCTTTGAAGCTAAGGAAGTTGAGTTCCTAGGAGTGGTCATCAAAGATGGGGTGGCCAAGATGGAGTCAAGCAAGATCGAAGCGGTTAGAACCTGGCCAAGACCAAAGAATGTAACCAACGTGCAGCAATTCCTAGGATTCGGAAACTACTATCGACGGTTCATAAAGGACTTCGCGAAAATGGCAAGACCGCTACATGACTTAACTCGCAAAGACCAGGAATTTGACTGGGGACCCAAAGCAGAGGAAGCTTTCACAAACCTGAAGCAAGCCTTTACGGAAGAGCCGATCCTGGTGCTACCAGACACAGATAGGGAAATGAAGATCGAGGCAGACTCCTCTAACTATGCCACAGGAGCGGTTCTGTCAATGAAATGCAAGGATGAAAAATGGAGGCCCTGCGCATATCTATCAAAGGGACTGTCGGAAACGGAACGAAACTACGACATCCACGACAAAGAAATGCTAGCCATCATCCGAGCGCTTGAAACATGGAGACATTATCTGGAAGGCAACCACCACCGTTTCGAAATCTGGACAGATCACAAAAACCTGGAATACTTCATGACCACCAAGAAGTTAAACTGACGACAAGCAAGATGGTCGCTGTACCTGTCCCGCTTCAACTTCATATTGAAACACACACCGGGAAAGTCAAACATGAAGGCAGATGTCTTGTCGAGACGACCAGACCTTGATCGAGGGGAGGAAGACAACAATATGACATTGTTGAAACCAGAATTTTTTGAAATCCGAGCGCTGCAGCAGGGCCACGTGCTGATTGAGGGAACAGAGGCGAAGCTGCTAACCAGAATCCGACAAGCCAAAGAATATGACGAAGCGGTAGCTAAAGCGGTGGAAGAGTTAAAGCGATCCCAACCAAGGTGCTGAGGTCGGAAGAATGGTCTGAGGAACAGGGACTAATGCTTCATCATGGAAAAGTCTACGTACCCAAAGACATAGACCTTAGAAGAGAGTTAGTAAAGGTCCATCACGACTCGCCACTTGCGGGACACCCAGGGAGATGGAAGACCACGGAACTGGTAGCGCGCAACTATTGGTGGCCTGGGATGACAATCTTTATCGCGAACTATGTCAAAGGATGTGATCAATGCCAAAGAGCTAAGCCACGCACTCACCAATTACAAGGACCACTACAACCCAACCCCATTCCAAGCGAACCCTGGACCGACATATCAGCAGACCTCATAGTCAAGTTACCGGAATCCATGGGATACGACTCCATCTTTGTAGTGGTGGATCGATTCACAAAAATGGTACGACTAATACCAACCAACGAAACGATCTCCTCACTAGGCTTGGCAAGGCTGTATCGAGACCATGTATTCCGGCAATACGGTTGGCCAAAAACCATCATATCGGACCGAGGCCCCCAGTTCGCATCAAAGTTGATGAAGGAACTGAACGACCTGATGGGAATTGAGACCAGGCTATCCACGGCGTATCACCCACAAACCAATGGACAAACGGAGCGAGCCAATAGGGAGGTAGAGGCGTACTTGCGAATGTTTGTAAACTACCGACAGGACGACTGGGCAGAGTGGCTAGCCATCTGCGAATTCACATTGAACAACAAAGTGCAGACTAGCGCGAGGTACAGCCCCTTCTTCCTAAACTATGGACGACATCCACGAATGGGAACCGAACCCCTGCGACATAGCAAGATCGAGGCAGCGGAGGAGTTTGGACAGCGAATGAGGGAGTCTTGGACGGAAGCCAAGGCAGCACTAACCAAGGCAGGGGAAGAGATGAAGAAGTATGCGGACCGACATTTGGATGAAGCCCCCAATTACCAGGTGGGCGACAAAGCCTATGTCATGGCAGACAACCTGGCCACCACCCGACCCTCGCGAAAGCTAGATCATAAAAAATTTGGCCCTTACAAGGTGGTGGGAATCCCCAGCCGAAACGCCATCACGCTCCAGTTGCCGAAAACATTCAAAATACACCCAACCGTATCTACGCACAGGACTGAGAAGTATGTAATGCCGACAATACCCGGGCAGCAAGTCCAGCCGCCACCCCCGGTCCGAGTGAACAATGCTGAAGAATACGTGGTGCAAGAAGTACTAGCCTCAAAGCTAGACCGAGGACGTCTGGTGTATAAAGTCAGGTGGGAAGGGTACGGTAGTGAGCACGACACCTGGGAACCGGAAGAGAATCTTAAACACGCACCACGGAAGTTGGCTCAGTTCCATGAGCAAAACGGGGCGGCCCCAAGGAGATTGTCTCGGGTGGTGTTTGACGGGCTCGCCTTCAAAGAGTTTAACACAGAATATCACCACCCACGCCTATCTGTGAGACACGTACCGACGGCCCAGGAAGAAACCACACGCAACCGCCGCAGCGGCCACCGAGAGAGCAAACACTCCCAAAGTGATGGCAAATGCCCGGCCGGGTTGAGCATCATTAGATGCATTGTCGCGGAACCCCTCAGTAGCCATGTAGACGAAGAAGTGCGAAGGAAAGAATGGTAAGCGCCAACGGGAGTTGTCGGGCCTTAAAAGGGAGGTGATGTTATGGTTCGACTTTTTATTTTATCTTAAGCCCCTAAGAGCAGGTGATCAGGGATCACGAGGATGCGTAAGGGATTGGTAATGAGCACGTCACCACCTCGTGTCCGCAGTCAATGCGCAGCCATGACATCAGGATTGGTCATCATTCCATGGAATGACTGCTGCACGTCGCCGTCTCCTTACTCAGCCTTAGTCACGAGAGCTTACTAGGGAGCCTCATGGACAGTAGTATAAGTAGCAGCCGTTTAGTAGAGTAACAGTAAGCTTGTTCTCTTAGGATACTCCGTGTAACTACGTGAAGTCCGTCGACTACTTGTTTTCTCTATACAAACTACTTGCTCGTTATTTCTTGTGGGGTCCACGTTACGCGTCGCCCTAACAATGTAGGGGAGCATATTCTGGCTTGGCGACTTACTCATTAATTGTTCTTATTGGGAGGACAACCTCGTCATCCATATACAAAGGAGATTTGGTCACGATGCTCGTCATCACACAGCTTCTTTTTTCTGCTGATGTTCAGTTCGACGCCTAGCTCGACGTCCCTACCTGTGGCTTTTCGCTACTGAGCAACCTGACGACAGCCTCTCCGACAACGCGTGGGTCGGTGACAGGAAATACCGCTTGCTCCACCGTATGCTACGTGGAATCCTAGCGCTGATTACGAGGTGCTTTTTAATCATCCTTGTCCCAAATCATGACGATCTTTCTGGTTGTAATTAGCATCCGCCAGAGTTGATGTCGGAGGCTAGGCTGCTTTTGTTTTATTACTACACCTATGGCTTCCTATCCTCGTTTCTTTACGTTCCACGGTGGTAAATGTGGGCAATCGTGCAACCAGCTTTCAGAGCCCCCCCCGATGTATCTTCTGAGTTGCCATCCAACCGTTTGCACCCGGTTCCCGGGCGGAATCGGCACTTTGATGCTGACCCTTCGTCGACCTCGTCACCTTGTCACTCCATGTCTTCATTCTGTCCGCATTTCCATACCTTACCGCTCCCTTCAATACCACGCGGACATCGTCTGTCCCCGGCCTCTTGGATTTCATATGCTGAGCGTCTTCCTTCTCAATTAGCTTCCCCCAGACTCTATCACATCACTCGTCTTTCTCTTACCTTTTCAGCGATTAGCCCCCAATTTGATTATACTCTCCCATGTCTCATCAAAATCCCTGTAGCTTCCGTCTCGCTGTTTGTGCATCGTGTATCCGTCCACTCATATACGATGTTTGGATTGTCCTCTTATGGAGGGCTGCGCACCACCCGTTTTACTCGTGCTTCTTTGCTTCTTCGTCTCTCACTCGTCATCACTCTTCTTCTGGGTATGTTTGGTCTTTTCCGCCTTTCTTCGGAGCCTTTCAATTGATGGAATCTAATACCCTAGATCAACAGAGACGTGACATACCCCCTTCGAAGCCTATACCTTGTGTATTCTTGAAATTGCGCTCATGCGACTCTCCTTGGGATAGTGGGATAAGCCGCACGCTGTCAAATCGTAGAAATGTGCCCCACACTTCGAGCATGGATGAGCTTTGCCCCCCGGACCCCAACGTTCAACGTTCAACCCTTATCGAGACTCCTAGAGCCCCTGTATCATGCGCTCGGACGTTTCCCCTTTACGTCAGCATGGTTTGAGAGCGAGGATCGTTCACCTCCACCATCGACGTCGTCAACATTGCCTCCGTATTTGCTGATTCTCTGACAAAACCTTTAGCCAATACTCCCGCATGTAAGTTTGTACCGATACTGATCAACAATCTGACAAATACCTCCCCGATTCCCCGTGGTGATTTGGAACTATTAGGCGGATGATGGATAATGGATTCGCCCGTTGAACTGGAAGAGCCACGCTGCCATCGCTTTTGGGGGGACTCTCGCTCTCGCTTTGACAGATGTTATGTGGAACGTTAGCGCCGACTATGAGGTGCGCTGCTTTGTCCTTGACTCACGCAACAGACAGTGGCCTCGACTGTGTTTGGATTTCGCTTTTACGTTGTCATAGATGGCGTTATTGACCTCTTCCTCTCTAATGCAGCCGTGGATCATAATGCATCTATGGCTGCCCTCCGCATTCGAGCCTTGGCCCTCGTCTCCTGCGGTTGCTCATCCAAAACCTATCTTTTGAGGATTCGCTTTCCCAGGTTCATCAGTTTCTGATTGAGCCTAGCAGCGGCCATGCTTATTTTGTAATAGACGATATATCGCTCCGAAGGTCTGCCCGTGTTTCCATACATAGATCTTCTGCTCGCAAAACACCGACATCACTGAACATCTACTTTCCGCCCCTCTCGCCCCTTCCTTCCTTAGCCTCGTTGCTGTAAACTCAGTATGCGTGACCGTCCCTTTGTTGTTCGTTCCTCTCTGGCCTCGTCTTTTCTGTACATTCGCGTCTCTATCTCACCTTATCACGTCTGTCTAACCGTCTTCCTGCGTCTTTCAGTAGATGTACCCTCGGTGAGAGTGGGTCATTCCTCTTCCTCTTATGCAATCATGAATGTGTGCTGACGCGACTGACTTTGTGTCAGTGCGCTACATAATACGCTGAAAATTGTAGAGCTGCCCCATTGCTTTTTATGGCACAGCCCCTCGCCCGGCGAAGGAGAGCGTAAGCGCACACCTGATCGGAAGCTACATCGCTGCAGAACTCGCTGCCCCCTATGATCCCTTCTGCACTTACCTTTACTGATGGCTCGAGTTCGAAGATTGGGATGATCTGAAGTGTATGAAGGGCCTTCAGATCCAGCAATCAACGATGAAACATATTGTTGCTGAATAATTCAAACCGTCCACTCACCTCATTCCTTTGTCCTTTGTCGGCATATATCACCTCAAGAAGATGCATGGTCGAGGTTTGGCTGGCCTTACCTTGCCCTATGTCCTCGCCCTTGATCAGAGGAAGGTGCAGCCCTGATTTACCCCTGGTGTCATACCTTGGGTTTGGGTTGTACTTTCTCTTCACACTTCCCTTTCAACCACACGGACGCCTTGGACGATGGTGCTTATTGGGATTCGTGATCAAAATGCCTCTCCAGCCTGGAAGTCGCGTGATGAGGTCCTCAGTGAAACTTCCAGAAAAACGAGCACCTGCGAGGTCAGGCAAATGCTCCCCCCTGGTCAGATGAATGATTCTATAGAATTGTCGAAAACGATGTAGGTGCATGCCGCTGCAGTATTCCTCGGACCCAGTGCCTGAGTGATATCAACACCACATGTACGCTTGTTATTCTCCTTTCGTTTCCTCTCTGACTTCGTTTCCTCGTGTTCGCCACGCAATTATCTCGCAGTGTCGCCCTGCTCCAGGACTCTTCGTGCCGACTGGGTCTGCGTGCATAAGACCTCGCCTTCATTTCATTCCAGCCTCGTCAGCTGGTCTAACTTGAAGCGCCAACCCCCTGAAACTAGCGCTTTCGCTGTTGAAATCAAAGGCTGACATCCAAACGATTTCCGCTCGTTGCGAACGCACGGTAGTTCCAGTTCCATTTCAACTCCGCCTGCGCCTTTCTCAGACCGTCTGCTCCATGAACAGTGTGTGATCGGCAGTATATAAAGCCTCTAGGATAAACTCAGTTTTCCAGATCACCTTACCCTACATTCGAAGGGTAAACCATGGGGAATTCCCTCTCACGTCACCCAAGTCGGGTTTTCCACACCATCGAAGAAATCGAGAACCTCGTATCTGAGGACCAAGCCCCATCATCTTCTCAATGCTGCCATTCTAAGGGCAGAAACTTAGTGCTATGTGTTGACGGCACTGCCAATCAGTTTGGCATGAAGGTACCTATCCCACGAATGGTTTTACTGGCATCCTCATCATCAAGAAATATGTTGCAGAATACCAATGTCGTTGAATTATACAGCAGGTTGCTCAAGGATGAAGATCAGCTCACATACTACAATAGCGGCATCGGCACCTACGCGAAGCCCTCTTTCAAGTCGTGGAGCTACATCAAGCAGATAGTTGACCACTCGATTGATATGGCAATCGCCTGGTAACTCTTTGCTGTGAAGCTGTGAATGTCCCAATTTACCGAGGTGACTGCAGGCGTTTCGAGAGCATCATTCACGCAGCATATGAGTGGCTTTCAGAAAACTATCAACCTGGTGACCGAATCTTTCTTTTTGGTGAGTATCCTCATCACTTGATGTGTTCATTATCCGACTCAATATTTAGGTTTCTCGCGAGGCGCTTACCAGGTGCGAGTCATCGCTGGAATGATACATAGAGTAGGCCCTTCTCATCTGGCATCATGGAACGAACCATTCAATCAATATCGATAGGTTGGTCTCCTGCACAAAGGGAACAAAAGCCAAATACCATTGTGAGCACCATTACGTAGGTATCCAATGAGTAATCTGCTGATAATACTACAGCGCCTATGAACTCTACGCTTCAACCACAAATGGTGCTAGACGTGAGAGCCCCTGCGGCAAGGAATCTGGAGACGAACTCGATGCCTCCGATTCAGGCGGTGCATCTAGTGAAGGGTCGTCTGAAGTTGATACACATCCTTACCAAGGCGAAAACGAGATCACTGGCGAAGAGAAACCCATCGGCAATCAAAGGACTCACAAATCCGAAGGTAACCAGCATAGTGCGGCTGGAGACATACAGACCAGCGACGATTCTGGCGACGACACATCCTCTAAGCTGTGTGCTCAATTCAAGAGAACATTATGCCATCCAGATGTTAAGGTACATTTTGTTGGTGCATGGCAAGTACTCTGTGTTGCCCTTCTTACATGGTAGTCATTGATAATTCTATTTTCAGGGATACTGTCTCATCCATCGGAATCACACGAGGCCCTTCGCTACCGGAGACGACAACAGGGATGGAGCATGTCTGCACGTTCCGTCATGCGCTAGCGCTAGATGAGCACCGAGTGAAATTCCAACCAGAGTATGTGAATGGAGGACTCGGTGCCCCAGGCAAGAACAAGGGCAACGTGAAGGAGGTTTGGTTTGCTGGTTCTCATTCCGACATGTACGTCTGCCGGTGCTTCATCTGACGTCTGACTAAGGGCAATACGCAGCGGGAGAGGAAACATCGACAATGGTGATTTAAACAACTTTGGGCCTGCACTTCGATGGATGACCTACGAGGCAATGAGCCATGGCCTCAGAATGCGGCCTTACCAAGGGACGTGGGCTCCTGCTGAACCAACCGAATCTTTAGCGGGAATATGGGTCCCCTTCAAATTTTTCCCTTTTCAGCGCCTTTCGTACCTTGATAACGATGGTACCACTTACTTGTACGTGAACATTCATCAGGCCGCGTGGTAGCCTTCTCATGCGCACTTAGACCGCATCTTGCAATGCCACGCATTGTTCAACCGGGTCAGCTCATTCACGAGTCCGTGCTCGATCTAATGGTTCAAGACGCCCCCGAAACCGACGTGAAGAGTCAAACTATGCCCGGAGACTACAGTTTAGGCAATACTGATACCTCCCCCGTCGTTTCCCGGTACTGTCCCTCCGCTTGCCTTGGATTAGATGGCTCTACAACATGGAATAGCCTCTTCGAAATCAATCAACTATGGAGGTCTTCACAGGGAAGTCGATATTACGAGAACTCGGAAACAGAGCGCCTGCGTAGGCTCGACTTCATCAATCACAAGCATCTACTTGCGCTCATTCAGAGTGATCCGTTCGCGGCTGCATCTCACGCCCTTAGGATGCTACGTCTCGCAGGGGAGAAGGCGCTGAAAATCATTGAGTTTCTGGGGGACAATACACAGAATTTCGAGGATTTTGATAATTCTGTCAACATCCTTCGCACCTTCCTCGACAGCGGTGAGTCTTTGAACTTTCGTGTAACAATCTCACTCACATCCTTTTACTTACAATACAGACTCGCGGTTGGCTACCGTGATAGAGGTCAGAGATGCTGCGAAAACATTGCTGGCAGCTCTGGAAGTTGACTATCGACGTGGTCGTGCTATGTCCTCCCAGTCCAGAACAGTCGATGTTCTAATCCCACTCCTATCATCCTACCCATACAAATTGCCGCAGCACGAAAGGAAGCTCAAGATGTCCCAGCTCCGTGATTGGACATTATCTGCAAGTGAACAAAATCGCTCAAATATCAACAAGGTGCTCCAGCGCTTTGCGAACTGTAAGTATTGATATACCTTGCCTAGATATTGCAGTAATAATGTTTCATCCCCAAGGGATATTACAGTCTAAAGACGCTGGCTTTCGCGCAAGGTTTACCCGCTTCTCTACTGTCAACGATAGGGACATATTGATCTGCGCGCATTCGGGGTACATGGTTTGGGATACACCTGCCGATAGACTCACTACAATTTCTGAGTTTTCGGACCAGGCGCATGAAGATTCGGCCGTCAACGCACATGCCACCTCTGCAGACGGCTACCTCATCGCATATGGATCGATAGATCCATATGCCATAACCATCATCGATACCCGGACCGGAGAGCCCACTCAAGTCATAGATTTGGACAACTCGCAAGTTCTCTCTGTTTGCTTCTCTCACAACTCTACTCTACTCGCGTCAGGATCTCACAAGGGTGCAGTGACCCTGTGGAGGATTGAAACAAACGGGATAGAGTCACGCCAATTCTTTGGACACATCGGTGATGTCAACGCGCTAGCCTTTTCGCCTGACGACTCCCTTCTGGCATCTGCGTGTGACGATCGCACCGTTCGTGTATGGGATGTGGGTGGGGGTGACGTGGAAGTCATTGTGCTCAAAGGCCACGAAGACTATGCACTCTCCGTGTCATGGAGTCCTTCGGGTGATCGAATCGCATCTAGTGGTGCGAATGGTCAAATCTTCATATGGAATCTCAAAGGCAACGTTATTCTCAATCTCCTTGCGCATCCCGAAGAATGGATATGGGCCACAGCATTCTCACCTGATGGCCGCAGTCTTGCGTCTGGGGGTAATGATTCCACACTTCGGGTCTGGAATTGTGAAACTAAGAAGCAGATATGGTGCTTTGAAACTGACGACCGCGTTACGTCTGTTGCATTTTCAGCCGATGGACTACTTCTTGTCACTGGTGAGGATAATGGTATGGTCCGAATTTGGGATATGGATACGCGTCTGCCCATCGAAGAAGCGAAGTAGTAGATCTGTCATTAACACTATTTTTCTGACCCTCTGATATTCAACTAGGTGTAGTATATCAAGATTGCTTGCCCTGAGTATTTCTTACTGAGGCCCTTGATCCTTGGATGCTGCTGTTGTTCCTTCTGTGCGCCCTTCCTGTATTTCCTTTCATGGGATCCCCGATCACACAACACCAAACTCTTTTTCAATATGCACACTGTAGGGGTGGTACCCCTGTGTACCCCTGTATAACATTGATGTAAGGCCTTCACACGAGACTACCAGGATCACCTGTGCCTCGCCCCTCTCGACGGTTGTGTATCCCCTATACCCCTAGCGACGCTCCGTCACGATACTCGACTATAGCCATGCAGCCTCAACAAACCTCGACACCCATCTCGACTCGGCAGGTCCTCCATGAAGCCCGTCCCATCGAATTCGATTCCCGCGTGAACGTTAAACCACTAATAACTCTCGGCAATCACCTAACATTACCTCTCGAATCATGCCAGCACTCTCCTATATGCAGGCTGTCGGCTGCGCCAAGCTCAACCCCCCTGCTCCGACCCGCGCTTATTGGGTGCTACTCTCTCATCACTCCCGCTTCATTCCTTATATATTCACTTACATTCCTCGTGTCTCTCGACTTGCGCGCTAGTAATCAACCCGTCACTCGCGTTGCTAGACGCCACCATTCATGGCTCTCTGTCCCTTCTCCGCGCCTTCTCCCGCTCTAATATCACTCCCTAATAGGACACCATAAATAATGTACAAACACCCCCCCCCGCTTTAGCTATAAAAGCCAATGTAATTCCATACGAAATTCGAGCACATTCTGACCCCTGCTTCTGCTCTAAGAAGTCTGATCATCTCGACTTCTCCTCGTTCTCGTCGCATCTGAAACTTATCTCGCGTACTTCTCGTCTACCTCGTCCGTCGTCGCTGTCCTCTCTGCCTATATTCCATTCATCGTGTCCGCTTATCATCCTTCCGCGTACTTCTAGAGTAGTTGAGCCGTTATATCCTCGTTTCCGCGTGCTCTCGCTTCCCTCTCGACTCCTTCTCGACCCCTCGGGTCTTATCCTCGTCCTCCGCGACTCGTCGCAGCACCCCTTATTAGCCCCTATCACCCAGACATTTATCACTCACTCATATCCTCACTCAGGGGTTAACCATTTGACTGACGGACGCAGTCGCCTCGCATTAATCACACGCGTATACTACTACGCATATTTACAACACCCCGCCCATTTACTTTAGCTATACATCACCTTTCTTTGAGCACCTCTTGATTCACCATGAAATTACTTGAACTTCAGCTGAATTAGTGAACTTCAGGTGAACTTTAGGTGAACTTTTGATGAACTTTTTGGCTGGGTTCCCTGCTTCAACTTGTTCACTCCAGTTCAGGTATAGTTCACCTGAACACCATTGAAGCTGAACTTTTGGTAAACTGTTCAGGTGAATTTTCAGCTGAAATTCAGCTGAATTTCAACTGAACACAGTGTTTGAATGAAGGTTTCTAAAATTGAAATTCAGCTAAAGTTCACCTGAACAGAAGCTGAACTTTAGGTGAACTTGAGCATTGAGCAGGTAATGTTTAGGTGCTTATGTAAGCGCCCATTTAAGCGCCCCAAATTGAGAAGAATAACTACCAAATAACCTCCTAAATAGCCCCTATCCATATATGGAAGTCGCACATGATGAACCAGTGAGCTGAGCAAAATACAAAAAGTTACTAGGACCCTTTCTGGACCAATAGGTAGTAACATACAGCTAGTGATTTAGCTTACTACCACATTACACATTGGGATTAATTATGTAATAATAATCATAATAATCTTTCAAGTATGATCAATAACTACAATCAGCTGAACATGCCCTAAGCTCACCTGAACTTCAGCTGAACATATGACAATCCTGCATTACTAACATTATTCTGAACCTGTTAATCATTTGTTTCTTGACTGTTACTATCATTAACATTGTTAGGCTAAATAATTTAGAAAGTTAATGTAGCAAGGTTTTCTATTCCTGCTACATTAGTTTTCAGCATAATCAATGAGAGTTCAACTAAACCTTAGCTGAACTTTAGCCCATTTTAAACACAAAAGAGATGGGTCAGAGTTCAGCAAAGTTCAACTGGATTCGGGTGAAGTTCAGGTGAAGTTCAGCTGTTTCAAAATACTACAATAAATGAGTCAAAGTTCAGGTAGTTCAAAAAAGTTCACTTGAAGTTCAGCTGAAGTTCACCTGAACTTCACTCGGCATCAAATTCAGATGAACATGTTGACTATGACATGTTCAGATGAACTTTTGTTGAACTTTGTTGAACTTTGCTGAACTTTGCTGAACTTCAGCTGAACTTCAGCTGAATTCAACTGAACTTTTGCTGAACTTTATGGTTCAGCTGAACTTCAAGTGAATTCATGGTGAACCTTAACATAGACCTTTCTTTAGTCGTTCATTCCTCTTCGGCCTTGTATCGCACTCTGTCTCACTGTCTTCCCATGTGCTAATGCTAATTTCTTCCCGACGGCTAAATAACGACTCGCTGATGCTAAACCTTGGAGCTGCCCAACCTTTCGAACATGTATGAGTTACATTGCGTCTTGATGTGCTTGCATGAGGGCAATCCTCCTCCGGGCCTTTGGGCTGTGGCTTGATCTGGCCACCTTTCTTTTTGGACGTGATCGCGAAGTGTGAAGTGCGGACTCTTTCGGGACAGGAAACTTTTCTAAAGCTGACTTGCTGTTCTAAGGGCTCAAGCGCGCCCGTCCCTCCAGCAATATTCTACTCTCAACCACGCCCCGGCCTTATATGTATTTAGCGAAACCAAGTGGCTACGCCCAATGCACATCCCTCCCGATTGCTTCCGGAAGTTACCTAGCTTGCAAGCTGTTCGCGTGGCTGGATCCTCGTCCCAATACACCGAAGGACCGAGGCTAGATGCTGTCTTCAATTTTCTCCAATTTTGTGGGCGCATCTGACCATACAGTACATGCCGCGGTCGCATGTCTAACCTTCGAAACAATGCAGCTGTCGTCACCTCCGTTCCTAGACAGGGCGCTTGAGTGCTGATCGCTTCCCAAACTGCATCCTTCTCCTTTCGCACTTATCGTATTGTTCGCCTGTCGAGTCTTTGCACCCCCGTTTGCCTCATGTTCGCAATTCATCCTCCCCCGTTAACTGTGTGTTTCCGGGAATCTTGAACGTCGCAGTACTTATCACACCTTCCAAGTTAACGCTGTTCAACTGTTGGTGACTTGTATATTCACAGCACCTCTTCATGAAGGGATGTATTCTTGCATCCTCTCACCTTGTACTCGGTGTCCCTTTGCACCACATCTCCCCGTTTCATATGTACTTTTTTCTCTATCAGCTGGCCTGATCTTCCAAGAAACTGGACTATTCGAATCCATGGCTCCCTTGAAAGTCCCGCTTTCGCCACTGAAATTCCCTACCACCCTCAGACTCTTGCTTCTATCACACTGGCCACCACGGATTCCGCGTCGTTCAGCTTTCTAGGGTCTTGTAGGATATCGTGCCATAAAATACGATTCCATCTCGCACTTTGATCAGAACGTCCTTTTGGTCAAATGTACCCGACATCTCAATTCGCCAATGTACACACACTATTCTAGACAGCGCGTATACTCCACCAAAACTCCTTGTGAAGGTGTCCAGCCTCTTGCATAGGTCATCATCTGTTGAAGACATCATGTATGTGCATAGTGCATCAATACATATTCACGGGGATTGATAAAGAACGAGGATTCAAGCCCGAAGTTATGGGGCACCATGACAGAAATGGTCGTGTTGTGTTGTGGTTCCTTTGATATGATATCGTGAATTCTGCAACAGTCTTTGGGGTCGAAATACTCTGTACCTGGGCTCCGTGAGGTGGTTGGATATTGAGCTCAACCGTGGACCAAGGATCCCATGATAGGGGCCGGAGAATCGGGATTGCGTCATAGCCCGAACGCTGGGTGACATGTGGACATCAACAACGTCGGGTTCACCTCCTCGGTCGTTTGCGACGATAACCAGCCACTTATCTTCTAGCGAACTTCGCGTCGAAACTCCTTTGGACAGGAACTTGTCGCTTGCACTGGAAGGCCTTCTTGGGCGTATATCGATGACCGGGCCTATGGTGTGTCGCTGACGAGATTGGGTCGACAAGTTTCGTGCAACGATGCTGGCTTAGTATCTGCTACCCCGCAGCCCAACAAGCTGCCTGCCTACGTCCATACGCGGCATATATCCCGTCAATCGATGCTTCCATCAGCTCGCTCAAGAAGGACGGTGTATCAAGCATGGAAAGAGACGTCAGTTGAGGGTTGGATACTGCTGAGGGAGGATAGCAGTGCGAAAGAGAGGTCGTTCATTTGAAGATGAAGACAATGCACCCTGAGGAAGCTGGAGGACCATTCGTCGCGCAAGCTCCTGCCATCCCCAATCTCTTCTCACTGCTGTCTGTCACACCTTCATCTGGGCTACTATTGCAGTGAGGATGAAAGCGACTCCACTGGCTTAGAGTGCGTTCATGCGTTCGCCGTCGGCCTCGAGCCCATTCGCAATTCAAGCAAGCGTTGATACAACAATGCATATATTGCCGAAGGCACCGGCCTGCCCAGTCATATATCTCACACACCCCGCTCCAGAAGGATGCTAGCTCGTCGCCTTCTCACGAAGACGGCCATCCCACCGCTACTCTCAGGCCTTACCAGTATTTAACGTTCGATGGTCAACGTTTCAACGTTCAACGTTCAACCTTAAAATGGACACATCCGAATGCCACCCCTCTGATGACTTTGGCAACGCATTCACCCACCATCCCTTTGCAAATCGGATTCCATTCACGGGACTCATCTCCTGGTTGATGCACGACATGACCATCCTGTGGATCATGTCTTATAATACCTCAGGTGTGGTGGGATTGCCCGTGAAACTCGGTTGCTTTCTGATAGGTCCTTTGCGTCAACCCACGACCCATGCTAGCTCTGACTACAAGGTGTGTCCTCTCCTCATGTTCTGTGTGGCGGATGATTCTTCTGCTTCACTTTTGCCTTCAGGGTTTATTTGTGGGGTGGCTCAAGCACTGATGCCTGTGCTGTTCTTGTTGGTTGTTTCTAATATCCCCCTTGTCATACAAGTGACATCTCCGACTCATAGTTCGTGGTCAATGCCGCCTTGTGTCCCCACTCTCAAGCTCTATCACCAGGCTACTATTATCGTTCGCTATACTGCGTCTCCTCTGAGCTATGTTTGCATGCACTGACGTCGACCGATTCCTACTACTGCATTCTTATCACCCTCGGCCTGCCATTCGTATTCTGAACTCTCTCCTTCCTTTTTCAGTTATGGATTATTCTCTTCGGCGTGTACCCTCGCCTTCGCCACCCTTATCACCCCAGTCTCTAGGGCCACCGATATGTGAGTGTATGCATATAAGCATCACTTTCGGTCTTCCTCAGAACGGCTTGTCTGAGTCACTATCTCTCTTCGAATTGGTGATCAACTCACGGTGGCTTCGGCATACAACTATCATATTGTTCCTCAACAAGCTAGATATATTTAGAATGAAATTGCCCAAGGTATGTCGCTCACACCAATTCGTTCGGCTGTGCGGTGTTTGGTGTACTTACTTCTGGGGCCTGCCACAGGTACCCTTAGAACGATACTTCCCAGAGTACGAAGGCGGAAACAGTATCAGCCTAACGGTCAAGTTCATACTACGGAAACTCATGGAGGTGAGTCGGGGGAGGTTGTCTGTTTACCCACAGTAAGCATCGTAGTCTCCATGAATTTTCCCAAAATTCTCCTCCCTCCTTGTAATCGCCTTACCCACATAGCTTCACTGACGGCACTCTTCATTAGTTTGACGCAGATGACAGATGTAGCAAGTTCGAATCTGCAGCTAGTGTTCGCCGTGGTGAAAGAGACAATACTTTCGAACGCCCTAAGAGCGACCGAGATTCTATAGCACCAGGGGTTCGCATCGTGCCTACTGTTACAGGACCCTGGACAATGCCGGTTGAACCCTGTCTGGCGGTGGGCCGTTGATGTCCGGTCAGAAGTTCGCGCCTGCAGCGCATCTATGTCCGTTTTGGGGCAGGCCTTTGGCCTGCCTTGCCTAGGTGTCCGCAAAACCAGAAAGCCTTTCAGGAGGTCTCAAAATGTCCGAATCCGCACGACAGGGTCCTAGGAGGGCGCAAACCGTCCGAAATTGCAAGGCAGGGTTCCCAGCAAACACCAGAGTCAAGGTATGGGTATTGGGTGCCAAAAGCGATGCAGGAAGAACATCTGAAGCAAAGGTGTAAATCTTATATCTAGGAGCAGACAATTCGATTTTTTCCTGTTGTCTTGTTTTTGAGGGCTATCTCGAACATCTTTGCTGCTTTGAGAAACAGAGGGAAACATCTACACAGGACTGAATCAAGCTCAAACCAACCTGCTGATTGGGAGTTGGCTTCTGGAAGCGTATGTAGATAAAAGTTGTAGGAAGGAATAAAGGCATACTGATTGGCTTGCTAGGTCATCATCACTTCTATCTCTGGCATAAAGCCCATTGCCAACACACACTCATAGACTTGGCGGCTGGGATATGGCACTGCAGTGATGGAGGGCTCAGCAAGCATGGAGAGCCAGATATTCCTGTTCAAGATTACGTGAAGGTGAATTGATTGTCCTCATCAGAAAGTGATAGTTGCACAGCAAAGTGGTTCTAATTTTTTCCGAACAATGGGTGTTATATCCCCTGTCGGACCCCTCCTGTATGTCCTGACTTCAAGCTGGGATGTTGAAATTTTTGGTCATATGTCTCCTCCAAATGACTGGGTTTTTTTGCCCATTTTATGCATAAAATGTCCGTTTTGCAGCAGGCCTACCGGCCTGCGGTGCCCTTTCCACGTCCTTTCCCACGGGTGGGTACAACCACAATTGTCCAGGATCCTACTGTTACTCCCTCCTCACCCTCTGTAAACCCCCGAGGTCCATTCCTGTCAGGGTTATGTCGATAACCCGATTATTTTACCACGGACATGCCCTTTTTGGGCCATAAACGTTACATGGACCGGACCTTGTGGACTAACTGTTGCGCATGCACCTCCTAAATCATGTGTTGACCCCGAGTCGACTTATCATATGAAGTACATCGCTTGACAATACATTGCACATGGTGTTGAGTATCACACCATTCCATTTGTTTCATCTGTATATAGTAATAGCTACAGTATATAAAGCCTCGTACTTACTACTCTGATGAATAACACTTGTTCTACGAACTACTTGTGTGTGAATACAAACCTCAGGTGAATAGCTTTGCCTCTCACCTAGCACGGTGCTCGCCCTTGTGGCTTGTAGCAATACTGCTGCTCAACAGGTTATGGGCCCCGCTAGTCGCTCTAGGAAAAGGGTGTCATTATGTCCCCTGAGTACTTGGTGACAAAGCTACCTAACCTACAAACTGTCAGGCTGCTTAATTGCGCTTTGACAGGGGCAGTCAGGGGTCTCCTTTTCTCGCACTATTCTTTGAATGTTGTGCTGATGAATTGTTTACAACCTCAGATATTTACTATGTCTTCTAACATTGACACTGCTGGTCTCAAATCCGTTGTTGGTACCCTCACCGGAACCAACTATCAGACCTGGTCTTCAAAGATGACTGCCCTCCTGAAGGCGAAAGGGGTCTGGCTCTATGTCGATGGTACCATTAAGAAACCCGCTCTTGTTGTCACTGCCGGCACCAGTGAAACACCTGCTGTTGACACTACCGCCGCTGTTAACAGCTGGCTTGAAAAGGACAACATGGCCATCGGTATCATCTCCCTCACCATCTCTGATAATCTTCAGAACTACGTCAAGCCGACTTCTAAAGAGACCTGGGATAAACTCAAGGACAAGTTCTCTGCTACCTCCGTCTCTGCTGCTTATGAGTGGCTTCAAGCTCTGCTACACGTTCGTCTGAAAGCTAGCGAAAATCCCACTCCCACCATTGAGAAATTCCGCTTCTCCTTCCGACAACTCAAAAAACTTGGCCTTGTCGTCCCCACCTCATTCCTTGCCCTAATCTTCCTCACCGCTCTACCTAAGGAATGGGAGTTCATTGCCCAACTGACCGTGACCAAAGAAATTTCCTCTCTGGATTTCAACGACGTCGCTATCTATGTTGAGTCTGAATGGCAGCATATGCAAGTTGTCAAACAGGGGAACGCAACCGCCAACAAACTCTCTGCCGTAAAGAAGAAGGGAAAAAATCCCAACTTCCAACAGCAGAAACAGAAGAATAATGCCAAACCCTATGGCGACTCTTCTGGGCAGAAGCAACCAGCGGAATCTGGTCCTTCTGATGACTCTCGCCACAAACGCAAGCGTAGCAAGCGTGGTGGCAGAGACAGAAACAATGTTGTCGTCGTCAAAGACTCATTCGCCAATGTTCTTACCATGCAGCCGCCTTCCCCCCATACTCACACGCTTCTCGATTGCATCAACACTTCCTCCTTGTCTGTGCCAATTGTCGTTGGTGAAACCAACACCGTTGTTGGACTTCCCGTCATGCCTAAGCCCAAGTGGTTTAACCACAAACACAAGGAAGTCGTGCCCCAGCAGTATAATGGACAAGCTAAACCGTCCAACTGCAAGTCTATTGGGGACGACAACCTGGCTAAGGCACGCTCGCTGGTTTCTCGCATCACCGAACAACCGGCTACGACTGAAACTCTTCGCCGCCTCCATGGCATGTTTCAGCGTCAGTCCACATCCTCGACTCCGCCTGCTGACGTCTCTGATGACAAAAGTGATGATGATGATGATGACCACATCTCAAAGTGCTTCAGGTCTGAAACACCTGAAGACTTACGCTTTCAGTCGTCTCCTTTAGAGGAACATCTTCAATCTCCTAGCCCAGAGCCAGTATATGACTCTGAGATCGCTCTTTGATGAGCTTGAGACTGGCAACCAGAATGAGAGGTATGTTAATTCGTACCCTAAGTCGTCCTCACACTCTGATCACATTGATTGGCAGCGTCCTTTACTCCGAGGGTCCCGCGCCTATGTAATTACCAATGTTGATGTACATGGACTGTCTGGCGCAATAAATTGTTTTTATTCTAACAATGCTGCGAATGACAATAAGTACCATGTAATGAGTGTTGAGATTGATGCAAATCCAGATATGGATTGGTGGATGCACGACTCTGGTTGTTCTTTACATACAACCGGGGTTATGTCCGACTTTGCCCATTATCACCCCTTTAAGCGGAAAGATCAAATCTTTGTGAAAACCGCTAACTCACATTCATACATTAAGGGTGTTGGTACCGTCTTGTTTCGCTATGAACAACTTGTTGAGCGAAACAGCGAAGTTGTCCGCCAAAACAAACTTATGAAGCTGTATCCAGTGTATTACATGCCTGAGATGGGTGAACTCCGTCTTATTTCTACTGGAACTTTCCTAGAGAACCGTAACCGTGAATTAAGGGCAACACGAGATTGCTTTGAGTTTATTGATAGTCGATTGAAAGATCCTATCATCATCATGTCTGGATATCACCGTGGTCAGCATGATACATGCTATTGGACCAGAGTCAGGAATCTATTGTCCAGTCCAACGCAATCCTCTTAAACAGTGTAGACTCTAACACTTGGCGCCAACGTCTTGGACATCCATCTCCAGATGTATTACGTTAGTTTAAGAAGCACACTGACAACTTCCCAGATCTTAAGATCCCTGCTGATCGATCTAAGCCCTGTAAGGGTCGCGCCGAAGGCAAAACCCCACAGGATTCATTTCCGCAATCGCTGAATCGTGCATTGAAACCTTTTGAGAAAGTCCACTCTGACTTGAAAGAGTTTCCAGTGAAATCCTATCATGGATATCACTATTACATCTCATTCTTTGATGACTATACCTCGTACAGATGGGTCCGCTTATTAAAGCGTAAATCTGAGGCGTTTACCGCAACTCGTGATTTCATTGCCATGGTTAAAAATCAATATAATACCATGATTAAGACCTGGATGTCCGATGGAGGGGGAGAATTCAAATCCCTAGAATTCAAAGAGATGCTCAATTCAAACGGAATCAAAATAGATCAGTCAGTTGTGCATCAACCGCAACAGAACAGTCGTGCTGAAAGGTTCAACAGGACATTGATGGATAAAGCGCAAGCTATGCATTTCCATGCATGCATTCCTCCGTTCTGGTGGGAATTCTCAGTTGAATATGCGGTTCATATTTACAATCGCACGCCCATAAGGCGTCTTAAGTGGAAAACACCATTTGAGATGCTAAAAGGCGAGCTTCCTGACATCACTCACCTTCGAGTGTTTGGCTGTGGTGCTTATGTCTACTTGCCTGATGCTGTTCGTCCAAATAAACTCAGTCCCAAAGCCGAACTTATGTGCTTCATTGGTTTGACTGATGGTATCAAAGGATACAAATTCATGCGACTACATAATAATACCGTCTTCCATGGGACTAAGGCTCTCTTTGATGAGAATCTACTACCAAAATGTCCCAAGTCTGGTCAACCTTCTGGAAGATCAGATGGTGGTAATCCACCAGATGACGATGAACCAGACAATGATTTTGATCCATCGGGTGCTGGTGGAGGTGCTCATCCTCCATCACCTAATGAGGGGTCCGAGCCTGAAAATGACTTAGATCAACCTCCCCGATCTCCTTCCCCACAAGGCCCTGCTGAAGACGAACCGGTTGAGGATGATCAACTCCCGGAACACTCTCCATCGCCAGAGTTACCCCCGCCTCCTCCACCTGAGCCAGTTAATCAACCTGCGCCAGAGGAAGTGCAGGAAGGACCTAGAAGGTCAGGCAGACAGAGAAAAATAGCAAAAGGCCCACCTGGATCGATATATGAAAGAGAAGGTGATAACCGACTCCCTCATGAGATCCAAAGGGATATTGAGAAAGACTCAGATTGGAGGAAACTTGTAGGGGATAAAGAATCGGGTCGCTCCCGATTGCCCACAACTTCCAGGCATCGTGGTGAAACTCAACCACAAGCCAACCAACCTGCACCGGACACTCCTGGTCCTTCTCATACCCAAAATAATGAGGATGCTGATTTAATTCGCATGTCTCAGGAAGGGGGAGTAGAGTTCATGAAATTCCTGCTGTCAAAAGTGGTTGCAGTTTCTGAACCAGAGACTGAGCCTGTAATAAATTCAACAGAGCTCAAACCCGGTAATATTCGGGAATGGACATATCGTGACATCATGCGTCTACCGCTTGAAGAACGTAAACCATGGATTGAAGCTTGTAAGGAGGAGCTGAAATCATTGCGAGATCGCAAAGTTTACAGTCTGGTAAAGCTACCGAAAGGTTGCAAGGCAATTAAATGCCGTTGGGTCTTTGACATAAAGTCAGATGGCCGTAAAAAAGCTCGATTGGTTGCCAAAGGCTTCTCTCAGAGAGAAGGAATTGATTTCAATGAAATCTTTTCCCCCGTAGTGCGATATGAAACATTCCGAATGATACTTGCGCTAGCCGCTTGTGAGGGATGGCACTTGGAAGGTCTAGATGTTAAAACTGCCTTCCTTTACAGTAAACTTGATGAGGAAATCTATATGGAGCAGCCAGAAGGCTTTATAGCTAAAGACAAACAGGATTTCGTTCTACATCTATGGCGAGCCCTTTATGGACTCAAACAAGCAGCACTTTCCTGGTGGAAAGAGCTCTCCAAGTCTATGGTAGAACTTGGATTCAAACGTGCAAAGTCCGACAGTGGTCTATTCATTTACACACATTTGAATGGCACTGTTGTAATTGCCATCATATATGTTGACGATGCACTATTCTGTGGCTCTGACCGGCAGCTTGTTTTACAACTAAAAGCCGCGTTCATGAAGCGATGGGAATGTCGTGATTTGGGTGAAGCCAAAGAGTTCCTTCGTATGCAAATTCTGAGGAAAGGTCCCAAGATCTATCTTGATCAAGAGACTTATTTGCAGAAAGTTATCAGGCGTTTCAACCTTGAGAACTGCAATACCACCTGTACTCCGCTACCCACTGGATACCGACCTGAGCCTAATCAAGGTACAGTCGACCCAGCGCTTCGTTCAAGGTTCCAACAAGTTATTGGATCTCTTTTGTACATCATGCTTGGCACACGTCCAGATATTGCCTATGCTGTTGTCAAACTGTCCCAGCACTCTGCCAATCCGTCCAAAGAACATTTGGATAAAGCACTTTATGTGGTGCGATATCTAGCAGGAACACAGTACTATTCTATCTGCTATGATGGATCAAATCAGGAAGGAGGCTTAATTGCCTTTACCAATTCAGACTGGACAAGTCCGAGATCTACAACTGGATACCTGATTAAACTTGCCAGTGGCATAGTTTCCTGGCAATCTCATGCTCAGAGAACACCTGCTTTGTCCTCAACCGAAGCCAAATACATGGCTCTCTCTGACACAAGTCGTCAGATTATGTGGACAAAAAACTTATTCTCTGAAATCGGAATGGATCTTGGTCCTGTACCAATTTGTGGTGATAACCAAGGGTCAATCTTCATTGCATCAAACCCTGTCTCCGAAAGGAGAACAAAACATATTGATCTCTGATATCACTACATCCGCGATTGGATTGAAGCTGGAGACATTGAATGTTTCTTTATCAGTGGTGCTGAAAATTCCGCTGATATGTTCACCAAAAATCTTGGCTGGGTAAAGTTCACCCTATTCTGGTCCATGCTTGGAATTCAATTCTTCGATTCTGCAGCGTCCGCTTCGAAATTCAAAGGTATTTCTTAGCGAGGGGGAGTGTCGCGCATGCACCTCCTAAATCATGTGTTGACCCCGAGTCGACTTATCATATGAAGTACATCGCTTGACGATACGTTGCACATGGTGTTGAGTATCACACCATTCCATTTGTTTCATCTGTATATAGTAATAGCTACAGTATATAAAGCCTCGCACTTACTACTCTGATGAATAACACTTGTTCTACGAACTACTTGTGTGTGAATACAAACCTCAGGTGAATAGCTTTGTCTCTCACCTAGCGCGGTGCTCGCCCTTGTGGCTTGTAGCAATACTGCTGCTCAACACTAACGGGAACTAAGGGACAAAACATGACAGTCTATGGACTATCTCGGGCAAAGTAATGCCCGTCGTAGATAGTCCTATCTAGTCTTATCTAGTCGGTTTCGGTCCATTCGAGGTCAAGATCTTCCTTTTTGACCTTGTTGTGACTAAATGTGAGCATAAGTTTGACTAAGTCGCGACACGAAATTGTGGCACGGAATTGGCATGAATTCATAAAATTTGAAAATTTGAAATTGGATGTAACATATAGTGGGTAGCGAAAAAACCAGAGTATTTTGAATGAAAGACATGATGTAGGCACGTTTACAACAAACAACATTGGACACAAGCACAAAGCCTCAAAACTACATTGCAACAAGGTAACGGCGGTATTGACGAAAACCCTCGACTACTTATTCTTCAACGCTGTACGGATTTGCTCACGCTATGGGCAGGATCTCAGTTAGAAGTTCTAGGAACTGTGATAAATTAAAAACCTTGGAGACAATAGGCTGCGCAGCTTGCAATGCTCGAAATTTGAAGTCGTCATCACCTGCAAGAAAGAGTTCGTCCAATTTGCGAGTCACTAAAGTGTAATCAGTACCAGGTTTGTCTCAATCACTGTGATAAAAACACTTACATGCAGGCCGCATAAGTCGATTTAGCTCAGAGGTGGTGATAGATGGGTCCATCGCAATGATGAGAGGAGGTAAATCTTCTTTCTTGAGAGCTTGAAGAATAGGTTTGAGGCTAGGATGGGTGTTGACATTTGTTCCGTCGACTGAGTATGCCGTTGCTTTAGTTGAAGAGGCCGCCTTGGTCCTTCGAGCAGCAGGATTTGTTGATTTACTGGCAGCTGTGCGGGGTCGGGACATGTCTGATACAGCAGGTTGCCTAGGTGCGGCACCATTGGTTATGGACCAGGCATGTGTTATTGAGTCAACCATTTGCTTGAGGTCGATATGGCAGAGGGCAGGTACGGTAAATGGTCGGTGTCGTTTCAGGGAGATGAGCGCTGCAATTTCAGCAATCTGAATTCCACCTGCAAGTAACTCGAGGGCCATGTCAGTTTTTCCAATCGCTTGCCAGCTTTTAGTAGCTTTCCTCCACTCGCCGGAATCGACAGAATGGCCAAATTGTTGGTCATTCTGCTCATCATTGTCCAGCTCAAGGCTGTTGGGATCTGCAGAACCAAGGAGAAGAGCAAGGCGGCGAGCTTGACTTGATGGGGAGCTGGGGAGATGATGGGGGTCCTCAAACATTGCATCAACTATGAGCTCCAGCTTAGTGAGTGTTGCATTGGGGATTAACATAGCCTGGAGCTTTAACCAAGCTAAAATACAGGGAGTATCTATCAACGATTAGCGATCAACAAAAAATAAGCCACTTACATTGAAGGCTGACGACTAAATTGATATGATAAGGTGAGCAAAAGGACAACTAAAGAGGCAAACTTTACTTACACGTTGGCGCGGGTAAAGCAAGTGAAGATATATCAACAATTAATTGGCCAGATGGAAGGGCAGGCGAGGATGATGCACGGTGCAGCACATTGGTACCAAGACTGTGAGCTGCTGCCGTTTCAAGCAAGGCTTCTTCGTTGATGCTCGAACTAGGTTAGGACATGTCTACATCATCTTGAGGAGAAGGAGGTGTGTGTGAGAGCAAAGATGAATGGGTGGGTGAGCGCTGCGTAGGGGAGTGACTTGGAGAACGACGAGAAGCTGACAACAACAATCGTAACGGGGCTAGAATTTGATCATTAGAAATCACATTTATTATTTGCAAAACTTATTACTGACTTTCTGGAGCTCGTGCCCTCTTTGAACGACCAGGACAAAGAGGTGTTGAAATAGGCTTGCTACCATGCTTAGGTTGCGTCTTCATAGGCGAGGGCATGACGAGAGGAGGCCTGGTCTTCCCAGTAGGTGCACAAATGGTAGCTTGAGGGGACTTGGGTTGCTGTACAGGAGCCCTTGTACTAGGGCGAGGAGGTGGATGTGAAAGGTTGCTAGCGGTAGTGGGGGGTGTGGGATTCAGGGCGGTGGGAGACATAGCCAAGACTTGTTGGCTACTTGCTCTGCTGCTGCTATTGCTGTTGGTACGAGTGTTGGTTAGAGCGTGGAACAAGAAGGCCTTTGCCTTCCAGTGATCCATACAGATTTGCAAGTAGGGATGTCAGCCTTCCATGAATGTGATCGTGCCATCCCAGACAGCAAGGTGCTCCAATTTGAAGTACTGGATACCTTGGATACCTGCTGCAGACGATGTGTGCTTGAGCAGCAAGCTCGCAATGAGGTTTGCGTCAGCCTGCATTGTGTTGATCAAAGATTTCTGAATGTATCCATCAATCGGGCTACCATCGCGTTCGAGAACATAGCTCTTGTAGGGGTGCTTGTAGACATGCTCGTTTCCGCAAGTAGATTTTGCAATTTCATAGGTCCACAAGGCCACTCGAGGAACGAGGCCGTCGAAGGGTTTACAAAAGGCAACAGGCTTTGCATATTCGTGGTTTTTGAGCTGGTTCCAGGTGAGTGAATAGATGGCGTCAGATGGTATTGTAGGCGTGGAGTTCCAGATATTATTGTTGCAATAGATTCTGCATCTGGTACATACATCAGTTAGAGTAAACAAAACAGAATTTGGGTGAATGTACTCAGGAAGACTTGAAAAAAGATTGGCTGGCCTTGAGGGAGCCAATGCCTCTGAAGTCACCTTACTTGGGGGCCGAATAGGCTGTGTGAAGACTCCTTGTGATGCTGAATCGCTGGGGGAAATTGAGGGGGAAGATCTGTTGTGAAAAGTGTTTAGTTGACAGAGAAAAGCAAGAGCAAAAAGAATGCACCCTTGGTCCATTTCGTGAATGGACACAAACAAGGAAGGGAAATCCCTTCCTCCCACTGCTGAATTGTACATCTCTTGCATGACATTAAGCTTCCTCCTGACCTCATTAAGCTCCTTGCAAACGATGCTTGCCTATTCAAGTTCACTGCGACATAGGCTTGGGTTGACACGTAAGGTTGCGATAAGACCGATTAGTGACTGGGCAAATTCTGCGTTGATACATTGTGTTTCAATGTTTTGAACAATAATGGTGATAACTGAGCTGAATGGGTCCATCAGTTGCTCGTACACAAAACTGGGGAGCTGAAGTGTAGAGAGGTGAGGTGAAGCAGTAGGCCCGATAGTAGCAACTGGGTGGCCCAGTTTTGTTGAGGTATCTTGTGCAGCACTTGAGGAGATTTGAGAACTGGTGCCTATATCCAATTGAGTCAGAGGAGGGCTTGGAGCGAGTTGGACCATTGGATCCAGCAAGATCGAATCTGGAGAGCAAGCGATGTTGGTGGTAGACATGAAGAAAGTAGGACAAAATGGTTGGGAGACAAAAATGCATTGCACACATTGCGAGTGGTCAGAACTTTGCCTAAGTCCATTTCAACAAAGTCACATGATCAAACTCCTATATTCTCAGGGAACTCAAGCACTCAACTCGAGCATCTAATAAAATCACTACAGTATTGTACATTCACTAAGCTACCAGTACCGGCTGAATATGTAGAAAATTCTACTCAATGTCTCCACTACTGTAGGCTCCTGTTTGGTCTGTCCCCGTGCTGCCATATTCCAATGAGGGAAGAGATATGCTTCACATCCAGTACCATGATACTGGAGCTTAGATGACTCTGGATCCATATATCCCACAGCAGTTTGGCACCAGCAATAGGGTGATACAGAACCAGAATTTGGTCATGTGCAGGAAATGAGTAGAATGCTAGTGCTTCTCCAAAGACCGTCTTCTCTTGATAGTTCCCTTCAAAGTATCTTGCTGAGCAGGAGACTACTTTCATCTTTGCCTTGCTAATTTGGCTACGCAAGACACTGCCATGGGGAAGTTGATACTTTCCCCAGCATGATAACTCTGCATTCAAGTCTTTGAGCTTGCTTCCAAATTTCACTCTGGTGAATGAAGTAAGATGGGGAAGGTGATATATCTCCAGGTTCACCACATGTTCAGCTGGAGTTCAGCTGGAGTTCACTGTTCATCTAGAGTTCAGCCCCCAGTTCAGCTGAATTCAGCTGAAGTTCAGCCCAGTTCAGCAAGTTCAGCTTAGTTCAGCTCAGTTCAGCTGGAGTTCAGCTGGAGTTCAGCCAATGGACACCTTCCTATGAAAATCCAACCTAAGCTGTCAATGTCAGCTGAACTTCTACTGAACTTTAACAGAACTCCAATTGAACTCTGACTGAACTCTGACTGAACTCTGACTGAACTCTGACTGAACTCTGACTGAACTCCAATTGAACTCCAACTGAACATGTAAGTATTTTGCTTATTTCTCAATAACTACCTGGACTACTCACATGCCTCTTTCAGGTGCATGGATAGAATAGTGTTCCGGACTGTTCTACCAAATTTTACTATTTTCCCACGGTCAGTGAAATTCTCTCACAGTCAGTAAGTTAATAATCCAAATTGCATTTCCTCAATAACTAGATCACTAATCACTAATTCCGAGATCAGTTAGATCATTGAATTCACAAAGTTATAGCTAATGGGCATATTTTTCTACTTTTTTTAACATTCCCACAGTCAGTAATGATGATGTTACTTGACCTTTTCATCAGTATTTTGTGAATAGTTTTTAAACTACATTAGCAACCCCTATTTCTAAAAGTGGCCCCATTACTAATTTTTATAAGGCTATCTATTGACTCATTTCAAATTTAAAACTTTCCTGTGGTCACTAAAATTCTCCCACAGTCATTAATAGTGCAGGTAGCTAGAGCACATTTTGTCTTTTAAGAACTTTCCCATAGTCTATAGAAAAATTACTATATTAGGGAAATGTAGCAAACTTACTATATTAGAAAGAATCAAAAATCACCATACATAGCAATAAAAGGTTACTGCCAAATCCAATAGTTAGACAAACTATTCAACTGTAGTGCAGTACCATCCACAGTCCAACTGAACTGGGAGTGAACCATTAGTAAACCAGCTGAACCAGTTTACATTGCAAATGGTTCACTCACAGTCCACTCTGGGTTCAACTGGAGATCACTGTATTCAGCTGGAGGCCAGCTGGAAATGTGGTGAATCAGGAGGTGCTCGCATATAAAAGTGGCGAGGATTTCTCCATGTACTCACCAAGCTAAACCAGCATCAAAATTAATAATCATGATACTCGTGCAAAGTCAATGGACATATGGTAGCAACAGCATCTACGTAGAAATGAGGAGTGCGGCCTTGAAGGAGAATAGGAAGACGTGCGACCGACGTATAAACGGATAGGACTGAACACTAATTGAATCACTTAGCGACGCAACACATACAAGATCATCAGCCTCCTTCGAAGAGAAATAGGGAGCGGAGTCACATACTAGTGTTGAATCTTCCGAGGACAAAAGGTCATAGTCGCTAATCGCGGTACAGAAAATGATCGACGTGATGGATTCAAAATGGTATAACCATTTCATCCGTGACGATGGTTGGCTACCCACGTCGATTACCCGTATTCTGTTTCGTTTATATAGTCAAGGAAGGGGAGAGAGGGTAGATACGTACGATAGCTGCCCCATATTGAACAATATCTCGGTGATCCCAGTATACGTCGGAGTCTCTCGTGCGCAAAGCACATCTTCCGGGGCCGGTAAGTATCCCGGTGTACCTATCCGCTGCACCGCCGAGAGGAAGCTGAGAAGAAAGCGACTAGTCAGATGCCGATGGGATGAGTGGAGTGGCAAAAGGCTTACAATGACGCGTTGTCCATTCGGTATATCTCGGTACTGGGGTTGTCCATGACGCTCGGTATTATTGGATCCTGCCAAAGCTGATGTATGGCCTCAACGACGTCTGGAGGTAGCGAAGAATCGGGACCAAATTCGAGGTGATAGTTGAGTATCTGCTCGGCCAGGACCTAGATCAACTTGTCGTTGGAAATGAACGTGGAACGGTCTAAGGAGGACTTACTCGATTAATAGGCTGCTCCGGTTCGACGTCGATCTCCCTCATGCCGCGTACAAGAGCATGAGCGCAATCCAATACGTTCTTGTGAACGACGAGTCGATACGACTCAAGCTCCTTATCCGCAAAGCCATTTTGATGCATCATCTTCATTTGCTTTAAAATCGTGGACTTTCCAGAGCCACCTAAACCTACGTAGATTGTCAGAATGACTTGGCGCGTAAAACCCTAGTTACTCACCGAGAAGTAGAATCTTGCATGCTCTATCGAATTTCTTTCCCTCCTCCTCTATAAGCAGGTCAATCTCGTCCGACCGTTTCCTTGCTGCCTGAGCAGCAAGCAGCGATCGGACGAATCCACCCAGCGTGAAATATCCCTTTGTTCTAGCTGGCTCGACGGCGTCCGTCATGCGTTCAAGCGAAACAGTCAAATCGAGCGTTGGATAGACAAGGCTACCCCGTCGTTAAGGGATGGGCAGTTGTCAATAACATTGGTGGCAGTGAGGAAAAGGGAAACGGTGAAAGGGAAGGTAGTTTTGACTTGATTGGGGCTAGGCCTTGTTCCGTTTATGGCCATCGCACCGGAGGCGGCCCGCCGATCGGTTTTCTTCGATATGGTCACTCCTCTGCTTTGCCCCCGCTTGTCCTCCACTGTACTTCAAGCGTCAATGAATCCGTTTTGTGCATCTGCGTCAACTTATAGTACGATTCCGGAGCTAGAGCTTCGTCCAGCTTAAGAAATCAGCTAACACGGATAGAAGGTAAGCGCGCCTTTTTAAACAGGCGGGACTCCCTCTCACATGAGGTGTGTTCTGATGCTATTCCGTCAGTCCCACTTAGCTTCCACTTCCAATGGAGAAGTATACTGCGTGATGCTTCGAGCGAGATTCCATATCTCCAACGGTACAACAGGAAAAATAGAGGGTAGTGCTTAAACGGCGTGCATAGGAAAACAAAGTCGCGTAGGCTGCATAACACGAGCCCCGGCGATTTCACCACAGCATTAGATATTGTGCATTCCACCATGGTGAGCACCTGCCGTAGAGTCGCGCTCTCCATCATATCGTCTGCGTTCACCCAATCAACAGCAACGTTGTCAGCCGAGTTGGAAAAGCATAGGAAACAAGACATACAAAAGGCGGCGGCGAAGGGACATCCAATACTTACAATCGGAAAACCAATAAAATACTCGATTCGATGCACATATCTCTTCATCTGGATTTCACCACCCGTGTGGCACCATGACTGCAGTGGACTGCGGGAATTACCATTCGGAGGGCACCTATAATAGGCCAAAGTAGTGAGTAAACATGTTCAAGGCCAGCGGGAAAAGGGCGCAAGAGAAAAACGCGACGAACGTACGCTGGCTGCTATGAGGAATGCTATGTTTGAGAGACTCACTCAAACAGCGTCAGCAACTCGTTCGTATAGTTCTACGAAAGAAGGTGATGTCAGTTTCACTAGAGGAGGGAAAAGATGGGGATACGGACCCGAATCACAGACTTCTGGCGACGCCCGACCATACTCGCTCACCACCACGTAGATCAGAATCGTCAAGGCTGGTTCACAAGCATGGGTCCATGCCGAGAATCGCGTGTCCGTGAGGATAACCTGTATTGAAGTTTTTGTCTATAATGAGCCACTCTGGGAGGGACGAGACATACGATAGTTCCTCGAAATTGAAACATATATTCGTAAGCTCGCTACCCTGTTTCTTCCAGAGATAGCATACCCCGCCGTTGCTACGGGTGGGCCTGCACTTTGCGCGGACGAAAGGAAAACTAAGGGCAGTCAACATTAATGGATGGGCTGCGCAAGAGGAAAGGGAGAGCAAGGAAGACGTACTACGATGATCTATCCAGCAAGAGAAACTCGCTACTATGATCGTCCACCACTGCCGGTACCCTTGGATTCTACGATTATGGTGACATTGCGTCAAAGGTGTCTTCGTCAAGCGTAGATGTAGAGTTGGCGACCTTGGATCCTATAGTCAGCGCTAACACTCCATGTAGCATATGTCAAAGCGAAAATGCCCCCGAAAGCGATGGCGGTGATGCTCTTCCAGTTCAATGGGCGAACCCACCATCCGCCTAATCATCGACTGACGGGTAATCGCAGAGGTATTCGTCGGGTTGTTGAGCAGCACCGGTGCAAAGGTACATGCGGGAGTATCGATTAAGACGTTGAATACGGAGGGAAAGTTGAGCACAAGCGCTGACGTTGTCGACGACGTTGATGGCGACGGTGATTGCGGTGAACAAAACCGTGCTGACGTAAGGGAGAAACTTCGGAGCGCCGGGTGTCTCATCCTCCCATCTTGCAACCCACCTATGTAGTGCTGCGCGGATCCGACCTTGGATCTATGTGGATGCGAAGGGTGTAGCAACACGGATTCCGACGGCACGTAAACATAGTCGATGTCAGCTTTACTGGCTGTGCTTTCCAAGACGTGCTCCTCCAGTAAAGTGACGGTTCTTCACCTTCCCCAGGCATGTGCATATATATTCGCCAGCGCCATCGAAAACGACGGTTGCCATGCCTGAGACACCGGTGGGTAGACCAGTTGTCCACCTTCTCCGGTGCGTATCATCGCCCTGGGTGAAGTAGCTGTTGAATGTTGATTTTCCAGCGATCACCTGGCCAGGCCCTTTCACGATCTGAGCGAGCAGAGACGTTCCATTAGGGTAGATTCACCTTGAGAACCGGATCGGCTATAGCGGTATAGAAACAAGTTTCATGAGAGAGTAAAATGACAAAAGGCAAGGTTTTCGTCTACGGTGAGCCTTTACCTTTTACACGCTCCAGGGGGATTTATCCTGACCCACGAACGCGCAGACACAAGCGTGTTGCACGGTCGTCGTTTCCTAATCAAGTCGAAATGATCCCTCAAAAACGACTTTATCATCGAGGACCTCTATTCAGACGTCCGTCACGCTACGTATGGGGGATGGACGCGGCCAAAAGCGTTCATCTTGGCGAACGGTAGGTATTATTCGAGTTGGGATCTTCCTTCTTTCAGGTGGGCTACTCCTTAGCATGTCGTCTACGCTGGCTCCGCTTTCCTGAACGGTAAAGAGTCCATGGGGTGTGTTGCTTCGTCTTTGACTCACGCAACGCTGTGATTGGATTTCACTTTTACGTTGTCATAGATGGCGTTCCTGGCCTCCTCTTCCTCCCCACCCATTGCGGCTGTGGATCATAATGCATCTAGGGCCTTCCCCTCCGCGTGCGAGTCTAGGCCCTCGGCTCCTGCGGTTGCTCAGCGCTCATCCCGTACCTCTCTTCTATGCATCTTTCGAGGATTCGCTTTCCCGGGTTCATTGAACCTAGCGGTGGCCATGCTTATTCTTTGATAGGAGATATATCATATCTATCTACTTTCCGTCCCTCGCCTCTTCCTTCCCTAGCCTCGTTGTTTTAAACTCAGTATGCGTGACCGTCCCTTCGTTGCTCATTCCTCTCTGGCCTCGTGTGTTCTGTATATTTGCATCTCTCTCTCTCTCTCACACACCTTATAGTCACTCTGCCCAGCTGTCTTCCCGTGGCTCTCAGTAGATGGAATCTGACACCCTTGATTCGCGGAAACGTGATATCCCCCCGTCGAAATCTATACCCTCGATGAGAGTAAGCCATTCCCCATTCCCTGTTGTAGCTGCGGACCCGCGCTGACTCGGACACAGTCTATGTTAGTGGACTAAACAGTATGCTGCTAAATTGTAGGCGAGACAACTTCTAGGAAGCAATTCATTTGGCTGTGGCATGGTTTGGTCGTCCTTCTCTCTTGTTGTGAAGTGTAAAGTATGGATTGTTTCGAGACAAACCGTCGTCTATTGTGCTACATCATGTACTTTGAGCGAGCACCGGAAACAATACCGTCGCCACCACGAGGCATACCCCAACAGGTTCATCTCAACCGCCTTACCTCTCTATTGCAAATTGCACACTGACTCAGAGAAAGTCAACTTGGGAGACATTCTCATACCCAGGTTCTCATGTCAGTTCCCAGAATATCCACGCCCCCAAGCTTAATGTTGTTGTTCAGTTTCTCCTTTCACGACCAGACAAATGTATGAAATCCGAGGAATCGAAGTACTTACACGCCGCTGCCGCATGTCGAGGATTGGATGCTGCGTAGCCTGCTGTCAACGCCTCTCGGACGTCGGGCGCTTGAGTTACTGCCAACAACTTCACAAACTGCGTCCTCACCGCGCTCTTCTCCTTTCGTCGCCATTATGCTATTCACTCTTCGGCTCTTCGGTTTCGTTTACGTCTTGTTCGCTATCACTCCCAGGGCCCTTCTCTCTCCCTCGAGTTAACGCACATCAAGTTTCAGTGGATCGTATGTCTCTTGAATCCACCAAGCGCCTCTTTGAAAGATGGATGTCCTCATGCATCCTGTCGTGTATTCTGAGAGCTACCTCAATTGGTCGATCAAGTACATTCCTGTACCCTTTCTCCTCGTTTAGAACGCTCTTATCAATCAGGTGTTCTAATCTATCGAAGAACTGAAGAGCCTCGAGTTGATGAGTCCCTTGAAACTAGCGCTTTCGCTGTCAAAGTTCACCAATACTCCCAGATTCTTGCTTCCATCCTTCTGACAAATACGAGTGCCGTACCTCTTTCTAGATGTTTTTTCTAGTATAAAACCAGCTTATCGAATTCAGCTTTCTACACCGCTCGAGTCCAAGCCATGTTATCTCCCTCGAGTCCCGGCGGAAGTCCATCGTCTCTTCCCATTGAAGAAGAGCCTACTTCGCCCACTCTCGCTTTGTTCCTTCCTGCTTCGCCTTCCGGTGCCTCGTCCACTCCTGGTTCGCCCATTACTACTGCCCCCGCGCCCGCGCCCGCTCCTGCTTCACCCCTGTCTGATCCACCGATTCGTCCTCTATCCGATCAAGATGACGTGTCAATCACCTCATCATCCGATGACTCGCAAGCGGCATCTTCTTTATGCCCCCACTCGAATCCAGAAGGTAGGAATTTGGTAGTCTGTGTTGACGGCACTGGCAAACAGCTTGGAATAAACGTACGTCTCCCAATAGTTTGCCCGTCATCGTCCTTAGCCTAACCTCCTATACGCCGCAGAACACCAATGTTGTAGAATTATATGCCAGGCTGATTAAGGACGAAAAGCAGCTCACATACTACAATAGTGGCATCGGTACATACGCAAATCCCTCTTGGAAGTCGTGGAGCTCCATCAAACAGGTGGTCGTCCACAAGATTGACATGGCCATTGCCTGGTGAGTTTTGCCGCACTACGGTGGTAAATATTGTAGCTCAATGGAATCATAGGCAATTCGAGAGCAATATTTATGCAGCTTATGAGTGGCTTTCGGAAAACTACCGGACTGGTGACCGAATCTATCTTTTCGGTGAGTATCTGTCGCCCCGTGTATCCATCAATTCGTTGAGGCTTACACCGTTTATGTAGGATTTTCTCGCGGTGCTTATCAGGTGCGAGTTATCGCTGGGATGATCCATAGAGTACGTCCGCCGCTGCATTCCGGTGGGCACTATTTAGTCAGTATCTATAGGTCGGCCTTCTACACAAGGGGAACAAAAACCAAATACCCTTGTACGTCCCATTAGATGTCATCAACGAGTAATATATACCGATACCGTCCAGTGCATATGAAATCTATGCTTCCAGCTTGGACGATCCTCGTGGTGGAATTTCCCCGAATCGTAAGAAAGAAATCCGTGCCCGCGAAATTGCTCAGACATCCAGCAACCTTTGCCGACAGTTTAAAAAAGTGTTGTGCCATGAGAATGTCGTAGTTCATTTTATTGGGGCATGGTGGGAAATCTACCTGTGATGGCCATCTCGCACTCACAGCACTTCTAGGGATACTGTCTCGTCTATTGGAATAGCCCGAGGACCGTCCTTACCGGATACCACCGTAGGAATGAAGCATGTCTGCGCATTCCGTCATGCTCTGGCGCTCGACGAACGCCGAGTGAAATTCCAACCGGAGTATGTGAACGGTGGACGTGGCCCCTCTGACAACAACACGGGAAACGTAAAGGAGGTCTGGTTTGCCGGTTCCCATTCTGACATGTGTGTTTATCCAAGCATCATTTGCCATCTGGCTGAGTATATTTTATAGTGGGGGCGGAGGGCCCATCGGCAATCGTAACTTAAATACTTTTGGAGATGCACTTCGTTGGATGACCTGCGAAGCAATGAGCCAAGGACTCAAGATGCAACATTACCAAAGGATATGGGCAAACATCAGATCCATAAATTCATTGACACCTATGTGGTCCCTATTGGAACTCATTCCCTTTCGGCGACTTTCTTACCAGGATGAAAACAGTTGGACTTATGTGTGAGTATGCCTATTTCTTACTTTTGTATGATAGGCTTCTCATGATCATGTGAATATAGGCCACATTTCGGAGCACCTCGTATAGTACAGCCCGGCCAGCTCATTCATGAGTCAGTGCTCGAACAGATGGAATTCAATGCATCCGCTACCGAATCCAACCCTCCTGATGCGTCTAATGTTCCCTACAGAACAAAGAGAACTACCTCTAGGCTGGGGTCGACATTTACCAGATTCTTCCGCCATGTTTTTGTCCCAAGGTCCGTGCCAGTTGCTTAGTCGGCAACACCTTCTTCAACTGCTTTCAGAACAAATTCAACCACGTCTG
The DNA here is from genome assembly GCA_017312325.1 of Pleurotus citrinopileatus. Taxonomy (NCBI): domain Eukaryota; kingdom Fungi; phylum Basidiomycota; class Agaricomycetes; order Agaricales; family Pleurotaceae; genus Pleurotus; species Pleurotus citrinopileatus. The sequence goes on from BHFW01000036.1 coordinate 4,502,642, forward strand.
GTCAACCAGCAGATGCTTTGCCTGGAATGGACGGCATGACACATACCACTTCCGTATCTTCCGATGGACCGGATATATACATTCCCTCTGCCCGCCTTCCATCGGGGGAGTTCGATTCATGGAAAACGCTGCATAACTCGTTCATGGAGAGTGATGACGAGTTGGTGGCAGGTATTGTTGAGAAGGATCCGTTTGCAACTGCCGAACATGCATTTGACCTGCTTTGGAAAGCATGCAAGGAACTTTTGCAAGTTCAAAACGATCACACAATCAATGATGACAAGTGGGGTGCCTTTGACGTCTCCATGAATATTGTTTGTTCCTTTGTTAGTCATGGTTGGTCTTTCCTCCTGTACAGGAGGTTTTGTCCTTTTCCACTAATTGCAAATCTGAATTGTAGACTGGAGGCAGGCCTCTGTGGCCGAGGTTCCCAATGCTGCAAATATCCTTTTGACAGCTCTGAAAGTGAACTATCGACATCGTCTCACTATCCCCCCCAAGTCCAAAACACATGATGTCCTAATCCAACTCTTGTCATCCTTTCCTCATGAACTGCTGCATTGGAGACGAGGATTTAAGATCACTGAGATCCGGGAATTTATGACACTGCTAAGTGAGGAAGAGAAGCTGAAGCCATGGGCATCGAAACTTTCTAGGATACTCCAAAACTTTGGTAGTCGTAAGCCTTCGATTGTTTTGTATGGATTTCGCTGTATTCACATCTCTTCTCCCAGGGATACTGGAGTCTCGATCCATCGGCGGCTCCGCCCCTTTTGTCTGCTTTTCTACCGTCAAAACAGGCTCAATACTGATGTGCACATCTACGGAATGCGCGGTGTGGGATCATCCGGATGCAGATGCACCTGTCAATATGCTCACTACGGTCTGTGAATTTCCAGAACAGCTGCATAAAGATTTTCTCGCGTCAATCAGCTCGCATACTGTGTCCGCCGATGGATGCCTCATCGCATACGGAACGATAGATCCACATGCTGTTGCAATCATTGATGTTGAGACAGAAACCACTCGTTTCCTTAGTACCTTGGATGACTCGGAGATTTGGATCGTTCGCTTCTCACCCGACTCCACTCTCCTCGCATCGGGATCTCTCAAAGGCACAGTAATATTGTGGGAGGTTCGCTCAAACACCTCATGGCCGCGACAATTTTGTGGACACACAGATAGTATCAACGCGTTAGCCTTTTCACCCGACAACTCCCATTTAACATCTGCATCCAGCGATCACATCATTCGTGTGTGGGATGTGAGCGGTCGCAATGACCCAATTGTACTTGAAGGTCATGACGGTCGAGTAAACTCGGTTTCATGGAGTCCTTCTGGGAGGCGAATCACCTCTGCTGGCGACGATGGTCAGATGATCATATGGGACCTCCAGGGGAACAAGTTGTTCAACCTCTCCCCACATCATGGCTTCGGTATCCTCGCCATCGCATTCTCTCCTGATGGCTGCACACTCGTGTCTGGAAGCTCCGATCGTACGCTTCGGGCGTGGAGTTGCCAAACTCAGAAGCAATTATGGTGCTTCGATACACGAGACTCGGTTGTGTCTATTGCATTTTCACCTGATGCACCATGTCTGGTCACTGGCGAGGCTGATGGTATGGTCAGCATCTGGGATGTGGATCTACCTACGAACGAGCCTGTTACGGTGGTTCTGTGATTCACCTCTTTGGCCATTTCACCTTAGGCTGCCACTTTTCTGGTACCAATAGATGTAATATATAAGTGTCGAATAATACCTCTATTGGTGGGTCAGATCCTGGGCTGCGCCCGGGGCCTTGGGCATGCCCGAGAGGGTTGGGCGTGCCCAAGATGTCACATACAGAGTGACAGCTGTGGGCATGTCCGTGGGTGAATTTGGGCCCAAAGCGGGCTATATATGGAATGTATGGGCATGCCCGAATGCATTTATATTACTGATTATGGGTAGGGATTAGGCATGCCCAGGGGTAATTGGGGCATGTGGTGGTAGGTTTGGGGGCAATAGTAGGGGGATATGGGGGTACTTTGGGCATGCCCGGAGGAATTTTGGACGAAATTTTCAATGGATTGGGGGCTGTGCGTGGGTATGAAAGGGTCAATTGTGGGCATGCCCGGGGTGTAATTGAGACTTGACTTTGGGTAGGTGCTAGGTAGTATACTAGGATAAAAGGGGGGTATTTTGGGCATGCCCAAGGGGTAACTGACACCGGTATACAGTGATATAGATAGGGGGTGGTACCTTCGGCCGGTACATAGGGACTCACCCTTCTCTACTCCTCATCGGTCATATCCCACACACCTACTCTGTCTGCATGCATACTACTTCAGTAGGTGTATTTATCAGCTGTCTCACAGCATCTTCCACCCACTTGTGGATTTTGGTAATGATCTTAATTGGATTGAACATGGTCTGGTTAAGTCTGGTAGATGGTTCAGTTGGTGATGATGTTGTGAATGTACTTGTCTAATTCAATGTGTTACAAGAGAGGTGTCAATCAGCTCTGGGCATGCCCAGAGTACAAATACTTGAGACTTGGGCATGCCCAAGGTCTATTTCCTACATGACAATTTGTTTTCATGCCAAGTTATACAGACATATCAAAGATGTTTATGTGTATGTCCACATGGTTAACCCCTCAGGGGGAGTATTATCTGACCTGTACCTTCTATTTGACTTTGTATGTCCGGGTTGGAATTAGTGGGCGGGCATGCCCAGAATGCAAATACTGGAGACTCGGGCATGCCCAGGCACTATTTGCATACTGTTCGGGCATGCCCAGAGTGCAAATACTGGAGACTTGGGCATGCCCAGGCACTATTTCCCACAGTACATTTTGTTTTGATTACAAGTTATACAGAAACATCAAAGATGTTTATGTGTATGTCCACATGTTCAAACTACTCAGGGGAAGTATTCTTAGACACGTACCTTCTATTTGACTTTGTATGTTCAGGTTGAAATTAGTGGGCGGGCATGCCCAGAATGCAAATACCAGAGACTTGGGCACGCCCGGAGACTATTTGTGCACTGTTCGGGCATGCCCAGAGTGCAAATACTAGAGACTTGGGCACGCCCGGAGACTATTTGTGCACTGTTCGGGCATGCCCAGAGTGCAAATACTAGAGACTTGGGCACGCCCGGAGACTATTTGTGCACTGTTCGGGCATGCCCAGAGTGCAAATACTAGAGACTTGGGCACGCCCGGAGACTATTTGTGCACTGTTCGGGCACGCCCAGATCATAATCTTAAACTTAAGCAATGAAAAGAATGGCTTTTATAGATATATTGAAAATGTCTCTAAGATAAAGGCATAACAAAACAATGCTAACTACTATGACTCATCAGATGGAGAATTGGCCCAAGACATCTCTCGAGCATCCTTCAGTCTACCGTCTGACCCAACAGCATGTCCTTCCAGGATTGGTAAACAAGAATGGGGGGAGGGACTTGCTACAGTTTGCCCTTCTTCTAGTAAAGGTGAATGGTGAAGATGTGAAGGGCCAGCCTTAGGTTGGGTTGCAATCGGTCGAGGATGAGGGCGATTGGAAATAGAATCAGGGGGAGGTGAGGGAGATTGAGGAGACTCAAAATCTAGTTGTTGAGTAATAATGCGAGGGAGAGGCCGAGGGCGAGGACGGACTGGTGAAGCAGCAGGAGAACCAGGAGGTGAAGGAGATGGAGATGGAGCAGACACAACAGGCTTGGACACCGACTTTCCCTTGCCTCGTTTCCTTTCATACCTCTCCTTCGCATCTGTAAACACTTTAATTGGATATGTCGACACTGTTACCAAAGCAACTTCCTCCACATCCCGGTCTCTATCACCATCCATGTTGGCCAGTGTGACTAAGGGAACATTCCCACGACGGTGAGGGGGTAACTGTCTTTCCTCTAATAAATATTGAGCAACAAATCACTTCAAAGAACAATAGCAACTTACCAGCTGTCCAACTGACAATCTGGACCACATCATTCAATGCTGACCAGTCAATATCCCGACTCTTGGTTTTATAACGGTAGCGACTGGCAAATGACTTGTAAGTGTCAATTATCTCTGGCAAATACGTGGGATCTGCAGGGGCATCAGATGGGGGTTTCGCTACCTTCCAAAAGGTACGGTGGTCAAAAGCAGGTCCAGGAAACTTCTCTTTCGAGGGCCAGCCAATAATGCGGAGCTCATGGGCATAAGCAAATTTTGGCCACTGCTTCCACTGCATACTTGATGGTTGGGACTTACGCCCCTCAGGCTCATGACGAGCATCAAGAATAAATACTAGAGAAAGATAAGTACATGATTCAAAACAAGTTTAGAGATCAACTTACAGATTTGCGATAGAAATATTGTGCTAATCAAGCTACGGATATGATCCCTTTCATCTTCGCCAGTAGGGAGGTTAAAGTCGATACCAAAAATGTAGCCATGAAGGCCATCAGCACTTGGGGCATAGTCATCCAGCCCTTGGTTATTCTCATATCCACTGGTAAATCATCAGTAGCTATACTATTAGATCAAGTTGAATAACTTACACAATATAGGCCTCCATGGACTCAACAAAACGCTTCAATGATGGTGGCTTGTCATTCTCAATGATGTAGTCGGTGGCGGGGCTTCCCGAAACAAACCGATTAAGGGGTCGGCCAACCTTGTTTGTTGCGCGGCTTATCAAGACACTAACAACATGGATTTGTTGGTCTTCCCATATACCCTTAGCCTATGAGAACACAATTGACAAGATGTTAACAGGACTGGATGAGCAACTTACAATGCGGGAAAGTTGAACACTGGTCTTCTTCATCTGCGAATCAAATGATCCTTCTTCCTTGATCCAATTGATAGCATCAAGATGGTTGCTAGCATATGCCTCCCGAGCAGCAGCAACATGCACCTTATACTCCTCTTCAGGAAGGGCCTTGATCCGAGCCCATTCCTCCTTGAAGTCCTGCCCCGAGTATGTCTTATCCTTGCCTACAAGTATATAAGTACAACACTCAAGGCAAAGACTAGAGGTTAACTTACCTAGAGACTTGGAGTATGCGTGAAGACAGGCATTGCGGTCATTAAGTGGGCGGCGTTGAGCAATAGAATTGATATGCGCAAGGAGCGTCCGAGGCGACTTGTCACATTCCTGGGCAAGTGCATCTACCTCCGCCTTGTACGCACTCTCCGCAATCTTCAGGCGACGAACAATATCATGCGGGATGGGTCCACGTGAGTGCTTTGACTTAGCAGCATCACGAGTATCACCATTGTCATCTTCATCATCATCAGCAGCACTATCTACCCCATCACCACCTTCATTGTTGTTGGGCGAGGGTGCATGATCATAGTCTGAACCATCAGCATCGGAACGAGGAGAGGATGGGCGAGGTTGGTGTTGAAGACGTTGAAGACCAGCAACCTTGGCTTTACGAGGGGCAAGGACAGGAGGGGGTGAAGGGAGGGGGGACATTCGAAGCAATGGACCTGCCTCTTTCTCGAATCGGTCAAACGCGGTCTGCTCAGTAGTGGGAGAGGCCGCAGGAGAATGAGAGGGCAGCAAACGAGTATCAACTGATAACACATTCGCACGCTGTGATCGACTGATCTCCAGCGGAGGAGGGGATGCTGGTGGTGGAATAGCAGAGCGTGGTTTTGGCTTCGCAGGAGAAGCCGCGACATCAGCAAAGGACTTGGAGAGGGGAGCAGCAGGGCCAGCCTTGGCATTCACCACAGTAGTGGCTGCGGAATGTGACGGCAAGGCAGACGGCCCCGGAGACTTCCGCCGAGCTTTCTTCTACAAAACAGGGAATGAGAACGACGGAATAAACAGAACTATTACTACACACCTTGGCAGGTTCCATAGCAAAACCCTCCTTATTGCTACCCTCGCTCGGTACATCCAATCGCGAGCGCCGTGTAGCTCGGGGTGGCCCAATCTTCATTGCCTGAAAAGGATGGGTAACCGTTGCTTATGCTAGTGAACCATTAAGAGTTACCTCGTTTGTCCCATCAGCATGGGCCGCTGCAGGGCTCTCTTTCTCTTTTTCTTTACGAACTCGCTTTGTCTTCGTTTGCTGACCGGCTGTGTCCTGGATATCAACATATGATTAGTAGAGCAGCGCAATAACAAGTTGACAACATACCTCTGTTGGTGCCTCATCATCATGCTCGAGAGGAGGCTGTCGACGTGAACCTGCTCCGCGTTTCTTGGGCATAACAGTGTACTCCTGTGGCAGAGGAACAGCCTCAGAAAAGATGAGAATATGAACGGAAAAAAGAAAAACATAAACATACATCTTTCGAAGCTTTGGTTTGAGCGCGAGTACGCGTGCGAGGGGGTAACTACAAGCTTGGGGTTAATAATGGGAGGCAAGGGATAAGGGGAAGGCTTACCACTTCTTCATCACTGACAGCAGCCACAAACGGCCGCTTCGCAGCACGGGTGTCAGCGCGGGTGGATGAGGCTGCTTTGCGAGCTTTAGGAGGCATTGCGGCGAAGAGAATTTCGAAGGGGAAAGGTTGAGGTGGAAGAGGCAGGGGCAAGAGGGGGAAAGGCTGCAAGAGGGGAATCGCTACTAAGAACAGGCAAGGTTTATTAGTCAAAAAAGCGCGGATATATCTTGTCCTTAATAGTACTAGCATCGGGGAGTAAATGTGTCATATTGTGACGAAACAAGTATATGGAGACAACAAAAAAACAAAAGAAACAACACCGGAAGAAATACATTACATGTCTAACGCGTATAGCGAGGGAGGAGAGTAGCACGCCCAAAGCGTTCGAAAAATGACTGAGTATAGAAACGCGCACACCTTTCCTCCAAATTCAACAGCTTCATATCCCCCTCTGCACCAGATGTGAGTAGATCAACTATCTCCGAATCAATCCCTTGCCACGAGCTCATGATGGTTGCAAGCTTCAAGATCGCCCCGCGACGTTGTTCTATGGAGATAGCTGTCAGGCCACTTCGGGTGTTGTCAGGGACGACGTGGGTCCAATGCTGGCCAGACGGCGAAAAAAGCGTATCAACGTATGTGGAGCGCGACTTGCGTTCCTCGGTCCACTGCGACAAAGTCTTCTTGCCACCACTCACATGCATGTGCGCATCGAGGTCATGGAAGTCTACACGCCATCCAAGCTCACCAACCTCCCAGATAATTTGACGCGCCAGATCAACCGACGGAAGGGCGGTTGGCAAGACATTGGTGCCTAGAAATGATGCAGACAACGAGGAAGGCAGGGGGAGCTTGGCCTGTAATGATCGAGCCTTAATAAACCCTGCTGCCCCAACGAGCTGGAGTCCAGCCTTGGACATGGGTGCCTCGTTCACTTTCTGCCAGTCAATTCGATCATATTGAAGACCGTCCTTCCAAGCCTTGCGAGACATCTTGAGGTGGCGGGATGAGTGTAAGTCATGCGCAACAGCCACAACGGCGGGTTTAATGTTGAGCCAAGACACATAGCAACCGGCGAGTTTCTTGATGTTGGCGCCTTCGGAGGGAATAAAAACTGTTGGCGGCGGAAATACAAAGCCGCGGTCGTCCTCGCTTAGGTCGTGATGTAAGGAGACATCAAGCTTCACAGCTTTGAGGGCATCGGACCAGACCGTTGGGGTTGCAGGCATGTACTCAGAGATGACGGGGTGAAAGGAAAAGGGATCAACATAACGCTGCGTGCCGTCAGGTTTGCTCGACTTGTGCAAATGTTTACCCTCCTTGGAGGGACCGTCCTTAGCAGTAGTACCTTCATGCCTGGCAACCTTGGATGAGGGGCCTGCTTCGGCATTGCTGTCGATTAGCCGTTTAGTTGCGGGACGGTTGAGAGTCTCCCTGGGGGTTGATATAGACGAGACAGGGTTGGAGCCGCTAGCGATTTGAGAAAAGTAGTTGGCGGCATACTTCATGAGGGAAGAGAACTTCCTCGGATCAGAGGATTCGCCGTAGAAGATTGGGGTTTGGTCAGGACGCAACGGGGTGATGGTGATGATGTTGGGATCAGGCGGGGTGAACTGAACTAATGAATCGATGCGGATATTGTTGAACGACGAGATCTCCCGAATCAACCAGACAGGGATCGACCTGAATGCAAGCTTGCGAGCAACGTCGATATCGAAGGTGAAGGCACCGACGAAATTCCCAGCGGGAGGTATGGAGGCAGGAAGGGGCGCCGTGTTGCCCTTAACCTGCGTAGCATATGAGACAAGAGCGATAAGCTCTTTGCAGCGACGTTGAAACTCTTTCACAAAAAGACAAGCGATGTGGAAAGTGCATGGGAAGGAATCGATACGACGCATCCAGTCGTTGGTTGCATCACAGAGGTGGACGAGACGATCTCGAGGATAAGCGGAAACAACGCTAGGTTGGTCCCACCGTTGGGTAACGACACCGCGGACTGAATCTCCCAGAGCGCGTAGTAGATCTCGTTGTGACTTTGAGATCAGCCCAGGGTGGTTCAAGAGATTGGTGCCACCTTCCGTAAGCTCGAAATCGTCAATGGTTGGTGACCACCAAAGTACAGCGAGATCCTCGCCCCTGGACGGAACACAGCAGAAGTGAGGATAATCGGGACAGTATTGCTGTGGCCATTGATACGGATCATCAACGCCAAACCCGCCATCACTGCAGTGGAAGATAGGTCGAAGATTGCCAATTGGGGGGGTAGGGATGTAGCCGGAATTTGGTGAAGTTATGTAGTACTTATTGTCGAGTAGTTGACCTACACATCCCTCCCATTCATTACAAGCTGTACATGAAGTTAGAAAGGCAACCCCACAAATGAGAGAAGATACGTACGCGTTTCGGGGTTCCCTTTCTTTGCCAGGAGTAAGCGAGGATGTGCGACGATGTTGTCAACGAATTTGCCTAAGTAACTAATCAACAGGTGCCTTGATATTGAGATCCGAGACATGAACTTACGACTTCCAGACATGGCAAACAATCAACAGTTGGAGACAACGGGATGGACAGACGTCAATGAACGATCAACGCAGATCGCCACCGGTGTGTTGCTAGGCGTAGCGATGCGCGTGGATAAGGGATCCAAAATCGATATCGTGAACAACTGTTCACCGATATCCGGCCGTGAACAACTGTTCTCCGGCGAGAATCCGACAGGTACGTGGAACGAACGCTATGTATGAGGGATTAGTTGAAGTGAATGGGTGATGTGAACTAAAGGCATACGTACATGACAGGGAATGCTGCTTTCAGGGAGAATGGTGGGAGAATGGTAAACAACAGGGCGAACAGGCGTTAGCGGGAACGATCGCGAAAGATCAAGCAAGATCGCACCTTGGGATGGAGATCCTATACGTCGCCACAGCCCAATCACAGCAGCAGGTGCATCAGCGTGGTGGAATCGAAGGCGATATGGGAGAGATATGGTCGAGGAGGTGGTGAAACGTGAGAGAAACGTTAGCGAAAACGATCCAACGAAATCCAAAACAATCTTACCTGGCAATGCGTGCGTACGCAACGCGTGCGTAAACACCACGTCCACCACGAGAAAGCGACACGGAAGAAAGCGGGGGAGATCCACAGGAAGAGGTCGGCAGATACCCCTCAGACAACGTGAACAGCTGTTCTCCGCGTCCGTCCGTGAACGACTGTTCTCCGGTACAGGGAAACTGGGGGAAAGGGAAGAAGGGCTTGAGGCCTTGAGGTCAGAAGGGAGATGGGTGTCGTAGTGGGTGATGGGAGGTGAAGAAGAAAGAAAGTGTTTGTGACGTGGCGGGCATGCCCACGGTTTGTTTGGCACCAACGGGCGCTCTTGACTTGACGCCCAGATCACGAGGCTCAGTGGGCGTCAAGTGCGGGTTCAAACTCCGCTTCAACGTCCGATGCTGTTAAGACGCGTTGTGCCCCCCAATTTCTCTCCTCCCACCACCATCTCCTCCCCCCTTGTTCCTCGACGCTGGAGAACAGTAGTTCACAGCGCGGAGGCGTGTTATCAGTTGATACGCGTCTTTCCTTGGAGCTTGTCTCACTCACCTCGCGTGGTTTCCTTCTCAATGTCGCGTCTCTCAATTGCGAAGGTGAGCACGCTCTCGTTCCGTTCGCCTTTATTTGCACTTACTAACCTATCTTTTTTTCTATTTCGACGCCTACCGTTGCCGTGCACACGTGTCCTGTCAGGTAAGTATTGTTTTTTCAAGATATGTATCTCACTAACGAACGTGTTTTTGGTTGTTCACATTCGCTTTTGGTTCGCATCTATCGGACGTCGTGTCTAGGTATGTATCGCCTCACCCATTATCTCAATTAAAGCTAAGTACACTTTCTAGGCTGCCAAATCCCAGGCTAGTCGTCGAGCCTCCCACACCCGCGATGCACTCGGTATCATGCCCAAGACGGATCATCATCGTTCTCGCCACACTAGGATATACCCCGAAGCCCATCTGCATAGTGGCATTGTGGTGGCTCTCCCCACTCCGAGAGTTCGCCCGGCTACTCCGCCTCCTCCTGTTACTCCCGGCAATGACCACGGACATGATCTCGACGAAGCGCGTGGCATGTCGCCCGAATTTCCCTCTCTCAGTCGTCATCGTCGCCGTAGGAATCGCCAGTGGCGGGCATGGTTAGATGAAGTCATCCCCTCCCTCATAACACCCTACTTCGAGCTCCTGCGCCGGACGAAGTCCCTTCGGCTTGGGAATTCTGTCAATGGCAGTGCGCAGACTTGTAGTTGTAACGCTTCGGGGTCAGTGTGTATCCTTGTCGTGCGCATGAACGGTGAGACTTTTTTTGTTTTGAGAGTTGTCATTGACATATCAACCCTGTAGTCATTGAGAAGATTCTTCTCAATCTGTGCTCCTGTATGTCCGCTGCTCACAAGCTTGTCAGTATGGGTCTATTCCCGTGTGCGCCGTTCCGGCCATCCCTTGCTGTCGATATTGCCCTCCTTCAGTTTGTCTCGGAGCTTTTTGTTAATTTGGCACCAAACACCACTGCCTGGTGTCGTGCGCTTGAGTCCTTTCTTCATCACCGTGGTTATCAGCTTCAGGGAGAGGTATGCAGTTTCTTGTGTCTTGTTGTGTGCGCGCTGACATCATTGTGCAAGGACCCTCTTCGACGTCGATTTGGCAATGCTCTGCAGTTCTTCAACTGTTTGGAAGTACAGTGTGAAGCAGCTGTTGAAGCTGCTCTTCATCCTCCATTGCCCCAGACTTTGTTGTCGGTACCCCTCGGTGAATCTGTTGATGGTTAGTTTTTCTTTCTCCTGGTGTATGATATTCTGGATGCTCACTGTTGTACATAGATGTTGATGGCGAGGTTTCACTCCCCTTTGGCCCCCCACCCCCTCTTGATACTCCAAGTAATTATCTTCAGAGCCGTTGCCCCGTTTGTTTTGGTGGTACAAATAGCCGCCCGTCGCCAACGAGGTATGTTCTATTGTTTGTATTTCTGGCCCTGGTACTCATGTCAGTCAGTCCGCATGTCCTTGTATGTTTAGATGCATGCTTCACTCAGAAGCGTCGCCATCAAGAGCATGATCCTCCGCTTAATCACCCATCCACTGTGTTCCTATCTGATGTCCAGGCTCGTTGTATGGAAGCGTACGTCGAGAACATTCGAAGTTCGACATCGCGGAAGCGTCCGAGGCCAAGTGATGATGCTGAAAGTGACGATGAAGATTCCATTGAGCCTGGCCTTCCCATCCCTAACTCTGTCCTTGCTGGTTGCGAGAAGAGCTTCACCGCTGCCGATGATACACGACAGAAGGCTAGCTCGCAGTTCTTTGACACTACTGCTCTCATGGGGCTACTTTGCCGCCATGATCGAGTTTTATGGCTTGTCAACATGTCCTCCTCGGGAGAAAAGCAGCACTATACACTTCTTTTGCTGGAGACACTGTTCCAACATATCCCTGTTACATATCATGTCGGTGTCCTTTACGATATCGGATGTCAACTCCACCGTAGTTGTGTCAAGTATGGGTTTCTTGGTCGCTATTTGTCACGTATATCATTCGGAATATCAATCTTTCATGCCTTTGGACATCAGTGGCCATGTCAGATCATGTATCATCCACGCAAGGTTGTGGGCTTCGGGTTGACAGATGGTGAGGGATGTGAACGATTTTGGTACTCGATCAGTGGGCTTATAGGGTGCCTTAGAGTTTCAGGAGTAAGTATCTCAGCTGGTATATTTGTTGTTATTTGCTTATATATGTTAGCATCACCGCCGTATGTTTGTGCTGGATACTCAGATTCATCATGACTCGGAAATGAATCTCCTTCACATGGGCAAGTGGCTAGCCCGTAAATTCTCCAACATGATGAAGAAGCGAGAGGAGGCACAGCTGCTGCTTGGTGATATTACTGTGGATGAGACTACACTTCAACGGGAGTGGGCAAATCAAGTTGAGCACCAGACTCGCCCTCTCCAACGTCAGGACAAAACACTGGGTGAGCGGGCCGTGGCAGACGTTCTCCGACTTGTCAAAGCACGTGACTCGCTTATACGTCAGATTGCGGACTTGGAGAAAAAGATTTCCAACTTGACAACACCTCTTTATGAAGTTACGGATGCCGAAGATGAGCTTCCCAACCTTCGTGCCACTCTTGCCAAGTATCAACACGATATCATTGTTAAGAAGAAGAAACTTGGTGTGAACAATCTGCAAACCCTTAACCGACAACTCAAGAATCCCTTCTTTGCTACACGGCTCAAGGCTCTTGCTATTAAATCTCGCATACGTGAGCGTCTTCGCCAGCGCCGCTTTGAACTCCAACCACTTCAGCGTGATCCTCGTCGAAAGGCACTAGGTATGTGTATGTTCAATGTTGATGGTTATATTCTCATGTTAATCCCTAGATAAAAATGCCTCCCACCAAACCTCAAGGGCTGCAACCAAACGTGAACCTGCGACTGTAGCCCTTGTACGGAAGCTCAATGGTCTCATTGATGAAATGAACAACCTTGTTCGCATGGGCAAAGCTCCTGCTCGCTGCAAAGTCCCTGAGAAGATGTCTCCAACCGGTTTGTTTCAGCTCGACATTGATGATCCAATTTGGCGTGATGCGGGACTCATTGACGATCATGATGATGAACCTATTCCACTATGGCTTGGAAATCAGCAGGTAATTGATGGCATCAACGGGATGCTTCTACGGGACCGATGTGAAGAGGAACAGCTCCGTCTTATCCATGAGGCCAATGCACTGCGCAATTGGTTTGCAGAAGAATGGAGAATTCTTACACTGGCAATTCATACCAATGGTGAAACCTACCCCTTTATGATATCTCTGTGTTGTTACTCATACTTCATGCAGCTCAAAACACTCCCATTTTATATCAACTTGAACTTCACAAGAAGCGCCTTCTTGAACTATGTGTTATCTGGAAAAAGGATCTCTCAGGTACTCCTCTTGAAGACACTGACTATGTCTGGGGACCATCAGAAGAGGAAATTGCCAATGCCAATGTTAGGCATCTCCATGAGATTGTTGCAGAAGTTGAGGAGGATTGTGGGGATGACTTGTCTGAAAGTGAGGATGACTTTGAAGACAATGGCTATGATGAGGATATGATTGATGCCTATGGAGAGGAGGCTTTGTAATATATCTCATATATATCTCATTGCTAGTTTGCACACTGTTCATTTGAAATTTGAGTGACTTTTTGCTTAAGACATCTATGAGCATGTGACACATGGTGCCTTGGTGTGCCACAAATAGTCTCTGGGCGTGCCCAAGTCTCTAGTATTTGCACTCTGGGTGTGCCCGAACCGTGCACAAATAGTCTCCGGGCGTGCCCAAGTCTCTAGTATTTGCACTCTGGGCATGCCCAAACAGTGCACAAATAGTCTCCGGGCGTGCCCAAGTCTCTAGTATTTGCACTCTGGGCATGCCCGAACAGTGCACAAATAGTCTCCGGGCGTGCCCAAGTCTCTAGTATTTGCACTCTGGGCATGCCCGAACAGTGCACAAATAGTCTCCGGGCGTGCCCAAGTCTCTGGTATTTGCATTCTGGGCATGCCCGCCCACTAATTTCAACCTGAACATACAAAGTCAAATAGAAGGTACGTGTCTAAGAATACTTCCCCTGAGTAGTTTGAACATGTGGACATACACATAAACATCTTTGATGTTTCTGTATAACTTGTAATCAAAACAAAATGTACTGTGGGAAATAGTGCCTGGGCATGCCCAAGTCTCCAGTATTTGCACTCTGGGCATGCCCGAACAGTATGCAAATAGTGCCTGGGCATGCCCGAGTCTCCAGTATTTGCATTCTGGGCATGCCCGCCCACTAATTCCAACCCGGACATACAAAGTCAAATAGAAGGTACAGGTCAGATAATACTCCCCCTGAGGGGTTAACCATGTGGACATACACATAAACATCTTTGATATGTCTGTATAACTTGGCATGAAAACAAATTGTCATGTAGGAAATAGACCTTGGGCATGCCCAAGTCTCAAGTATTTGTACTCTGGGCATGCCCAGAGCTGATTGACACCTCTCTTGTAACACATTGAATTAGACAAGTACATTCACAACATCATCACCAACTGAACCATCTACCAGACTTAACCAGACCATGTTCAATCCAATTAAGATCATTACCAAAATCCACAAGTGGGTGGAAGATGCTGTGAGACAGCTGATAAATACACCTACTGAAGTAGTATGCATGCAGACAGAGTAGGTGTGTGGGATATGACCGATGAGGAGTAGAGAAGGGTGAGTCCCTATGTACCGGCCGAAGGTACCACCCCCTATCTATATCACTGTATACCGGTGTCAGTTACCCCTTGGGCATGCCCAAAATACCCCCCTTTTATCCTAGTATACTACCTAGCACCTACCCAAAGTCAAGTCTCAATTACACCCCGGGCATGCCCACAATTGACCCTTTCATACCCACGCACAGCCCCCAATCCATTGAAAATTTCGTCCAAAATTCCTCCGGGCATGCCCAAAGTACCTCCATATCCCCCTACTATTGCCCCCAAACCTACCACCACATGCCCCAATTACCCCTGGGCATGCCTAATCCCTACCCATAATCAGTAATATAAATGCATTCGGGCATGCCCATACATTCCATATATAGCCCGCTTTGGGCCCAAATTCACCCACGGACATGCCCACAGCTGTCACTCTGTATGTGACATCTTGGGCACGCCCAACCCTCTCGGGCATGCCCAAGGCCCCGGGCGCAGCCCAGGATCTGACCCACCAATAGAGGTATTATTCGACACTTATATATTACATCTATTGGTACCAGAAAAGTGGCAGCCTAAGGTGGCCATTTTACTTCCAACCTTCGTAGCTCCTGTTGGGGGCTTCTTTCACTGTATTGAGAGGTAGATGTGGTGGAGTTGCCGAAGAGATCAGTGGAAACGTAGGAGTGATACCTCGTCTGACGCGCTAACGTTCACCTTTTTCAAGTTCCCATTTTATTGATAGCTCTTCCACCATTCCTTCGTCTCATTGTCATTCTTGTACACCTGTATCTTCGGCGACATCGTCTATTCAATAAAATACAATCACGACGAGGGTGCCTTGCACACTGGATTATGCACAAATGAAACTGAGTTGGGATTAGAGATCGTGAACAAGACTGTGGTTTGCGAAAGGAGTACAACAATGGGACTGGGAGTCAGAGACTCCCGTTTCTCAATCAAGTGGAGGATCTGACAGTTGGATTTGCTACCCGTACAGTCTGACGCTCTCGCTCCACGACGCGTCCAAGGTGGAAACTTGTTCTCATGTTAAACCGACAGTTGCCTAGGATGAAGCAGGGGTGCGGGTGTTGCTGCGCAAATGGGCAATCTGACAATCATCCAGGTCCGCCGCTTCTTGGAGATTATAGCCGAAACCGTAGCGGTAAAGAATATAGTGGTCACAGTGCGTTGAACAGTTCATCTCATCGTTCTCTTTGACTATCTCCCTCGCATAGCCTTGTGTCCAGACGCCTTATTTAGGGTGAATCCTCGCTTCTCAATATTTCCTGTATTCTATAGCCTGCTACGTGTAAAGGAACTTGTCATTTACTCTCCTGCTAAAACCTGGCGCTCGGCAATGACTTCTACGCATCCGTTTCAGCGATGATTCCGTTGGAGGGAAATGCTGCAGTAGGGATCTATATGTAAGTCATTACACTTGCTTACTTTTGTCGCCGGGCATTCTATCAATTTCTTTCTCCATACAACGACATTGTTCGATTTTCCTGCAGCATGCAGGATACTAGATACTGACTTCACATCTGCGCCTTTCATAGGCAAACATTGTTTTAGGTCGCTCGAGACAGCAAGGACTTTCGTTTCCTTTTGCGAAGGTCGTTTCAGGACGTGATTGGGGAAGAAGTGGTGGAGGGAACAAGTTGACCCGATGAAGCTCGGTGCCAACACCCGCTTATTGAAGCAGCACGTAAATCTCCCAATCTCCCGTCACCGCTCCCATAATGTTCAACACAACTGCTTAAAAGATGGTTTGCCTGCTAACTGTCCTCGAACAATGGTAGAATCTTCATCTCACCTGCTCCGACCGCGGGATTGGACTCGACGTCGATCGCCCTAGTTCTTTCAAGCATGGATGTACTGTGCATCTGTCAGCAGCACACAGTTCACTCATTTCCCTCCGAGCTCGGCGCCAATGCTCCATCCTCCTCCACGATGGCCCAAGTTGTCTGCAACATCTTATTGATTTGCACCTCAGGGCCATCCTCTGGCTGATAACTGTCGTTCGTTATCTATGGATTATACTAGTCCACACCTCCATTGAACCCCCCTACACTCTCCTCATCTTTCGATTCACTCATCAGTCACGATGATACGAAGTCTATCCCCATCTTTTCTGGTTCGCTACTAACCACCCCTCGATTCGCAGACCCTCACCGCCGTAGCTCAATGACGATCTCCATGCTCTCCGATTTTCCGATACTTTCGAAAACCCCGACCCTCACGCTTATGTCGGCATGCACGAGGCTTGAAGCTGGAAGATTCATTCTTGTCGAACGTTAGCTTCGGACGCAGGTTGACGATGGGCGCTGTGGCGTTGCAGTGCAGTGGACGATTCTCCCTCTGAGGCATGACCCTGCTGTCTATTCACGGCTCCCAACACTTCCGTATTCGTACGCTACTTGTCACTCAAGTTCCCTCGCCTTGTGCGATCTCCGACACGACGTCCATGGTTCCCTTTCGCCTCCCGTAGAAAATTCAACCGAATCCTGATGTAGCGACCAGAATGGATGGCGGAATATCACCTCACGGAATCGTGAAAGCATATCGTCCTCTATCGCCTACGCAAACGTTCTTTATCCCCGCCATCACACACATCGCCTTTGCTCTTTCGTCAAGGGCACGTCTAATACTGGGTCTCTAGTGGAGGAGGAAACAGGGACAACGACCGCTTAACGAACTTCGGCCCTGCACTTCGATGGATGACTTACGAGGCGATGAGCCATGGCCTCCGAGCGAGCCAACCGAATCTTCCACAGCATTGTGGCTTCCCTTGGGAATCCTACCTTTCCCTCGTCTATCCTACCGGGGCAACGCCAGTTCGGTCATTTATGAGTAAAAAACCTTGCCATCTTCTTGTTGGACTTGAGTTCACCCGCACATAGACCCCACCTAGGTGCACCGCGCGCTGTACAGTCAGGACAATTTATTCATGAGTCGGTATCTGACCTCATGAACCCGCTAGCCCCCAACGAGATGGACAACGCCGCTTTTGTATGGCGAGATCAATCAGACACAGAGAGATCAGAGTATGTGGGTAGGCAATTGGAAACAGAAGGTCGGAACGTACTCCACGCGTCGTATGAATCGAGAGGCCATTGACGATGAGGAGAAGGGGGGCACGGAAAGACGATGTCGCGCGGCAAGCGTGGGGAAAGGAACGACGGATGCCAGCGAAGGCATACTAAGAATAAAACTCTCCTTTACAGCGACTTGGTCCAGAAACTCCGTCCGTCAACTCAGCTAGTGGGCATGGTTGGACCTTCGAGCGGGGGGAATGCATATGACAAGAGTCGACCAGAAATAGAGATGCGTATATGTGAGTCTCGGTTTGGTGTGAACCCATAGGTACACATCCCAAACCTCGTTCCGTGCCCGTACTGTATGTTGAAAGGATGGGCTTCGTGCTTGGAGAAGGCCAAACCTGATGCGCGCTTTCGGGACGTGATAAGCTATTGCGGAGCTGAGGACTTTGGAAGGAAGGCGGGGGGATGGATGCAAGGTAAAATGACAACCCAAAGGCAACTACGTTGACGATACGCGAAAGCTTCAGAAGCAAGCATGGTGTCTGTGTCACGAAGTTTGAAAGCCACATCAGTGTGAGAGCGAATGACGTGGGGCGATAGACAGGAATTAGACAGCTAATTTGGACTGCACAAGAGTAAGAAATGATAGATTGGAGCGGAAAGGTTTATATGGCTTCAGGTGTTTGATCGAGCCGGTAGGTAATGACTAGAGCCTGGCGGAGACGGAGGCGGCACATGCTCTGTTTCGTATCGAATATACGACCATGACGGCCATACGTGCTTGATAGTTATAGGGAGGGTTGACGGCCCCGCCCCCCATGGGTTGAAGTCGGGTACAGATAACACGCAGGGAGGCAACGGGCGTGAGAGGATCAGAGACTTCTTCAGAGCAGCACTCTGTCCATCCATCCCCCCGAATCGCATCCACGAACCCTCCCAGCAACGGGTATTTGCCGGTCAGCGATGGCGTGCGATGCGAGAACCGTTTGGCGAATAACGATTAACAAGGATCCGACCGGGGTGTAATATGAAGAAGCAAGTCAGTACCGAAGCTTCGACTTTGGGAACAAAATGTGAATGGAATATAGGTGCGAAGAAGGAACAAGCATTCAAAGGGGGATCACATACTTTTCATGAATCGTCAACGCCCGTTCAACCGGCACAACCTGTTCCGCCCGTTCTCTCAGCGAGCCGTAACATGGCTGCGCCCCAGTGAATGCGATTTCAATCGGCGGAAGCCAGGAGATGGACTCCAGGAAATCGTAAAACGCGATGGCCGAGATGCCTTCCATGGAATGTCACAACGCTGACATAGCTCATGTCACGAGGGAGAAAAGGGGCTCGGAAGTGACGTTTAGTCTTGGTTTAGTCGGGCCCTCCTCTGGGCAATCGACGTAAGTCCTGTGACTGTAGAGTAGCGTAAGGATTGGGTGGATGGCTGGACGTTAAACAACAGTATGCGCGCTTTCGTTGAAGGGGTGCGGATGGACTGTCATCGTGATGTCGGTAGGGGTATCGCTGAGATGAGGAGTCGCTCCGCGTTTCCCCGTGATATCCATGGCGCGTTCGCGGGGTCGGTTCGGAACTGTTTTTCTTCAACAATAAGAGCGTTCGTCAGAGTGTTAAGTCGTTTTAGGCAATCAACGCCTGGGCGTAATACGTTGGGACGAATGAAGCGACGTAAACACACATGGAAGGAGCGGCCATGATGGACGGTATCCGGTGGGCAAACGTGTCCACCAAGACAAACAGGTCCGAGCACGACCTGCCTCTGCCACGATCATAATTTCATCGCCTCTCTAGTGCGAGGGACAGAGGAGTAGATATGGGGCGAGCTGAGAGATGATTCAGGCGTAAAAAAGTGAAGAATCCACGGATTTCAAAAATGCATAGACGTTGTCGTTGAGAAGACACAAGGTGATAACCAGGAGGGAGTAGAGAATGTGGAAGATTTGTGGGACATCGGCAAGATGAAAGCCATGACGTAAAACGTCGAGCATCAACGACGGAGACGGAACACGTATCGCATAAGCGAAAGGTAGAGCGAGGACGACTGGAAGCACAAAAGTGTTGAAAACACTGAAGACGAACAACAGTAGCAAGGGCTACCAAGCAAGTTACGCCAGCTCTCAAATGACCATGCTCCGAAGTCCAAACACGGTGATCACAGCGGCGAACAAGGGGAGGGTGAAACAATATAGAAACCGGCAGCACTTCAACAGTATCATAGCTCATCCACGATAGAATGACATAGGAATTAAGAGGATGTGGTCCGTGAACGCAAAAAGGCAGCCCACGACTAACACATTGGCACACGAAATCCATGCCGCAAAGCAGAAATCTCGACTCATAATAAAGCGAGCCAGAAGGGATATGACACACCTGAAAGCCAAATAGCATGTATCTGTCCGAGAATCCTCCCAGAGGTGAAGCTCGCTTTGCTAGTGCTAGGGCCGAGGTAGCGATAAATTAGTCATTCGGAGACAGTTAGGACGCGTCAAGACATCGAGTACAGGTGCCAGAGTATACATAGAGGTAATGTCGAAAGCATGAACGCAGTCCGCCCCCCAGTAGCAGCGTGCAGTCTGAAATCCACAGGTCAGCGAAAAGGATTCCGGGCAGAGTTGAAGAAAGCGCATACGCGCGCCATGCCAACGTCAAACGATCCACTCCATGAACCACAAGTGAGACTGAGAGCAGGGCGCAGCTCCAGGGTCGGAGCCACGTACGCCTGTCTGGGTCGACACCTGGTGAGCTCAAAGAATGTTGCCGTTGGGAAGATAAGTCGTTGGTCCATCAACAGAAGGTCGTGTGAACACACCGTCGATCCCGTGCAGACAAATAGGGGGTGTGCTCGGAACGTAGGTTACGAGACCAGAATGAAGTGAAGGCTCGTTTTTACCCCCTTCTCGCCCTTGTTTCCTACCGTGTTTATGTAATCAGCCTTCTCATTGGTCCCTTTCCTCCCTAGCGCTGGTAACTTGCGTTGTCATTCTCAGTAAAAAAGGGTTGGTGCGCCTAGGTTGGACCCTGGTCGGTGGCGGTGACTAACGAGTTTCCTGATAGTTGCCGACCGTTGGGGAAAGTGGATAAGTCACCGATTGGGAACTACCAAAAGTGATCGAAAGTCCGTGCAGGTTTTGTTTAGTACCTGTGCGGGGTTGGCTAGTCATAAAAGGTGCAATATTGGCTTCGGATCGTTTCAGACCCTGGATTGCTGGTGGAAAAGGAGAGTTAGAGTTACCGGCGCTTGAAAGGCGCTAAATAGGCGCGTAAATTAATAAAATTGCACAAGTCCGAAATAGAGAGATAAGTAAACATGAAATTAAGCCATCTCAAAAATGTCCTGTTCACAAGTGGATAGTACGCAGCGTAGTAGGTAGTATCAGGCAGTGTATTCTAAGATTGAAAATAGTACAGGTCCTATCCAAAGGCGTATCCTAGATAAGGAGCTGCCGGCCAGATTCATTGACATACATCTTATTGGGAGCACCTCTCAGTCCACCACATATCCATATGAACGCCATATGGTGTTCATATGAACAAGTGGTTGTCATATGAACTTTAAGTGGACTCATTTTCAACCATGTTGGCTGCAATCTGCCCACTTGGACCACTTGAAGTTCACATAAGTACCATATGAACACCACATAAATACCACAGGACCATGTGGCCAACACATGGCACCACATGGTAGCCTACATGAACACCACATGTTGAACACTACAAGACCATATGAAAACCATTGGAATCAATAGCTTAATGTTGCTTGTTACTAATAACAATAGTGAGGGTCCGATCAAATTCTTATATTTTGCTCAGCTCACCTGTTTCAGGGTCATGACCTTCCCAAAAAGGGTATGTAAGCACATACCAGACCTGATCAATTGGGCCATGTGGCAACCATTTGTAATAGACAGGTTTTATCTTGTTTGTTACTATCAATAAAGAAAAAAGTAGAAAACAAGAAAACACCATTGCGTGGAATTGAACGAGTGGTTGGTCGGTGAGCAAGCGCTTAATAAGCGCCTAGCATCGCATTTAACCACTGCACCAAAGAGCCTTCGTTAAGCTTGCTACTAGCTTAGTTATATTGGTTTTCACTTTAATTGGTTATAATATAAATATCAATATATATTGAATATTGAATATTATTTAATTAATTGAATTTGGACTATTGCACCCGGACCGGGGCCGAGCTCATGATTCATGGGTCGTGACCGTCACGTCACGACCACTCTTCACTTTCAACCACCACCATCCATCTGCACCGCCAACGACGACGACGATAGCGACGACGGCGATGACGACGACAACGACGACAATACCGACGACAACGACGACGATACTGACGACGGCGCTGACGCGTCGAATGCGTAAGCTGACGTGTCGAACGCGTACGCTGACGTGCCAAATGCGTACGCCGGTGGATTTAGCAGGGAGGGAGAGGAGGCTGAATCAGAGGGCGGCATAGCCCATACAAGGTACGCCGCCCATTTTTCGGGATTTTTTTAGGTTTCACCCATGCCGCGACGCCATTCGCGTCGCCGCTGCCATCAACTGGGTCACGAGAGAGGGAACGGAGGACGGCTTGGCCTGTGTAAGGTCCGCCCCCCATTTTTTTCGTTTTTTTCATTGTTTTTTCATATTTTTTTCATTCTCATATGTTTTATACTAATCTAATTGTTTTCTAGTTGCCCTTCTCCACTCCAGCTGACGACGACACAGCCGTACGCGTCGTCGTCACCCCCAATCGCCATCGAACGCCACCACCACCCTTAAATTCAACCACGGACGCACTAAACCAACCATCACCAGTACCACCCTCGTCGTCGCCTCCAGACCCGCCCTCATTGATGAACCAACCCCCACCACCATCACCATCATCCTCACAGTCCCCCTTGATCCCCTCTGTCGCAGCGCAACCCCACCGCGACCACCTCCCTCCTCACCGTTGCCTCCAGAACCAACCTACGTCAATGCTAATTGCCACCTCGGAACCACTCACCCCCACAGCTACCACCCTGGACCACTGGAACCATATCACCTGGGGCCACTATCATTCCCTCACCCCTCCCTTTCCCCAACCCCCCATTGTTACCTTTAGTGTATCATATACCTTACCCTCCCTTTCACCTCTTCTTTCTATTATCTCTTCTTTACTACCCACCTTATGTTGTATATCCACTCCTGTATCTTTATATTCAATGAAATACACTTGCCTGAGTCAGCTTAGTCAAACTTCAGGTTCAGTTCACTGAACATTCACCTAGAGTTCACATGGTCTCAATTGCAGTTGAACTTAGTGAATTTAACAAGTTTAGGTAATACTTACACATTCTTACTCATTTTTTAAGTTCAACCACATAATGACCATGTGAATTCCACATGATGATCACTTGAAGATCACTTGGGACTTGTAATTGAAGAGTGATTGGGCCAAGTGAACTTTGAGTGAACTTCAAGTGAACGGTAACTGGACCAAGTGAACAAAGTGAACACTATGTGAACTAAGTGAACATTAAGTGAACACTATGTGAACTAAGTGAACATTAAGTGAACACTATGTGAACTAAGTGAACATTAAGTGAACACCCATGTGGTGTTCATGTGAACATCAAGTGGACAAGTGAACATCACATGGTGTTCACATGGACATGTGGTGAACTGTGAGATATACCTTATTGGGCAGCTTTGCCAAGTTTCTTTTTGACGTTGTTAAAGGTATTTGATGGCTCTACATCTATTCCTAGTTGAGGGCCGCATAGGAGTTGGACAAAAATATTCATTCCACCACACAGACAAAGGACAAGGTGGAGGGTGGACTCTTTCTGGATGTTGTAGTCCAAGAAGGTGCGCAGGTCATCGAGTTGCTTTCCAGCATATATAAGGCGCGGCTGATCGGGTGGGATTCCTTCTTTGTCCTGGACCCCGGCCTTCACGTTTTTGATGGTGTCAGAGGATTTGACTGCGAGAATGATTGTCTTTCCCGAGAGGGTTGCAACAAAGACTCCACCTCAAGAGTGATGGTCTTTCCGGTGAGAGTCTTCACAAAGATCTGCATCCCACCATGCAAGTAGGGGATGAGATGACGGGTCGAATTCTTCAGGTGATTGTAGTTGGATAACATGCCGCCATCTTCAAGCTGCTGTTGCTTGGGAAAGGCGCTCTTGTTGTCTTGAATTTTAGCCTTCGCGTTATCAATAGTATCCAAGGATTCAACATCGAGCACTGATTTGGTAAGGCGATTTGCGAAAACCTGCACTCCACCATGCAAGCAAGCGACGAGATGAAGGGTAGATTCCTTCTGAATACCTTGCCCAAGCTGCTTTCCAGCGAGGTTAAGACATTGATTGGTCTTTTCGTTGGGGGAAATCAAGTCTATCCGCACCACACTGCACAGACGAAGGATGAGATGAAGGGTGGGTTGGATTCCGAGTCGGGTGTGGTGAGTAGGGGTGAGGATATCCTGAGGCTGTGAGGTGGCAGGGATCAGGAGTGAGGAGGGTGATGGCATGTCAGGGTTGTCTTCATGCATGTGGCGATCGATGTCCCAAAGTTTTGGACTGCTAGATGATTGGTGTGAGTACTTGCGATACAAGGATGTGAGTTAGTGACAAACATACATGTAGCTGCTCCATTCTCTTTGCATATTGTAGGATCTTTGCATCAACTTTACCTCTAGCCAGGCAATACGAGCGACAAGGTCGATGAGCTTGAGCACGCACAGAGAGTGGTGGATGTCGATGCGAGAAGAGACGTGGAACATGTGAGTGAACACGATGCGACTTAGCAGGCGCTTGCTTTACTTCCTTGAAGCAGTGTTGAATCCGCCTGGCATGCACTCTTCCACCACCATCACCACCACCGCCTCCTCCTCCTCCTCTCTATATTACACATAAATAATGGAGAGAGCCATATGTATTTGCTCAAAATGCTTGCGAAAATCCCAGCCTGTGCACATCATTTGACATCACATCAACCAAGATCTTTCTTCATCTCAGATGCCCGACATGGATTTCTTCTTCCGAAAATTCTATCTCACGACCGCAGAAAGGAACGACCTGAATCTAAAAGAGCAGCTTCAGTCGCAATGTATGTTACTTATCCCTTCCCCCACTATCTTTTAGATTGAATTTCTGTGTTTACTACACAGATAACCATGGCGATACCGGTGAGTATATACATACCTTATGTTCCCAACTCTATGCATGACTAATGCCTTGATCCAGACAATGTGACCATGGACAACACCCCTCAAGATAGCGAAAGCTCACAAGGTTCTTTTGATGGAACAAATATTGGTTAGTCGGTCCTCTTGGCTATTTGAGTGAACTCACCTGGACATACCAGATCATTCCACGCACAGTCGGGGGAGTTCCCCAGAATTGGGAGATGACAGTGCTCTCAACGATACCACGTTGAAATCATCACACCCGCTACTAGACAGACTATCTGGTGCAGATGCTTTTCCTGCACTGCCGTCTTTCGAATCAGCCAGGGAAGAGGCCTCTTTTCCCCCGCAGCCGGATCCTGCATATGACAACACCTATGAAGCAGATCTCCAGGAGGCTATCGTCGACAACTTGTTCACTATGCCACAAACACAGTCGTTACTTCAAGACAAACTCCTTGGAGACTATCAATGCCCCCTTCATCCTCCTACTGGGAAAGAGAAGGAGTATGATCAAGGAAAGTTGATTCTTGAGGAACGTTGGAGCTTGAAGCTGTATATGACATGGATACGAAGCCGAGGGACAGTTAATGGGTATACAAACTACAAGGCGCTGCTTGAAGAAGCTCTTGGCATGACGTTGTTGAGTTTGTACATGGTCAGAAAGCTTGCAAAGGAAATTACGGGTGTTCATCCAAAGTCTGTCGATGTATGCTCAAATAATTGCGTTGCCTACACTGGTGATTTTCAAAACCTATCTGCATGTCCCGGAAAGATTCGAATCAAAGATCCGCATAGCAAGAAGCCACGCACCCTGGATATTCCTTGCCGCAAACCCCGGTATCGACCATCCAGTTTGCAACCAAATGCACAAATGATTGTTGTACCAGTTATGGCAAAGATCAAGGCAATGTTTGCAAATGAAACTTCAAGCAAACACCTCCGTTACCGTGACAGCTTAATGAAGAAGACATTGGTGCTCCTTGCGCAAGGCAAGGAAGCCTTTTACTCAGACTTTGGGAATGGGGAGGTCCAGGCAGAGCTGCTGAAGCGCGGCTTCACTTTCACCTGTGATCCCAAGACCCGTGAACTTGCACTTGCTTTGACGACAGATGGTGTCCAACTGACAATGAAAAAGGAATCCAATACTTGGGTCCTTATGATCATTATATTGGACCTCCTTGATACTATTCCCTATCAGATGGAGAACACAATCGTAATATGTGTTACCCCTGGACCCCATCCTCCCGGAAATCTTAGGTCTTTCCTCTATCCACTACTTGAAGAAATGGCAATTGCAGGCGAGGGAATGTGGATCTGGGATGCACTGGATAATGCATACTTTGTTTGCCGAGCATTCATTGTGCTAGCTTTGGCAGATCAAATGGGTTTGGCCAAACTCAATGGAATGGTTGGCCATATTGGGAGACTTGGTGACCGCTATTCAGAGGTCTTGGCTGCACGTGCAACTGATGGTGGCAAATACCTTTACTATCCATTGTTTTCTGACTTCTATGCTGCAGTACTCAACCCTGACCGACCCAAGTACAATGCACATAACCTCCCCCTTCGGACAGAGGAGAAGTATTGGCAAACCATTGACGGCCTTCAAAACGCTCCAAATGAAACTCGACGCAAGTAACTTGTAACACGTTCTGGTGTTACCCGCATGCCACTGCTTGCTGGTAGCAAGGCATTCATACATCCCTCCCTTTTCTTTCCGTCAGACCCTTTCCACCTTCTCTACGAGAATTGTGCAGCATGGCTATGGGATTTGATGCTGGAATCTGGGTATCTGTCTCAGAAACAAGCAACAGAGTTTGGACAATTGCTTGCGGAGGCTTCAGCCACACTACCACCATCATTCTGCGGCCCTGTTCAAAATCTCCAAACTAAACAGAATTCTCAGTACAAAATCTATGAATGGATGGCAGTTGTCCATTGGTACACTGTCCCTATCCTTCGAGCAGTCCAAGCCGACTCACGTGTTATTGCAAATTATGCACTCTTTGTCGAGATTGTCGAAGCTGCTACCCATTTGCATGGACATACTCAAACCGATTTAGTACGGCTTGAAGAGACTATCATTTGCTTCTTGTCAACATATGAGCTCCTCTACATTTCAAAGATGGAACACATTGTCCATGCTCGTCTCTGCATGCTTTACCTAATTCATATACCTCGCCACATTCGCTGGTTTGGGAATTTCCGAATTGGATCACAAGCTACATGGGAGCTCACCATTGGACATCTGGGAAAGAAAGTACGCTCTGCCAAAGCACCATTTGCACATCTAGCCAATATCCTTGTTGAAGACTAAGTCTCTGCATGCCTTGATTTGCGAATGCCCACACTACACCCAAAGCTTCCCAAGTCCAAGAAAGGACCACAGCCACACTGGATGAATCGGACGGTGAACTCCCTGCAGACGTTATGCTCCCTGCCAGACTGTATGGGCTGCGTGCAGCTGGTCATGGCAGCTCTATCCCTTCAACAAGGTCCTCATCTACCTCTGGATCAGACTCAAGGGCATCTACACCATCAGAATACCCTTCATCGCGGCAATCCTACTCGTCGTTGGTCCCGCCCTCCTTCCCAGCAACCGCAGCTGTGGAGGGCGCAAACGTTTTCACCCCTGGTCTACTCTCTCACCTTCTCTCCCCCTCCCTGAGCTTGCCGACATCTAACCTATCCACTCATCCTACTAACTATACCCATCTCTTCCAGTATCTCCTCACCATCCCCCAAGACTGCCTTGGATATACATTGAACACGGTGAAATTGATGGCCGAAGTGCATGGACAAGAGTCCGCCCTTCTTCACTGGCTCATCATTGAGCGGAACGAACAAACAAACCATTCTGAAAACATGTTGTAAGTGGTTCTTTTTGTGTTGTCACATGGTATCTGACTGTGCTGCTACTTTCAGGCCAACGAGCTCAGGCCACAACATCTCCCCATCCACATCTATATCATCCACTCCCCCGGCCGCCAATATCGACATTGTGACCTTGACGTTTGAGGAGCTCGAAAAGTGGGCACCTCACCTCTCTTTGTTAAATGTAGACCGTCCGATGAAATTCAGCAAGAAAGTCCTTTGGTACCGTGAAGATGCCCTCGAAGCCAAATGCAGCTACCCCAACAACCTCTCAAAGATTCTCCCATGGAAAGTCATTTTACTCAAGGATGGAACGGCGCTCCCCTTACGGCATCGTACCGCCTTGGAATCAGCCGTCGAGCGCCTCGCTATGTTAATGTACAAGAAACTAAGCCCAGCTGCTACCAAGCATGCAAATCGTGGCAAAAAGTACCTTCGCAAATACTACCTACAAGCATATGAAGGATCTCTCGCTATCATGGAAGCCATCTGCCCCAAAGTTGGATATTGTGCAGACCACTACAAGGCGGAGGCTCTTCTACAGTCTATCTTGGATGCGATCCGAGGGAAAGATGTGCAGTCGGGCGAGGACTTTCCCATTTATGACGACACCCCTGGTAGCCTGGCATTCCCCCCAGGCATCCAGCTGCCAAACAAAAAGGGAAAGACGAAAGCACTGGCATCTATGATGCCCAACGCAAATCTCCCAGCATATCCACCACCTCCAAATCCTGGGCCTCGCCCTCCCACTGCTCCATCCCATAACACAGCTGCTTGTCTGCCTGCTGGTGCCGCAATGGCTCGCCTCACACCAAAAAAGGCACCAAAACGGTCAAATGATGTGCTTACCCCTCTGAGGACGCAGTCGAAGCGTCCTAAACAACGTGAGCCACAATTTTCAATAAATACCCCCCTGCTTACCAATTGGTTTGATAATAGCAGCAACTACCCTGCATACGTTGCCAGCACTCGAAGAGGAACCCCACCCATGTCACGGCTCGCCCCCGATTGCTGATATTGAACTGGATATTCCCAGTACATGCGATATGCCTGATCTTCCCATGCACAATGAAGGGCCCGAGAACCAATTGACCATAGCTGGGTTGCGCGATATTCAGTCGAATGACCCTACCAACGATATGCCCCCCGGTGCAGGAGGTATGGACACACCTGATTCCAATGACATGCCTCTACCACTGCCACTGCCACCCACTGCGCCATCTACATCATTGACCACACTGCCCAATCGTGGTATCTCTTGGATATCAGTTGGATCGTCGCCCGCTGAATTACATAGTAAGTGACATCAATTACGGTATCTACGAGACTGTTGTTAGGGCGACGTATAACGTGGACCCCACAAGAAATAACGAGCAAGTAGTTGTATAGAGAAACCAGTAGTCAATGGACTTCACGTTGTTACACGGAGTATCCTAAGAGAACGTCTATGTTAAGGTTCACCATGAATTCACTTGAAGTTCAGGTGAACCACAAAGTTCAGCAAAAGTTCAGTTGAATTCAGCTGAAGTTCAGCTGAAGTTCAGCAAAGTTCAGCAAAGTTCAGCAAAGTTCAACAAAGTTCAACAAAAGTTCAACTCAACATGTCATAGTTAACATGTTCATCTGAATTCGATGCCAAGTGAAGTTCAGGTGAAGTTCAGCTGAACTTCAAGTGAACTTTTTGGAACTACCTGAACTTTGACTCACTTATTGTAGTATTTTGAAACAGCTGAACTTCACCTGAACTTCACCTGAATCCAGTTGAACTTTTGCTGAACTCTGACTCATCTCTTTTGTCTTTAAAATGGGCTAAAGTTCAGCTAAGGTTCAGTTGAACTCTCATTGATTATGCTGAAAACTAATGTAGCAGGAATAAAAAACCTTGCTACATTAACTTTCTAACTTATTTATCCTGTCAATGTTAATGATAGTAATAGTCAAGAAACAAATGATTAACAGGTTTAGAATAATGTTAGTAATGCAGGATTGTCATATGTTCAGCTGAAGTTCAGGTGAGCTTAGGGCATGTTCAGCTGATTCTAGTTATTGATCATACTTGAAAGATTATTATTATTATTATCATTATTATTACATAATTAATCCCAATGTGTAATGTGGTAGAAAGCTAAATCACTAGCTGTATGCTACTACCTATTGGTCCAGAAAGGGCCCTAGCAAATTTTTGTATTTTGCTCAGCTCACTGGTTCATCATGTGCGACTTCCATATATGGATAGGGGCTATTTAGGAGATTATTTGGTAGTTATTCTTCTCAATTCTGGGCGCTTAAATGGGCGCTTACATAAGCGCTCAAATATTACCTGCTCAATGCTCAAGTTCATCGAAAGTTCAGCTTCCGTTCAGGTGAACTTTAGGTGAACTTCAATTTTAGAAACCTTCATTCAAACACTGTGTTCAGTTGAAATTCAGCTGAATTTCAGCTGAAAATTCACCTGAACAGTTTACCAAAAGTTCAGCTTCAATGGTGTTCAGGTGAACTATACCTGAACTGGAGTGAACAAGTTGAAGCAGGGAACCCAGCCAAAAAGTTTATCAAAAGTTCACCTGAAGTTCACTAATTCAGCTGAAGTTCAAGTAATTTCATGGTGAATCAAGAGGTGCTCAAGAGAACAAGCTTACTGTTACTCTACTAAACGGCTGCTACTTATACTACTGTCCATGAGGCTCCCTAGTAAGCTCTCGTGACTAAGGCTGAGTAAGGAGACGGTGACGTGCAGCAGTCATTCCATGGAATGATGACCAATCCTGATGTCATGGCTGCGCATTGACTGCGGACACGAGGTGGTGACGTGCTCATTACCAATCCCTTACGCATCCTCGTGATCCCTGATCACCTGCTCTTAGGGGCTTAAGATAAAATAAAAGTCGAACCATAACATCACCCCCCTTTTAAGGCCCGACAACTCCCGTTGGCGCTTACCATTCTTTCCTTCGCACTTCTTCGTCTACATGGCTACTGAGGGGTTCCGCGACAATGCATCTAATGATGCTCAACCCGGCCGGGCATTTGCCATCACTTTGGGAGTGTTTGCTCTCTCGGTGGCCGCTGCGGCGGTTGCGTGTGGTTTCTTCCTGGGCCGTCGGTACGTGTCTCACAGATAGGCGTGGGTGGTGATATTCTGTGTTAAACTCTTTGAAGGCGAGCCCGTCAAACACCACCCGAGACAATCTCCTTGGGGCCGCCCCGTTTTGCTCATGGAACTGAGCCAACTTCCGTGGTGCGTGTTTAAGATTCTCTTCCGGTTCCCAGGTGTCGTGCTCACTACCGTACCCTTCCCACCTGACTTTATACACCAGACGTCCTCGGTCTAGCTTTGAGGCTAGTACTTCTTGCACCACGTATTCTTCAGCATTGTTCACTCGGACCGGGGGTGGCGGCTGGACTTGCTGCCCGGGTATTGTCGGCATTACATACTTCTCAGTCCTGTGCGTAGATACGGTTGGGTGTATTTTGAATGTTTTCGGCAACTGGAGCGTGATGGCGTTTCGGCTGGGGATTCCCACCACCTTGTAAGGGCCAAATTTTTTATGATCTAGCTTTCGCGAGGGTCGGGTGGTGGCCAGGTTGTCTGCCATGACATAGGCTTTGTCGCCCACCTGGTAATTGGGGGCTTCATCCAAATGTCGGTCCGCATACTTCTTCATCTCTTCCCCTGCCTTGGTTAGTGCTGCCTTGGCTTCCGTCCAAGACTCCCTCATTCGCTGTCCAAACTCCTCCGCTGCCTCGATCTTGCTATGTCGCAGGGGTTCGGTTCCCATTCGTGGATGTCGTCCATAGTTTAGGAAGAAGGGGCTGTACCTCGCGCTAGTCTGCACTTTGTTGTTCAATGTGAATTCGCAGATGGCTAGCCACTCTGCCCAGTCGTCCTGTCGGTAGTTTACAAACATTCGCAAGTACGCCTCTACCTCCCTATTGGCTCGCTCCGTTTGTCCATTGGTTTGTGGGTGATACGCCGTGGATAGCCTGGTCTCAATTCCCATCAGGTCGTTCAGTTCCTTCATCAACTTTGATGCGAACTGGGGGCCTCGGTCCGATATGATGGTTTTTGGCCAACCGTATTGCCGGAATACATGGTCTCGATACAGCCTTGCCAAGCCTAGTGAGGAGATCGTTTCGTTGGTTGGTATTAGTCGTACCATTTTTGTGAATCGATCCACCACTACAAAGATGGAGTCGTATCCCATGGATTCCGGTAACTTGACTATGAGGTCTGCTGATATGTCGGTCCAGGGTTCGCTTGGAATGGGGTTGGGTTGTAGTGGTCCTTGTAATTGGTGAGTGCGTGGCTTAGCTCTTTGGCATTGATCACATCCTTTGACATAGTTCGCGATAAAGATTGTCATCCCAGGCCACCAATAGTTGCGCGCTACCAGTTCCGTGGTCTTCCATCTCCCTGGGTGTCCCGCAAGTGGCGAGTCGTGATGGACCTTTACTAACTCTCTTCTAAGGTCTATGTCTTTGGGTACGTAGACTTTTCCATGATGAAGCATTAGTCCCTGTTCCTCAGACCATTCTTCCGACCTCAGCACCTTGGTTGGGATCGCTTTAACTCTTCCACCGCTTTAGCTACCGCTTCGTCATATTCTTTGGCTTGTCGGATTCTGGTTAGCAGCTTCGCCTCTGTTCCCTCAATCAGCACGTGGCCCTGCTGCAGCGCTCGGATTTCAAAAAATTCTGGTTTCAACAATGTCATATTGTTGTCTTCCTCCCCTCGATCAAGGTCTGGTCGTCTCGACAAGACATCTGCCTTCATGTTTGACTTTCCCGGTGTGTGTTTCAATATGAAGTTGAAGCGGGACAGGTACAGCGACCATCTTGCTTGTCGTCAGTTTAACTTCTTGGTGGTCATGAAGTATTCCAGGTTTTTGTGATCTGTCCAGATTTCGAAACGGTGGTGGTTGCCTTCCAGATAATGTCTCCATGTTTCAAGCGCTCGGATGATGGCTAGCATTTCTTTGTCGTGGATGTCGTAGTTTCGTTCCGTTTCCGACAGTCCCTTTGATAGATATGCGCAGGGCCTCCATTTTTCATCCTTGCATTTCATTGACAGAACCGCTCCTGTGGCATAGTTAGAGGAGTCTGCCTCGATCTTCATTTCCCTATCTGTGTCTGGTAGCACCAGGATCGGCTCTTCCGTAAAGGCTTGCTTCAGGTTTGTGAAAGCTTCCTCTGCTTTGGGTCCCCAGTCAAATTCCTGGTCTTTGCGAGTTAAGTCATGTAGCGGTCTTGCCATTTTCGCGAAGTCCTTTATGAACCGTCGATAGTAGTTTCCGAATCCTAGGAATTGCTGCACGTTGGTTACATTCTTTGGTCTTGGCCAGGTTCTAACCGCTTCGATCTTGCTTGACTCCATCTTGGCCACCCCATCTTTGATGACCACTCCTAGGAACTCAACTTCCTTAGCTTCAAAGGCGCACTTCTCCGGTTTTACATAGAGGTCATTCTCTAGTAGTCTTTCTAGTACCCTTCGTACCACCCGTCTGTGTTCATTTACGTCGTCGTCCGTATAGATCAGTATGTCGTCCAGGTAGATGACCACCACTCCTTCGTCAATCAGGTCTTTGAACAAGGTGTTCATCATTGCTTGGAAGGTGGCCGGGGAGTTATTAAGTCCAAAGAACATGACTGTTGGTTCGAATAGCCCCCTTGGGGTATTGAAGGCTGCCTTCCATCTGTCTTCTTCTTTGATTAACACGTTGTGGTAGCCCCACCTTAGGTCCATTTTGGTGAACAGCTTGGCCTTTGATACCTTATCTACCAATTGCGATATCAAAGGCAATGGATAGGCGTTCCGCACCGTGTACCTGTTTAGGTGTCGGTAGTCCTGGACCAGACGCTTCTTTCCATCCTTCTTCTGAATGAAGAACACCAGTGACGATTGAGGGGACTTCGAGGGTTGGATATACCCTTTCCTTAGATTGTCGTCAATGAACTCATTCAACTCCTTCTCTTCGTCTGGCGACAGCGCGTAGAGCTTGGCTCTTCTTGGTTCAAAGTCTGGCGTGGTTTCAATGGCATGATCCCATGGTCGGTGTATTGGGATACGCTCTGAATCCCGCTTCCTAAACACTTTCATGTACTCTCGATAGTACTCGGGCACCATCTCATCCTCCGTCTTCCTTTCGTCTGCTGAAATCTTCTCCTTGTTATGTTCCACTACGTAATCATATTTTCCTACTGCTCTGATATACATGTCTCCTTCCGATTCTTCTTCCGCTACCTCCATGCCCATGTCTCTCCACATGCGATTGATGCGCATGCGGGCTACTTGTTCAAAGTAATTGTTGGTGATCTGATCTAGGCGTTTGATGTGGGTCGATCTGACCTTTTTCCACTGTCGCACCCCTGCTATCGAGATGTCGCGGGCTTCCAAGGAGGGGGAGTTTCTGGGTTCGGCTTCATCCTGCTCTTCTTCCTGTTCTTCCTCTTCCAGGGTCGGGAGGTCCTGGCGTCTTTTATCTTTTTTTCTCTGCTTCCTCATCTTTGGCATTCGGCATTCTCGTGGGCAGCGTGTCATTTCCACTTCTCCCGTCTTCCAGTCGATCTCAGGATTGTGCTTTTTTAGCCAGTCCAGTCCTATGACTATGTCCATCTTTCCTAGCTGGGTTACGAAGAAGGTCATTTTTTCCTGGTGGTCTGCGAAATACATCATTAGATCTACTTTGTATTCCACGACTCCTGCCTTGTTGTGGGTGCCATCAACGTTGTGGACTGCACAGGGGTATGACAGCTTGGTGGTGTTGATTCCCTGCGTCTGTACATAATCCTGGCTGATGAACGAGTCCGATGCTCCACAATCCAGCATTGACTCTGGATTCGTTCGCAACTGAGTGTCCAGGGTTCTAACTGATAGATCTAGCGGCACATAATTTTCCTCGGTGAATGATCGATATAGGATTTTTGTTTCTGGCGTCTTAGGTTTTTCTTTGTCAGGGATCGCAAAAGTCACATGTTTTTTTCTTTTTATAGATACATCTTTACTATCGACTAGCGAAGTGTCCGGGTTGCTGACAAGAATAGAAAATTTGTTTCGAGAGTTCAGGCCGACGCCTCCTGACCCTCTTCGATAAAATCCCGCTCTCGTTCCTTTCCTTTCGTTGTTTGTTGTTCTTGCTGCTCCTTCTCCAGCGTGGTTTGTGTGGCGTACGCCAGGAGGTCTGCATGGGAGATTCTCTTGGGCTTCCGTGGATATGGGCAATCATAGGAAATATGGCCCATCTGGTTGCAGTTGTAACATTTTCTATTGTCCGCTCGGATAGGCCCCCTCCTCGTTCGATCTACATCCATGGCCTGTGGGTCTCGTGGTGCCGGGGGCTGGGCTTGCGGTGTCAGGGACTGGCGAATTCTTTGTTGTAGCTCCTGGTACGTTTCCCGCCTTCTGTTATCATTTCGGGGTGTTGTTCGTTGGTGAGTCTGTCCTCCCGCTACCATTTTTCCAAAGGCTTGGTCCTTTCGCCATTCCAGCTCCATCTTCATGGCCTTGTCTTTGGCCGATTGCAGAGTGCGTGGCGCATCGCCCGTGGTGTTTACTTTCGTCCGGGTTTGTGGCTTTAACCCTCTCATGAAGTTCATTAGGAGGGCTTTGTCTCCCAATAGACTGGCATGCTCGTAGGCTGTGAAATTGGCGATATACTTCTCCAGGTCATCGCTTCCTTGTACCATGGTCTGCAATTTCATCTGGGCCGTGCTTTTCGGGTCGGCGTCCCCGTATAGGGCGATAAAGAAGTCTTTGAACCCTGACCAGTGGGCGAGGGTGGGATCGCCTATCGAACCTCCGTTTCTTACGAGGTTGTACATTTCGATGGCCGCCAGCTTCCAGGCCTCCATCTGTTCTCCTTCGATGTATGACAAGGCGAACATCATCTTGTCACTTTCGACTGCAAACTTCTGCGGATGCACCGTGAAGTGCATTTCACATTCCGCCAAGAAGGTACGGGCTTGGGTCCGAGCCCCGGAGAACTTTTTTGGAGGATCCAACTTCGGCCCTCTCTCTCTGTCTCCTTTTCGTTCGACCTGGGCTCTCAGGTCATCTACCTGTCTTTCCGTTGCTTCCAGTCGTGCTACTAGCTCCCTGACCATGACGTTCAGGATCTGGAGCTGTTGTGATTCTGTGGGCTGAGGTTCGTCGATATTGGTGCTGGTTCCCGCCATGGCTGTTTCTTCGGTGTCGGTCATTTCAGTTGAGGGCTTTTAGAATTTCAGCTATCCGGGACTGGTCGTTGAAATTGACAATGTAGACGTAGGTGCCGAGGGGGTAGACTCCAGTTACTGAGTGGATCGTTGAGAGGTAGTTTTGAATGGGGGAATCTTCGTAGGGGACCAAAATGTGGTTCGCGAATTCCGGTCTGCGTCGTAGGAAGTCGTCGAGATCTTCTGCCCCACCCTTTGTGTGAATACTGGAGTTGGGAACTAGGAGGTAATGGTTGGGTGTAGATTGGGAGCGGGTGACTCGCATTCGGAGCCTGTCAGTTTGTCTACGTTGCGTATTCGGGACTACGTGTACTAGGAATTCCGTGCTCTTGCCGTCTTTACTACAGTTCAGCTGAGATAATTTCACTTCTCTTCCCGGTTGTGAAGGACATGAGGAAATTTCCTTAAGGTACTTGGGCCAGTGGGCCGTTGCATAGCACGGCATGTACGAGCCCGACCCAACTTGCGACCCTTGAAGATTGCCTCTTCGCCGAGCTTCCACCTTATGTGAATATTATAGATAGTGATGAGGTGACATGGTGTCGTTGTGAAATGGTTGCACTTTCAAGCTGGAAAGCAAATAAAACTGGAATTAAGGGGGATCATGTACTGGAGCAACATGCATTTTACAAGTATGATAGTTGATCAAGAGGGTGCCATCTGGTATCATGACGGTATATCAAGTGCACGAATAGCGGAATCAGAGGAGTACAGTGAGGCAACTGTCCAGCAACGTCTTGCACAGGCTGGAGTGCCTGCGCTCGCAATCTACTGTGCCAGGTTTGTCAGGAACGAGGACTGAGGTGGGTCGGACCCCGGCACAGCGGCAGGACAAGGGTCTTCCAAATGAGCAAAGACAAGTAAACAATTGGCGGCCAATGACACTCAGTAAAAAGGCACGTCCTCGAATAGTTCTGATCTGGTGAGAAATGAACTAAAGGGTGACCCTGGAGACACTTTGAGGGACTAAAACGATTTTTCAAAATCTCGGTTGTTTCCAGTTCCTGTATAGTCAAGGTCTGGTGAAAATAGTTACTAAGACGGCACCGGACTTGACTTTCGCTACGAATTTTGATTCCAGATCCAAGCTACCTTTGGTTAAGTTTTGGTTGAATTTGGGTCCAATTTCAGTGTAGTCACGTCGAAAGGTAGTCCTTCAAGGGTAGCAAAAGTTGATTTAAAGTCAGAAAAAGTCATTGTAAGTGTTCAGAAGTGTTCGTAAAGTGTGCGCAAAGTCATTGCAAGTGTTCGTAACGTGTGTACAAAGTCGTCAAGTGGCATTATCAGGGTGTACATATGGTCCATAGGGGTGCTCGTAAGTGTATTAAAAGTCCTAATATGTATGTAACGATGCGGGATATGAAACAAAAAGCTAGCCTCCCTTACGCCTTCTGATTCTTCCGTGAACAAGGTTTGCTGTTGCCCTGAATAGAAACATAAATAGAGAAAGATGACAGAAACAAGGGGACTCACGGTTACGGTGGCAGCGGTGGAGATGAGAGCCCTGGCGGCATCAACAACGGCGAGATGGCCCAGCGAAGCAAGAATATGTTCAATAACTAGCAAAGGTGTAATTAGAGCAGGCCGATAGGTGAATGAAGAATATATGAAGTGACGTACGGGCATCCTTCTTGAGATTGCTCTTCGCAGCAGGAAGATGGTGGGCTGCAATCAGATCCCTGAGTTGATGGATTTTGAGTGCCTGCAGCATGGGTTAGAATAGACGGATGTGTTAATTAATGGATAAAACGAACCACCAGCACCGCCTTATCAGTTTGGGCTGCAGAAGCACCATCAGCATCGGATCCAGCGCTAGGCGTGGCGGGGTTAATGATACGAGGCTGGTCAGATGAGGATGTGGCATTAGTGGGCGCAGATGAAGATGGAGTCAGGAGGGAGGTTGATATAAATTGTGATGTGAAGCCATCAAGCGGCTGTGCAAAGAGTCATTAAAACCTCAATATACATTCTAGCAAGGGGACTTACACCATGCGCAGCTTGCCATACAGACACCAACTTGTTCATTAAATTCTCCAAAAAGTGGTCGGCAAGAAGTTTTTGGTTTGATTCAAGTCGGATTCCGTTCTCAAAACAGATATGACGCGCACATTCACATATCCGAAGGCCAGCGGCAAGGAGATCAAACACAGTGTCGACGGATCCAACAGCAGCCCACGTCGTGACAACCTTGTTGATGGTAAGATCACCGGCAGTGTATTGGTAGTGGCCCCACGACAAGTTGGTGTTATCTTCGTCAACGTCAGCGGGGGATGTTGTGAGCATACGCTTGAGAAGTTGGAGGATATTTTCACTGGGCTCGCCTCGCTGAAAGAAGCGGTATCGGCCCATTACATCGACAAGCTCGGCGGCAGCAGAAAGAGTATCATGGGGTGTGCTACTCTGCTTCTGAAGAGCATTTGAGATGTAGGCTAAAGAGTAGGTTAGTTAACAGTTGTTATGGTTCGACTTTTATTTTATCTTAAGCCCCTAAGAGCAGGTGATCAGGGATCACGAGGATGCGTAAGGGATTGGTAATGAGCACGTCACCACCTCGTGTCCGCAGTCAATGCGCAGCCATGACATCAGGATTGGTCATCATTCCATGGAATGACTGCTGCACGTCACCGTCTCCTTACTCAGCCTTAGTCACGAGAGCTTACTAGGGAGCCTCATGGACAGTAGTATAAGTAGCAGCCGTTTAGTAGAGTAACAGTAAGCTTGTTCTCTTAGGATACTCCGTGTAACAACGTGAAGTCCATTGACTACTGGTTTCTCTATACAACTACTTGCTCGTTATTTCTTGTGGGGTCCACGTTATACGTCGCCCTAACAGAAGAACAAGCTTCCCCTCAACGTCTACCCCAACCTCTACCATCATTCCATCCCTACTCAATCTCTACCGCCGTCTCTACTTCGTCCGCGTCCACGACGACTGGGTCCACGGATTCCTCTGGACGTTATCACTACAAACTCACTGGTGGATCATCAACATTCCCTTCATCACCAACCGACTCGTTATCGTGCTAGCACCCGAAGTCCCCCGCGTACCACTTTACCCTCGTCGTTACCACTTCCTCTAAGAGTAAAGTCCTACTATTTTCTTCACCCTTTTAACCTTTCTTCGTCATTTCCCTGATCCTCAATTGAGGTGATTGTCTTTTTCATTTAATTCATACTAGACACCCTACTGGGACAACGGTACCAACACTCTAGCGGAGTAACGTTTAGACGACTCTCTGAGTGGTACTAAAGGCACAAACCGATCACCGGATAGTGCGCAGAGGCCAGGCAAGGAAAAGTAGGCCGGCTCTGTTTGTCCAGCAAGACGGTGGCTAGTCCGCTCCCAGTTCCAATAAACCCCTTCCTCGTCAATATCGTCTGCTCAGGTGCCGGCGTGCACTAGTTTGAAATTTGATATTGATGTTGTATTGAGAAAAAGGAACCCTTGTTCAAAAACAGAACGAATGCTGTGGAATTGGGGGCGCTCGGGCGGTTCTAAACTGACACTGGTCCCGTAAAAACATACCTCGTGTTGATACTAGCAAGAGACGAAGATGCTAGTAGACGTTTGTCATGTAGAACACGATGCAGACGGCACCCCATCCTGTGTGAGAGAGGCATTTTTAGGACCAGACGCCTAGGAGAGAGCGTGTGTATTCACGCATGCATAGGTTGATGAAGGCCATGGCAAATGGGAAATGATTGCAGCGTGTGGACGATAAAGAGGGTAACCCAGCCGCTGGGAATTTCGAGACGCTCAATTTATCAACACCATCATTCCGAAAGAGACAAGAGATATAACGCCGAAAGCGGGAAGGAGAAGATAACAGCATGGTGCCTACGGAAAGCGCTACCGTTGACATGATGAGGGAATATGTCCATTCTTGCACCCATCACAATGGAAGATGTTAGGGAATTGGGGCTACGAATCCCTAGTGCGCCTATCTTTCCGGAGAAGCGATGGGGTCGAAGAAGTTACAGCAAATGGAATCGAACGAAGACCATCCTTGCGTAGGATCCAGGGAGAGGCCAAGAAGCGCAGCGGCCGCAACACGCGCAGACACATCCTGGGACATGAGTTGCCCAACCGATCCGATGACGGAAGCTCCTCAAGTCGAGGTGTCGAATGTAAATGGAGCATCATGTCTAGTAATCCAGAGTTCGTAGAGTCAGAATCAGAATCAGGATGGTTGGGACGGTGGGAAGGACCATAGTGCGTGGGTGAGGAAATGGAAGTTCGGACCGCGTCCAGTGCACACCTCAACGGACGGTTGACGACGAAACCTGAGGGGGAGACGGGCAGCAGAATTCCCTATGAAAACAAGACGGTGTCGCATTGGAGGCGATGGGCGGAGGAGTGTTGGACGCCAAGGGCGGTAGACTGAAAAGCTATCCCGTTCTGTAATAGCGGTATCGAGTACAATTACACAAATTCTCCCCTTTATCTCGCCCTCGCCGCGCCTCCAACATATCGGTCCTCGGATGGAACATCCACGCATACGCGCCAGCCATTTCTTTAAAGTTACTGAAAACACGGATGGAGGTCCATTCGGGGAATGCGGAAAACAAGCGCGGGGAGGGCAGAGAGTCGTAAGCAGCTTGCATACAATCCCAAGTCGTCAAACCGAAACGGCTGTGACTTTGCTTTAGCGCCTGCCTGCCGATGTACACCCCCCGTTATGGTGGACGGAGCTGAATGGTAGAATGGCTCTAGTGGGTGTAAAAACGAAACAAAAAAACTTTTGTGCATGTGAAACCCGGCAGGATCTTGGGGTGACGGAGAGGCGCAATAGCAGGGAGTGGTCATGGGGCAGTTAAGAAAATAGGGCGGAGGCAGCTGCCGTGCGCGAGACTTGCGGTGATCATAGCCGTTCAACCACCTGTCACGTTCTCCTTGATTCACCTCTCCTACAAGGAGACTCCATCCGTGTATAACCTAAAAGCCGGACGCGCTGGGTAGCGACGATACCTGAGCTCCCTATTAAACAAAATTGGATGGTCAGTTAGTAACTGGTTTAAACAATAATTTAAAAGGAGATAATCGTTAACGAAACACGTCTAGGGTGCAGATGGGGAGGGAAACCTGTTCAAGGTCGGAGGCACATACCAGATTCCAACCCCCATCATATCCGAGCGCCGCTCATATCAACGGACATGAAGTCAAAGTTGTTCAACCCGATACAGATCATACAGTCTTCGCGTCAACAAGGAATCGTCACAACATCGAAGAGAAAAGCATGGACGCCGCAGCGTAAAAGCAATGGGAAACAAAGAGCAGCCAGCAATGATTCCATGGAATTACT
This sequence comes from Pleurotus citrinopileatus, assembly GCA_017312325.1. Lineage (NCBI taxonomy): Eukaryota > Fungi > Basidiomycota > Agaricomycetes > Agaricales > Pleurotaceae > Pleurotus > Pleurotus citrinopileatus. The sequence continues at coordinate 4,543,905 of BHFW01000036.1, forward strand.
TACGTAATTCAAGTCACGAAAGCAGCTGCCCCGTCTTGGATCTAATTTGTGTCGTCGGTGAGCCTCCTTCCGAGCCTAACATCGACGAAAGAGATGATTTTACGTCCAACAGGCTTCATTGTATCGGAAGATTCACCACCAGGGGAGACACAGGCCACAACCAGGGACGTCAGCGGGTTGGACGGCCTCGGGATGGGTGGGTCGAGTCGGATATCGTGGGTGTAGAGGTAAGGCTCGGAGAGGAATCACAGATAATTCAGCCTTCTTCGATCGACGAAGGTTTCGATTAGGGTTTTCTCCGTTCTTGTCCAGCGTTACCCTCCGAAAGTCTTGCGGCCGCCGACGATAGTGTCCATCCCGAGCAGTACGGCGGGGTTAAAGTCAATAAAGAGTGCAAAAAGAAAGCGGGCTGTGTTCATGCGGTTTAGGGGAAGGGACGCGGCGATGCGACGAATGAGTAGGAGACAAACCAAACCGCACTTGAGCCGATCCAGAACTTGCACCTCCTAGATCCGCAGCGTCTTTAAGCGAGACCAACCATACCGCCGTCAGCGAGGATGCGCAAAGCCCCTTGTTACATCCATAAGTGACGATTATGACAGAGCGCGTTCGGGGTCGGGCTTCCATCAGAGAATGATGCGAGATGTAGTGCGGGTAGGAGATAGCGTTGTGGCTCGAAATCGAGCGGGGGGAGGACCGTGTCATCCACGTATCGATATCTGTAAATTTAGCGATGTTGATGTTGTGAACCTTCAGGACGTCGGGAGAGGATGCCTATCTGGATGGATTGGAGTGAAGTAAAGCGAGACCTTGTCGCGCCTGTCTTGCGACTCCACGAAAGCAGGGCAACAGGGTAGTCGCGGAGTACCGCTGGAGAACGGAGTCCGATGGTTCATCCTCGTGATATCAAATGTTAGGTGTAAGGCGTAATCGCGGGGTCAATCCGGTATTGTTCCGAAGTCTCTCCCTTACGTCAGCGTGGTTCTGAGAGCGCACCGTTCGCTTCCGCCATCAACGTCGTCGACAACCACGGCGCTTGTGCTCAACTTTCCCTCCGTATTTAACGTCATAATCGATACTCCCGCATGTCCCTTTGTACCGGTGTTGCCCAACAACCCGACGAATACCTCCCCGAATACCCGTCGGTCGGTGATTCGGAATGATTAGGCAGATGGTGGGTTCGCCCATTGAGCTGGAAGAGCAACGCCGTCATCGCTTTTGGGGGGATTCTCGCTCCGACATTGGCTACATGGAATGTTAGCGCCGACTATGATGTTCGTTGTTTCGTCCACGGTTCTTCTGAGTGTGATTGGATTTCGTTTTGCGCTGTCAATACTGGCCTCCTCCTCCCGCCCCATCGGGCTGTGGGTCATAATGCATCCAGGGTCTTGCCCTCCTCATTTGAGCCTTGGATCTCAAGTCCCTTGGCTGCTGCTATTTCTGCACCTCTCTTCAATGCGTCCTTTCCCGTCTTCGCTTTTCCGGGTTCATCAGGTTCTGGTTGAACCTAGCGGCGGCCGTTCTTATTTTGTGCCAGACGATATATCATATCTTAGGTCTTCTACTGCTCGCGAAAGACCGGCATCATTTTACATACACTTTCCCATCCTCTCGTGTCTTCCTTCTCCAGCTTTGGTCCTTTAATTTAGCCATACATGACCGTCCTTTCGTCGTTCGCTCTTCTCTAGCCTCGTGTGTTCTTTGTATTCGCATCTCTCTCTCACATTATCATGGTCACTCTTTCCCGTTGTCGTGTCTCTCAGTAGACGGAATCTGACCCCCTTGATTCACAGAGACGTGACATTCCCCCGTCAAAGCCTATACCCTCGATGAGAGTAAGCTCTCCCTTTTGTAGCTATGTACCCGCGCTGACTCGGCTCAGTTTATGTTAGTGGGCTAAACAGTATGCTGATAAATTCTAGACCTACTTCCTATACTTCCACCACATGAGTTATGTTGCATCGTAGAAGTGATAAAATCGAGAAGCAATTCATTTGGCTTGTGGCTTGGATTGGTCGTCCTTCTCTCTTGTCGTGAAGTGTAACGCTTGGATTCTTCCGAGACAACATATCATCTATTGTGCTACTATCATTGGATGCTGTGTAGCCTGCTGTCGACGCTGCTTCGACGTCGGGCGCTTGAGTTACTGCCAACAACTTCACAAGCCGTGTCCTCACCGCGCTCTTCTCCTTTCGTCGCCATTGTGCTATTCACTCTTTAGTTCTTCTGCTGTCACTCCCGGGGCCCTTCGCTCTCCCTCGATTTAACGCACATCAAGTTTCAGTGGATCGTATGTCTCTTGAATCTACGAAGCGCCTCTTTGAGGATGGTTGTCCTCATTCATCCTGCTGTGTATTCTGAGAGCTACCTCAATTGGTCGATCAAGTACATTCCTGTACCCTTTCTCCTCGTTTCTAACGTTCTTATCAATCAGGTGTTCTAATCTATCGAAGAACTGAAGAGCCTCGAGTTGATGAGTCCCTTGAAACTAGCGCTTTCGCTGTCAAAGTTCACCAATACTCGTATATCTCACAGTTCACCACATGTCCATGTGAACACCATGTGATGTTCACTTGTCCACTTGATGTTCACATGAACACCACATGGGTGTTCACTTAATGTTCACTTAGTTCACATAGTGTTCGCTTTGTTCACTTAGTTCACATAGTGTTCGCTTTGTTCACTTGGTCCAGTTACCGTTCACTTGAAGTTCACTCAAAGTTCACTTGGCCCAATCACTCTTCAATTACAAGTCCCAAGTGATCTTCAAGTGATCATCATGTGGAATTCACATGGTCATTATGTGGTTGAACTTAAAAAATGAGTAAGAATGTGTAAGTATTACCTAAACTTGTTAAATTCACCAAGTTCAACTGCAATTGAGACCATGTGAACTCTAGGTGGATGTTCAGTGAACTGAACCTGAAGTTTGACTGAGCTGACTCGGGCAAGTGTATTTCATTGAATATAAAAATACAGGAGTGGATATACAACATAAGGTGGGTAGTAAAGAAGAGATAATAGAAAGAAGAGGTGAAAGGGAGGGTAAGGTATATGATACACTAAAGGTAACAATGGGGGGTTGGGGAAAGGGAGGGGTGAGGGAATGATAGTGGCCCCAGGTGATATGGTTCAAGTGGTCCAGGGTGGTAGCTGTGGGGGTGAGTGGTTCCGAGGTGGCAATTAGCATTGACGTAGGTTGGTTCTGGAGGCAACGGTGAGGAGGGAGGTGGTCGCGGTGGGGTTGTGCTGCGACAGAAGGGGTCAAGGGGGACTGTGAGGATGATGGTGATGGTGGTGGGGGTTGGTTCATCAATGAGGGCGGGTCCGGAGGCGACGACGAGGGTGGTACTGGTGATGGTTGGTTTAGTGCGTCCGTGGTTGAATTTGAGGGTGGTGGTGGCGTTCGATGGCGATTGGGGGTGACGACGACGCGTACGGCCGTGTCGTCGTCAGCTGGAGTGGAGAAGGGCAACTAGAAAACAATTAGATTAGTATAAAACATATGAGAATGAAAAAAATATGAAAAAACAATGAAAAAAACGAAAAAAATGGGGGGCGGACCTTACACAGGCCAAGCCGTCCTCCGTTCCCTCTCTCGTGACCCAGTTGATGGCGGCGGCGACGCGAATGGCGTCGCGGCATGGGTGAAACCTACAAAAATCCCGAAAAATGGGCGGCGTACCTTGTATGGGCTATGCCGCCCTCTGATTCAGCCCCCTCTCCCTCCCTGCTAAATCCACCGGCGTACGCATTTGGCACGTCAGCGTACGCGTTCGACACGTCAGCTTACGCATTCGACGCGTCAGCGTATGCAGTCGACGCGTTCGACGCGTCAGCGCCGTCGTCGGTATCGTCGTCGTTGTCGTCGTTACCGTTGTCGTCGGTATCGTCGTCGTTGTCGTCGTCATCGCCGTCGTCGGTATCGTCGTCGTCGTCGTTGGCGGTGCAGATGGATGGTGGTGGTTGAAAGTGAAGAGTGGTCGTGACGTGACGGTCACGACCCATGAATCATGAGCTCGGCCCCGGTCCGGGTGCAATAGTCAAAATTCAATTAATTTAAATAATATTCAATATTCAATATATATTTATATTTATATTATAACCAATTAAAGTGAAAACCAGTATAACTAAGCTAGTAGCAAGGTTAACGAAGGCTCTTTGGTGCAGTGGTTAAATGCGATGCTAGGCGCTTGTTTAAGCGCTCGCTCACCCACCAACCACTTGTTCAATTCCACGCAATGGTGTTTTCTTGTTTTCTACTTTTTTCTTTATTGATAGTAACAAACAAGATAAAACCTGTCTATTACAAATGGTTGCCACATGGCCCAATTGATCAGGTCTGGTATGTGCTTACATACCCTTTTTGGGAAGGTCATGACCCTGAAACAGGTGAGCTGAGCAAAATATAAGAATTTGATCGGACCCTCACTATTGTTATTAGTAACAAGCAACATTAAGCTATTGATTCCAATGGTTTTCATATGGTCTTGTAGTGTTCAACATGTGGTGTTCATGTAGGCTACCATGTGGTGCCATGTGTTGGCCACATGGTCCTGTGGTATTTATGTGGTGTTCATATGGTACTTATGTGAACTTCAAGTGGTCCAAGTGGGCAGATTGCAGCCAACATGGTTGAAAATGAGTCCACTTAAAGTTCATATGACAACCACTTGTTCATATGAACACCATATGGCATTCATATGGATATGTGGTGGACTGAGAGGTGCTCCAATACTCCCAGATTCTTGCTTCCATCCTTCTGACAAATACGAGTGCCGTTCCTCTTTCTTGATGTTTCCTCTTTCTTTTCAAACGTATGGTATATCGTAGAGTCCTAGTCCAGCTTGACCTTCCCAGGGAAGGTTGCTATGTGCTCCCTTCCGATAGTCTGCAATCGATAGTATAAAGACTAATGTGTCAAAACGGTTTTCTACGGCTCAAGTCCAAGCCATGTCTTCTTCGAGTGACGGCGGAAGTCCTTCGTCTCTCCACATCGAAGAGGAGCCTACTTCGTCTCCTCTCACTTTGCCCCCTCCTGCTTCGCCCTCCCATGCCTCATCCACTCCCGTTTCGCCCACTACTGCTGCTCCGCCTGCTCCTGCTTTAACCCCTCCTGATCCAACCACTCATCATCTATCTGATCAAGATGACGTGCCATTCACCTTATTATCGAATGATTCGCAGGCGGCATCTTCTCAATGCACACATTCGTCTAAAGAAGGCAAGATTTTGGTACTCTGTGTCGATGGCACCTCCAATCAGTTTGGAATGAAGGTGCGTCTCTCAATGGTTGGCCCGTCATTGTCCTAATCCCAACGTCGCATACGTCGCAGAATACCAATGTCGTGGAATTATACGCCAGGCTGATCAAGGATGAGAAGCAGCTCACATACTACAATAGCGGCATCGGTACATACGCGAAGCCCTCTTACAAGTCGTGGAGCTACATAAAACAAGTGGTCGACCACAAGATTGACATGGCCATTGCCTGGTAAGTTTCGCCACCCTGCATGGCACACATCGCCTCAGCGAAGCGTCCATAGGCGATTCGAAAGTATTATTCATGCGGCGTATGAGTGGCTTTCGGAGAACTACCAACCTGGTGACCGTATCTTTCTTTTCGGTCAGTCTTTCCATTGTCCCACCAAGTCATTGATGCTAACACCATATATGTAGGGTTTTCGCGGGGTGCTTACCAGGTTCGAGTTATTGCTGGGATGATCCACAGGGTACGTCCGTGGCTGCATTACGCTACGCACAATTTAATCGGCATCTATAGGTCGGCCTTTTACACAAGGGAAACAAAAGCCAAATACCCTTGTACGTCACATTGGATGATATCCAACGGTTAATATACTGATACCGCGCAGTGCATATGAACTCTATGCTTCCAGCTCGGACACTGAGAATTCTAGTGATGGAAGTTCCAGAAGTGGTTCAGCGGACCCAAACACCAACCCCCCACGCTCAAATAGTAGAGAAGGATTCTCCAATCCAAATGAAGAAATTCGTGACCCCGATACTACTAGGCCCAAGACATCCGGATTTACGAAGCGCAATGGCGACAAGACACTCAAGCTTTGCGAACAATTTAAGAAAGCGTTGTGCCATAAGGACGTTCGAGTTCATTTCGTTGGGGCATGGTGGGTAATCTGTCTGTGATGGCCTTCTTGCACTCACAGCACCTCTAGGGATACTGTTTCGTCTATTGGAATAGCCCGAGGCACGTCTTTACCGGATACCACCATAGGAATGAAGCATGTCTGCGCGTTCCGTCATGCTCTGGCGCTTGACGAGCGCCGAGTGAAATTCCAACCAGAGTTTGTGAACGGTGGACGTGGTCCCTCTGACAAGGACATGGGAAACGTAAAGGAGGTCTGGTTTGCTGGTTCCCATTCTGACATGTACGTTTATCCGAGCATCATTTAGCATCTGGCTGAGTATGCTTATAGTGGGGGCGGAGTTGTCGACAATGACGAAATGGATAAATTTGGACCTGCACTTCGATGGATGACCTATGAAGCAATGAGACAAGGACTCCAGATGCAGCATTACCAAGGGACGTGGAAAGACCTCAAACTCACGAATTCCTTGACATGGCTGTGGGCCCCATTGGAACTCATTCCCTTTCGGCGACTTTCTTACCAGGATGCAAACAGTTCCACCTATGTGTGAGTGTGCCTACTTCTTACTTTTATGTGATAGGCCTCTCATATCATCCGTAAATAGGCCGCATTTCGGAGCACCTCGTAGAGTACAGCCTGGCCAGCTCGTTCATGAGTCAGCGCTCAAACGAATACGAATGAAAACCAAAGCACCGCCTACTGAGGCATCTGATGTTCCCCTCGGAATGAAGAGAACCATCTCTAGGCTAGGATCAACATTTACCAGATTCTTCCGGCACATTTTTGTCCATACGTCTATTCCAGCCGCTTCCAGTAACAATTCAACCGTGCCGTCGAGTTATCCCCCGAATACTTCGCTTGGAATGGCCAGCATGTCGCGAACCCCTTCCAAATCTTCCAACAGATCGGATATCTACATTCCCTCTGCTCGCCTTCCATCGGGAGAGTTCGATTCATGGAAAACACTGCATACCTCGTTCATGGAGAGTGATGACAAGTCGGTGGCAGGTATTGTTGAGAAGGATCCGTTTGCAACTGCCGAACATGCACTCGATTTACTTCAGAAAGCGTGCCAGAACATTTTGCAAGTTCCAAAAGATCACACAATCGATGATGACAAGTGGGGTGCCTTTGACGTCTCCATGAATATTGTGCGTTCCTTTGTTAGTCATGGTTGGTCTTTCATCCTGTAAAAGAGGTTTTGTCTTTTCCACTAATTGCAAACCTGAATTGTAGACTGGAGGCAGGCCTCTATGGCTGAGGTTCCAAATGCTGCAAATACCCTTCTAACAGGTCTGAAAGTGAACTATCGACATCGTCTCACTATCCCCCCCAAGTCCAAAACACATGTTGTCCTAATCCAAGTCTTGTCATCCTTTCCTCATGAACTGCTGCATTGGAGACGAGGATTTAAGATCACTGAGATCCAGGAATTCATGACACTGCTAAGTGAGGAAGAGAAGCTGAAGCCATGGACGTTGAAACTTTCTAGGATACTCCAAAACTTTGGTAGTCGTAAGCCTTCGATTGTTTTGTATGGATTTCGCTGTATTCACATCTCTTCTCCCAGGGATACTGGAGTCTCGATCCATCGGCGGCTCCGCCCCTTTTGTCTGCTTTTCTACCGTCAAAACAGGCTCAATACTGATGTGCACATCTACGGAATGCGCGGTGTGGGATCATCCGGAGGCGGATCCACCTCACAATATGCTCACTACAGTTTATAAGTTCCCTGAACAGCTGCTTCAGAGGCGGCCTTGGCGCTGGGGATCATCCACTGTGTCCGTCGATGGAGGTCTCATCGCATACGGAATGATAGATCCACATGCGGTTGCAATCATTGACGTTGGGACAGAAACCACTCGTTACCTTAGTCCCTTGGATGGCTCGGAGATTGGGGTCGTTTGCTTCTCACCCGACTCCACTCTCCTCGCATCAGGATCTGAAGAAGGCACAGTGCTATTGTGGAAGGTTCGCTCAAACACCTCGGAGCCACGACAATCTTGTGGACACAGAGACTATATCCGTGCGTTAGCCTTTTCACCCGACAACTCCCATTTGGCATCTGCGTCTGACGATCACACCGTTCGTGTATGGGACGTGAGAGGGGCTGGCCCCCCAATCGTGCTGGAAGGTCACAACAATTATGTGACCTCGGTTGCGTGGAGTCCTTCTGGAAAGCAAATCGCCTCTGGTGGGTGGGATGGTCATATCATCATATGGAATCTCCAGGGGAACAAGATGTTCAACCACTCCTCATCTCAACCCCATATCCGCGCCATCGCATTCTCTCCTGATGGCCGCACACTCGTGTCTGGAAGCTCCGATCGTACGCTTCGGGCTTGGAGTTGCCAGACTCAGAAGCAATTATGGTGCTTCGATACCCAAGATCTGGTTGTGTCTATTGCATTTTCACCTGATGCACCACGTCTGGCCACCGGCGATGCTGGTGGTAGGGTCAGCATTTGGGATGTGGATCTACCTATGAATGAGCCTGATACAGTGGTTCCGTGATTCACCTTTTGGTCATTTTACTTGCAGCCTCTGTAGCTCTTGTTGGGGGTTTCTTTTACTGTATTGAGAGGTAGATGTAACAGAGCTATCGAAGAGACCAGGGGAAACGTAGGAGTGATATTCTGTTTATTGTGCTTGCGTTCACTTTTTTCGAGTTCCCATTCTATATCTAGTTCTTTCGCCATTCATTTGTCTCATTATCATTATTGTACACCTTTAATTTCGGCGATATCGCCTATTCAATAAACTACAGTCACGATGAGGGTGCCCCGCACACTGGATCACGCGCAAATGAGACTAAGTTGCGATTCGGGATGTAAACAAGACTGTGGTTTGCGAAAGGAGTAATATAATGGGTATGGGACTACATAAGTAGAAGACCTACTATCTGCATTTAGTCGTTCAGTCTGATACTCTCGCTCCATGGCGCATCCAAGGTTGCTCCATGTCTTGTTCCCCGTGTTTAACTGACAATTGCCAAGGATGAAGCAGGGACGTGGAAGATGCTGCGCAAATAGGCGATTCTGACAAGCATCCGTGTACGTCTCTTCTTGGAAATCGTACTAAGCTGGAGCCGTAGTGGTAAAGAGTACAGCAGTTGCACTGCGTTGAACGAACCAAGAATAGTCTCGAGTCTCGAGTGGACGAGTGGATAGGGGCTGCATGACAGGTGAAAGATTACGCGTACGTTCCACCGTTTGCGACGGCGACTAAGCACTAGGGCCTGCTTTGTATAAAGGAACTCTCCACTTCTCTAAACCTAGCGCTCGACAATGACTTCTACGCATGCGTTCCAACGATGATCCCGTTGGAGGGACGCTGCATTAGGTATCTGTAGGTGATCCATTTCAACGCTGGCCTGCTTTTTCGCCAGGCATTCTGTCAGTTTCTTCCTCCGTACAACCACGTTGCTCGAGTTTCCTGCGGCCTACTCCTTTCATAGGTAAACATTGTTTTAGGTCGCTCGAGACGTTCATTTCCTTTTGCGAGGGACGTTTCAGGGTGTGATCGGGGGAGAAGCGGTGAAAGAAAGTGAGCAGGTTGCCCCGATGAAGCTCGTTACTAAGACTAGTCTATGTAAGCAGCACGTCAATCTCCCAATCTCCCGTCACCCCTCCTATAATATCTAACACAACTATAAAAAAGACCGTTCCCCTGTTATCCGCCCTTGAACAATGGTAGAGTCTTCGCCTTACCCGCTCCAGCCGCGGGAATGGACTCAACGTCGATCGCCCTAGCCCCTTCAACCATGGATGTACTGTGCATCTCCCAGCGGCATATAGTTCATTCACCTCCCTCCCAGGTCGGCGCCAATGTTCTATTCTCCTCCATCTACGACGGCCCTAGTGGTCTGCAACATCGTATCGATTTGCACCTTAGGGCCATCCCCGGGGCCAAAAACCATTGTTCATTATTCGATCTTCATGGGTGATACTTGGCCTGCCCACCTACGTTCGCTTTGCCTTTCGGTTCACTCTTCAATCGCAATAATGCGAAGTCTACGCCCACTTCGTTCGAATTTCTGGTTCGCAATTAGACAACCCTCGATTGGCATACCCTCACCGCCGTATATCAACGACGATCTCCATGCTCTCCAATCTTCCTATACTTTCGAAAACACCGCTTGGCGTTTTCGCTTACGCCGGCATGCACGAGGCTTGAAGCTGGAAGATCTATCCTTATTGAATGTTAGCTTTGGGCGTAGGTTGAAGATGGGCGGTGTGGCGTTGTAGTGCCAGGGTGGACGATTCTCCCTCCGAGGCGTGATCCTACTGCCTACCCACGACTCCCAACACTTCCATATTCGCTCGCTACATATCACTTAACTTCTCCCATCTTGTGTGATCTCCGACACGACGTTCTTGGTTCTGTTCCTCCTTTAGCTGAAAATACAATCGAATCCTGATGTAGCGACTAGACTGGATGATAGAATACCGCCTCAGAGATTCGTCAAATCATATCGCACTCTATCGCCTACGCAAACGTGCTTTATCCACTGAGTCGCCGGTCCACCTTCGATCAAACCCATTCACCTCTGCCCTCGACTCCGACGATATATCCTATATTCAACATCTGTCCTCTATTCCAACTTCTTTAAATGCACACAACATGTAGGGAGCATATTCCGGCTTGGCGATGGCAACAGTTCAGGCAAATTCTCTCATTGTCTTTGCTGGGAGGACAGCCTTGTCATCCGTATACAAAGGAGATTTGGTCACGACGCTCGTTATTGCTCAGCTTCTTTTTTCTGCTGATGTTCAGTTCGACGCCTAGCTCGACATCTCTACCTGTGCCTTTTCGCTACTGAACAACCTGGCGACAGCCTCTCCGACAACGCGTGGGTCGGTGACAGGAAATACCGCTTGCTCCGCCGTATGCTACGTGGAATACTAGCGCTGATTATGAGGTGCTTTTAATCGTCCTTGTCCCAAAACATGACGATCTTTCTGGTTGTAATTAGCATCCGCCAGAGTTGATGTCGGAGGCTAGGCTGCTTTTGTTTTATTACTACACCTATGGCTTCCTATCCTCGTTTCTTTACGTTCCACGGTGGTAAATGTGGGCAATCGTGCAACCAGCTTTCAGAGCCCCCCCGATGTATCTTCTGAGTTGCCATCCAACCGTTTGCACCCGGTTCCCGGGCGGCATCGGCACTTTGATGCTGACCTTTCGTCGACCTCGTCACCTTTTCACCTCTTGTCTTCCTTCATTCAGTCCGTGTTGCCTTACCTTACTGCTCTCTTCGATACCGTGCGGATATCATCTGTCTCTTGCCTCTTGAATTTCATATGTTGAGCGTCTTTCTTCTCAATTAGCTTCCCCCAGACCCTATCACATCACTCGTCTCTCTCTCACCTTCTCAGCCCCCAGTGTTGATCATACTGTCCTATGTCTCCTCAAGGCCCCTGTAGTTTCCATCTCGTTGTGTGTGCATCGTGCATTCGTCCACTCATATTCGGCGTTTGGACCGTCCTCTCATGGAAGGCTGTGCAACACCTGTTTTACTCGTGCTTCATTGATTCTTCGTTTCTCACTCGTTATCACTCTTCTTCTGGGTATGTCCGCCTTTCTTCGGGGCCTTTCAATTGATGGGATCTATTACCCTAGATCAAAAGCGACGTGACATACCCCCTTCGAAGCCTATGCCTTTGATGAGAGTAAGCTGCCCTCCTTTCCCTTGAGTATTCTTGTAATTGCGCTCACACGACTCTCCTTGGGATAGTGGAATAAGCCGCACGCTGCCAAATCGTAGAAATGTGCCCCACACTTCGAGCATGGATGAGCTTTGCCCCCCGGATCCCAACGTTCAACGTTCAACCCTTATCGAGACTCCTAGAGCCCCTGTATCATGCGCTCGGACGTTTCCCCTTTACGTCAGCATGGTTTGAGAGCGAGGATCGTTCACCTCCACCATCGACGTCGTCAACATTGCCTCCGTATTTGCTGATTCTCTGACAAAACCTTTAGCCAATACTCCCGCATGTAAGTTTGTACCGATACTGATCAACAATCTGACGAATACCTCCCCGATTCCCCGTGGTGATTTGGAATTATGTAATGGGCACTACTAAGAATCCTAGCTTGGAGGAATGCTCCAGGAATCCGAGTGGCAAGAACCTGCGTTGACCAGACTAGAGTACACGAAAGGCTGGGAAACGCGACAAGTACACTACGGAGACAGCCGGAAACGCGTAGTCACGAGATACAGGAGAGTCCGTAGGTAAACTACAAGCATACAAGCATAGACGAAGCGCAGGAGAATACATGAAAGCATAGATGCTACCTAGAATGGCCGTGAGGTACGTACTGTGTGCTAGAATGACCGTGGTCCGAAGACCTGACCCTCACATCATCCCCCCTTTAAGGGAGACAACATGACGCGACGAGCCTTTTACAGCTCGGGATCATAACGCGTGGGAGGCCGGGAGACTCTACCAAGACGGGTAGTAGTCTGCGGCGGAGGTGCGTACTCAGATCTCAATCTCTGACGTACGACCGGAGGAGAGGCAGGACGGGCAGGGCGCGGAGGAGGCACGGGCAGGGCAGGACGAGGAGTGGCAGCGGCGGCGAGCGGGATCGAGGTAACGGGACCTGTGAGGGAAAGGTCTGAGGTTAGTTCATAATCAGGGTCATAGGTACGAGCGGATAGTTCTGTAAGTAAGGTGCGAGGATCATAAGTAAGGTTTAAGGCTGAATAATGAGGGTGTGGGAAGTGTGGATGTCTACGGTGAAAACGGTCAAGAGCTTCGTTAAAAGTGGTGGGGATATCTGAAAGAGGAATCCAAGAGTTTTCGGACTCGGGTTGGTCTTTCCAACGCACGAGATACTCATAACGATGACCAATTTTGCGACATTCAAGGAAGGAGTCAATGGAAAGGGGAGTTTCGGCGAGCGCAAAAGGCTCAGGGTTGGCATGGGTGTGGAAAAGAGAAGGGTCTTTGTAAGGCTCGAGAAGCGAAACATTAAAAACGGGGTAAAGACGGGATAAATCGTGAGGAAGGTCAAGTAAATAAGCGGATTGGTGGACTTTGGAAAGGATGGGATAAGGACCGAGACGACGATGGTCGAGTTTATCCGAAGGGCGAGTAGTCTTGATGTTTCGGCGCAGTAACCAGACTAATTGGTCAGGTTTAAAGTCTGGCGCCGGAAGACGACCTTGGTTGTAATAAAAGGCTTGCTGGGACTGCGCGTGCTCGAGCTCAGCATGGAGTTCAGCGTGGATGTGCGCGAGACGGTTAGCCAAGTCGTCGGCAGCAGGGACAGTGTGTAGTTCCGAGAGTTTCGGCTCGAACTTAGGATGGAAGGCGTAATTTGCGAAGAAGGGAGTGGTATTGGTGGAGGAATTGATGAGATTATTGAATGCGAACTCGGCGAGAGGGAGGTAGTCAACCCAATCATCTTGCTGATAAGAGCAGTAGGCGCGGAGGTAGGTCTCGAGTGTTTGGTTGGTGCACTCGGTGAGACCGTCCGTTTGGGGGTGGTAAGCAGAAGATGATTTGATCTTGATCCCGACGAGGTTGCAGAAAGCTGTAAAGAACTTGGAGACAAAGACAGAACCACGATCGGAAATGATGGAGGAAGGGAGACCATGGTAACGAAAAATGCGGTCTAAAAATAACCAAGCAAGATCAGGTGAAGTGATGGTTTCAGAACAAGGAATAAAGTGTGCCGCGCGTGTAAAACGATCACAAACGACAAGAATAGAATCATAGTTATGAGAAAGAGGGAGTTTGACAATGAAATCCATGGAAATGGAGTCCCAAGGGTGATAAGGAATATCTAAAGGTTGAAGAAGACCAAAAGGTTTGTGACGAGGGGTTTTGATGCGAGCGCAAGTGTCGCAAGCATTAACATAATTCCGAATGAAAGTTGTCATACCAGGCCAAGAGTAATCGCGAGAAACGAGATTAATAGTGCGGTGACGACCGGGGTGACCAGCAATAAGGGAATCATGACGTATACGAAGAATATCCAAACGAAGAGAAGGAGGAACATAAAGACGACCTTTGTGAAAAACAAGGCCGGCTTCGGAGCGGAAATCCGAGTCGCTGTTGAGAATTGCTTCTCGCCAAACGGTGTCGCGCTGGTAAGCCCTTTTGAACTTAGCCAGGAGATCGGAATTGTCAATGGCAAGAGTGGTGATGGCGGAAATCGTCGGAAGCGAAGGGGGATTTGTCGCAGATGGAGGAAGTTGGTGGATATTTTGTATATGCTTGGGTGAGAGGAGGACTTGGTGCTGAGCGTCGAGATGCTCATCCCCCCTTTTAAGCTCGAAATCCGGGCGTCGCGACAAGGCATCAGCAACATTTGTTGACCCAGGAGCCCATTGTAACCTAAAGTCAAAATCAGCCAGAAACATCGCCCAACGCGCCTGACGACGGTTGAGGATACGAGAGGACATGAAGTATTCCAAATTTTTATGATCACAGATGACATCAATTGGGTGCGGAGACCCCAACGTCCAAGCCCGCATATCACGAAAAGAATCGACGATAGCTAGAAGCTCTTTATCATGGACGTCGTAATTGATTTCAGCTGGGGCCATTTTCCGAGAAAAGAAAGCTACTGGATGCAGCTCACCGCTATCATCGGGTTGTTGTAAAACACCCGAGATGGCGTAGTCTGACGCATCGGTCGCAAGGGTAAGGGGAAGGGAAGGGTTAAAATGACGAAGAACGGGGGCAGAAAGAAACATGGATTTGAGCTGAGCAAACGCGTTGCGCGCTGCATCAGACCAAATCCACTCAGAAGTGTGTTTCGTAAGGTCAGTAAGAGGAATGGTGATGCGCGAATAAGCAGAAATGAAACGACGATAAAAGTTTGTAAAACCAAGAAAAGATTGAAGCTGTTTGACCTTTGTTGGCTCTGGCCATTGCGAAATCGCGTCAAGCTTCTTCGGGTTCATCTTAATGCCTTCAGCACTGATGATATACCCTAGATACTCGACTTCGGACTTGTCGAATTCGCATTTTTTGGCATTGGCGCAGAGTTGAGCATCACAGAGGCGGTCGAGAACCATGCCAACGTGCCGGTCATGCTCTTCTTGATTCCTAGAAAAGATTAGTATATCATCCAAATAAACAACGCAAATGATATCAAGAACATCTCGAAGAACATCCTGAATGAAAGCCTGAAAAGCGGCGGGGGCGTTCATAAGACCATAAGGAACAACCAGATGCTCAAAAAGACCAAGGTGCGTGCGGAAAGCAGTCTTCCACTCGTCGCCTTCCTTGATACGCAAGTGACTGTAGGCGCTTTTGAGGTCGAGGACCGTGAAGACAGAGCAGCCTTGGACACGATCAAGCAAGTCCGAGACCAAGGGCAGAGGATACCGGTTTTTGCGAGTAATAGCGTTGAGACCCCGAAAGTCGACACAGAGACGAATCTCTCCAGTCTTCTTTCTGGTGAAGAGAACAGGAGCGCCGGCCGATGATGAAGAACGACGAATGTGGCCGCGCTTGAGGTTAGAGTTGACGTACTCAGCGACGGCTTCATGTTCGGTTGGTGTGAGGCGATAGAGCGGACCGAAGGGTGGAGATTTCCCTTCTTCAAGCTCAATATCGATGTTGTATGGCCTATGTTCAGGTAAACGCTCGAATTCGGCGGGGTTAAACACAGTATCTGCCCAAGGCCAGTACTTCCTGGGGATTGAGGACCGATAATCTTCAGGATCTGGAGGTTTTGGTGGGGGAGAATCAGAGTCGGGAGGTTTGGGAGGGGGAGGGAAGGTAGAAGTTGAGTTTACGTAGGTAGCCGAGGTATTATCGAAAAACCGGAGGTAACAGACTTCCTCGCCTCGTTTTGCGAGACGAGAAAACCTCCTAGCACTCAGGACTTTGACATCCGGTGCTGGGGGAGGTGAATCTAGAAACGGTTTAGCAATAACAATGGGAGAAAAAGCATGAGCATGTCCACTAGCCGCACGAAGCGAAGCTAGGAACGAAACTCGAGGTGGAGGAGGAGGAGGAGAAACCGAAATAGACTGGTTAGAAAGCCAGATGCGACTGGTGAGACCAAAGCCAATGCCAATCGAAGAAAGAGAAGTGGGGCCGGTAGCTTCAATGCGTGGACCATAGCCCTTCGCAAAGACCGTCCGAGGAGAGTCTAGCCCACAGCAGCTGAGGGTAAGAGACCCTTCAGCCCAGTTGATATAGGGATTATGGCATTCGAGCCAATCTAGACCTAAGATAATTGGATAAGCCACGGAGACAACAGCTAATGTTATCATCTCCGAGTGCGAGCCTATAGTTAAGTGATTAAGAACCTCTTGGGTGATCAAGCCAGAGGCGATAGGACGGTCATCAACCGCCATTATTGGTACAGGCACGTCCTTAAGACGGCGCGAGAGAGAGTGACGAGACGCGAAAGAATCAGAAATACAAGAAGCAGTCGCGCCGCAATCGACCATAGCAAAAGTCAGAATGGGCGGACGACGAGGAAAAGATAATTTAACAGAGATGAAAAAATGGCCAGAAGAGAGAGTAGGGGAGAAGGAAGTTGAATGGATAAATTTCGGAGCAGGGAAATGAAAGGAAAACAAACCAGAGGTACTGCGAACAGCACCAGTGGGCCCCGATTCCCCTCTAAGAGCTGGTGGATGCGTCCCGTTAACATCAACCGAAGGCCCAGGGACTGAAGAACCTTCGGTTAGGCTTTTCCCTGCTGGGAAGAGCCACCGGCAGCCTTCTTCGCGAACTCGATTGTTCGCTTCCTCACTTCGGGCGACATATTTGGACAATTAACTTTGTCATGCTTACCTTTGCCACAATAGGCACACAACCCCTCGTCGCGGCGCCGTTTCGCTTCCTCTGGAGTGAGGCGCTTGAAACGCGGACGGGTAGTGCGCGTGGCATCTATTTCCATAGGTTCGCCAGGTGGTAAAGTCGAGGTCGAGGCGGTAGGCTGGGATGTCCAGGTGTGAGTCGAAGTCGAAGTCGAGGTCGAGGTTGAGGGCTGATGAGAGTTGTTTGAACGGCCTTTCATCTTCTTGGTTTGCCGTTCGTCATTTTCATGTTCACGGCGGACGTTGTCGAGCTTTTCAGCAAGGTCGGCATATTCCTTGAAGGTCGAGGGTCGCTCTCCGCGGTAGAGCATCATGTTGGAGATTTCTGACTTGAGACCGCGGCGGAAATATGTAATCAAAATGTTGTCAGTAAGGTTAACAAAAGGAATCGGCTCGACGAATCGAGCACGGTACGCAGCTACAGTGCTGGTCTGCGTCAACTCTTCGATCTTGCGAAGAGCTGTACCCGCTACATCAGGGTCACCGAAATGATTCCTAAATTCGTTAGTGAACGCGTCGTAATCATGTAAAATGTGTTGTTTAGAAGGATCGCTTAAAAGGGAACTATACCATATCTTCGGGGTTCCTTCAGCCAACCAAAACGCGAAGAACGCGGTCTTGTGGTAGTCGGTTGGGAGCGTGTTCGCGTTTAGGAAGATAGCATTACGCATATCAACCAGAAACCCGTTGACGGCACCGGCTTTTCCGGTAAACTTCTCCGGATTGAGGTATTTCGGCGTTCCTTGAGCTTGAACACCTTAGGCTGCCACTTTTCTGGTACCAATAGATGTAATATATAAGTGTCGAATAATACCTCTATTGGTGGGTCAGATCCTGGGCTGCGCCCGGGGCCTTGGGCATGCCCGAGAGGGTTGGGCGTGCCCAAGATGTCACATACAGAGTGACAGCTGTGGGCATGTCCGTGGGTGAATTTGGGCCCAAAGCGGGCTATATATGGAATGTATGGGCATGCCCGAATGCATTTATATTACTGATTATGGGTAGGGATTAGGCATGCCCAGGGGTAATTGGGGCATGTGGTGGTAGGTTTGGGGGCAATAGTAGGGGGATATGGGGGTACTTTGGGCATGCCCGGAGGAATTTTGGACGAAATTTTCAATGGATTGGGGGCTGTGCGTGGGTATGAAAGGGTCAATTGTGGGCATGCCCGGGGTGTAATTGAGACTTGACTTTGGGTAGGTGCTAGGTAGTATACTAGGATAAAAGGGGGGTATTTTGGGCATGCCCAAGGGGTAACTGACACCGGTATACAGTGATATAGATAGGGGGTGGTACCTTCGGCCGGTACATAGGGACTCACCCTTCTCTACTCCTCATCGGTCATATCCCACACACCTACTCTGTCTGCATGCATACTACTTCAGTAGGTGTATTTATCAGCTGTCTCACAGCATCTTCCACCCACTTGTGGATTTTGGTAATGATCTTAATTGGATTGAACATGGTCTGGTTAAGTCTGGTAGATGGTTCAGTTGGTGATGATGTTGTGAATGTACTTGTCTAATTCAATGTGTTACAAGAGAGGTGTCAATCAGCTCTGGGCATGCCCAGAGTACAAATACTTGAGACTTGGGCATGCCCAAGGTCTATTTCCTACATGACAATTTGTTTTCATGCCAAGTTATACAGACATATCAAAGATGTTTATGTGTATGTCCACATGGTTAACCCCTCAGGGGGAGTATTATCTGACCTGTACCTTCTATTTGACTTTGTATGTCCGGGTTGGAATTAGTGGGCGGGCATGCCCAGAATGCAAATACTGGAGACTCGGGCATGCCCAGGCACTATTTGCATACTGTTCGGGCATGCCCAGAGTGCAAATACTGGAGACTTGGGCATGCCCAGGCACTATTTCCCACAGTACATTTTGTTTTGATTACAAGTTATACAGAAACATCAAAGATGTTTATGTGTATGTCCACATGTTCAAACTACTCAGGGGAAGTATTCTTAGACACGTACCTTCTATTTGACTTTGTATGTTCAGGTTGAAATTAGTGGGCGGGCATGCCCAGAATGCAAATACCAGAGACTTGGGCACGCCCGGAGACTATTTGTGCACTGTTCGGGCATGCCCAGAGTGCAAATACTAGAGACTTGGGCACGCCCGGAGACTATTTGTGCACTGTTCGGGCATGCCCAGAGTGCAAATACTAGAGACTTGGGCACGCCCGGAGACTATTTGTGCACTGTTCGGGCATGCCCAGAGTGCAAATACTAGAGACTTGGGCACGCCCGGAGACTATTTGTGCACTGTTCGGGCACGCCCAGATCATAATCTTAAACTTAAGCAATGAAAAGAATGGCTTTTATAGATATATTGAAAATGTCTCTAAGATAAAGGCATAACAAAACAATGCTAACTACTATGACTCATCAGATGGAGAATTGGCCCAAGACATCTCTCGAGCATCCTTCAGTCTACCGTCTGACCCAACAGCATGTCCTTCCAGGATTGGTAAACAAGAATGGGGGGAGGGACTTGCTACAGTTTGCCCTTCTTCTAGTAAAGGTGAATGGTGAAGATGTGAAGGGCCAGCCTTAGGTTGGGTTGCAATCGGTCGAGGATGAGGGCGATTGGAAATAGAATCAGGGGGAGGTGAGGGAGATTGAGGAGACTCAAAATCTAGTTGTTGAGTAATAATGCGAGGGAGAGGCCGAGGGCGAGGACGGACTGGTGAAGCAGCAGGAGAACCAGGAGGTGAAGGAGATGGAGATGGAGCAGACACAACAGGCTTGGACACCGACTTTCCCTTGCCTCGTTTCCTTTCATACCTCTCCTTCGCATCTGTAAACACTTTAATTGGATATGTCGACACTGTTACCAAAGCAACTTCCTCCACATCCCGGTCTCTATCACCATCCATGTTGGCCAGTGTGACTAAGGGAACATTCCCACGACGGTGAGGGGGTAACTGTCTTTCCTCTAATAAATATTGAGCAACAAATCACTTCAAAGAACAATAGCAACTTACCAGCTGTCCAACTGACAATCTGGACCACATCATTCAATGCTGACCAGTCAATATCCCGACTCTTGGTTTTATAACGGTAGCGACTGGCAAATGACTTGTAAGTGTCAATTATCTCTGGCAAATACGTGGGATCTGCAGGGGCATCAGATGGGGGTTTCGCTACCTTCCAAAAGGTACGGTG
Organism: Pleurotus citrinopileatus; assembly: GCA_017312325.1. Taxonomy (NCBI): domain Eukaryota; kingdom Fungi; phylum Basidiomycota; class Agaricomycetes; order Agaricales; family Pleurotaceae; genus Pleurotus; species Pleurotus citrinopileatus. The sequence goes on from BHFW01000036.1 coordinate 4,564,011, forward strand.
GTCAAAAGCAGGTCCAGGAAACTTCTCTTTCGAGGGCCAGCCAATAATGCGGAGCTCATGGGCATAAGCAAATTTTGGCCACTGCTTCCACTGCATACTTGATGGTTGGGACTTACGCCCCTCAGGCTCATGACGAGCATCAAGAATAAATACTAGAGAAAGATAAGTACATGATTCAAAACAAGTTTAGAGATCAACTTACAGATTTGCGATAGAAATATTGTGCTAATCAAGCTACGGATATGATCCCTTTCATCTTCGCCAGTAGGGAGGTTAAAGTCGATACCAAAAATGTAGCCATGAAGGCCATCAGCACTTGGGGCATAGTCATCCAGCCCTTGGTTATTCTCATATCCACTGGTAAATCATCAGTAGCTATACTATTAGATCAAGTTGAATAACTTACACAATATAGGCCTCCATGGACTCAACAAAACGCTTCAATGATGGTGGCTTGTCATTCTCAATGATGTAGTCGGTGGCGGGGCTTCCCGAAACAAACCGATTAAGGGGTCGGCCAACCTTGTTTGTTGCGCGGCTTATCAAGACACTAACAACATGGATTTGTTGGTCTTCCCATATACCCTTAGCCTATGAGAACACAATTGACAAGATGTTAACAGGACTGGATGAGCAACTTACAATGCGGGAAAGTTGAACACTGGTCTTCTTCATCTGCGAATCAAATGATCCTTCTTCCTTGATCCAATTGATAGCATCAAGATGGTTGCTAGCATATGCCTCCCGAGCAGCAGCAACATGCACCTTATACTCCTCTTCAGGAAGGGCCTTGATCCGAGCCCATTCCTCCTTGAAGTCCTGCCCCGAGTATGTCTTATCCTTGCCTACAAGTATATAAGTACAACACTCAAGGCAAAGACTAGAGGTTAACTTACCTAGAGACTTGGAGTATGCGTGAAGACAGGCATTGCGGTCATTAAGTGGGCGGCGTTGAGCAATAGAATTGATATGCGCAAGGAGCGTCCGAGGCGACTTGTCACATTCCTGGGCAAGTGCATCTACCTCCGCCTTGTACGCACTCTCCGCAATCTTCAGGCGACGAACAATATCATGCGGGATGGGTCCACGTGAGTGCTTTGACTTAGCAGCATCACGAGTATCACCATTGTCATCTTCATCATCATCAGCAGCACTATCTACCCCATCACCACCTTCATTGTTGTTGGGCGAGGGTGCATGATCATAGTCTGAACCATCAGCATCGGAACGAGGAGAGGATGGGCGAGGTTGGTGTTGAAGACGTTGAAGACCAGCAACCTTGGCTTTACGAGGGGCAAGGACAGGAGGGGGTGAAGGGAGGGGGGACATTCGAAGCAATGGACCTGCCTCTTTCTCGAATCGGTCAAACGCGGTCTGCTCAGTAGTGGGAGAGGCCGCAGGAGAATGAGAGGGCAGCAAACGAGTATCAACTGATAACACATTCGCACGCTGTGATCGACTGATCTCCAGCGGAGGAGGGGATGCTGGTGGTGGAATAGCAGAGCGTGGTTTTGGCTTCGCAGGAGAAGCCGCGACATCAGCAAAGGACTTGGAGAGGGGAGCAGCAGGGCCAGCCTTGGCATTCACCACAGTAGTGGCTGCGGAATGTGACGGCAAGGCAGACGGCCCCGGAGACTTCCGCCGAGCTTTCTTCTACAAAACAGGGAATGAGAACGACGGAATAAACAGAACTATTACTACACACCTTGGCAGGTTCCATAGCAAAACCCTCCTTATTGCTACCCTCGCTCGGTACATCCAATCGCGAGCGCCGTGTAGCTCGGGGTGGCCCAATCTTCATTGCCTGAAAAGGATGGGTAACCGTTGCTTATGCTAGTGAACCATTAAGAGTTACCTCGTTTGTCCCATCAGCATGGGCCGCTGCAGGGCTCTCTTTCTCTTTTTCTTTACGAACTCGCTTTGTCTTCGTTTGCTGACCGGCTGTGTCCTGGATATCAACATATGATTAGTAGAGCAGCGCAATAACAAGTTGACAACATACCTCTGTTGGTGCCTCATCATCATGCTCGAGAGGAGGCTGTCGACGTGAACCTGCTCCGCGTTTCTTGGGCATAACAGTGTACTCCTGTGGCAGAGGAACAGCCTCAGAAAAGATGAGAATATGAACGGAAAAAAGAAAAACATAAACATACATCTTTCGAAGCTTTGGTTTGAGCGCGAGTACGCGTGCGAGGGGGTAACTACAAGCTTGGGGTTAATAATGGGAGGCAAGGGATAAGGGGAAGGCTTACCACTTCTTCATCACTGACAGCAGCCACAAACGGCCGCTTCGCAGCACGGGTGTCAGCGCGGGTGGATGAGGCTGCTTTGCGAGCTTTAGGAGGCATTGCGGCGAAGAGAATTTCGAAGGGGAAAGGTTGAGGTGGAAGAGGCAGGGGCAAGAGGGGGAAAGGCTGCAAGAGGGGAATCGCTACTAAGAACAGGCAAGGTTTATTAGTCAAAAAAGCGCGGATATATCTTGTCCTTAATAGTACTAGCATCGGGGAGTAAATGTGTCATATTGTGACGAAACAAGTATATGGAGACAACAAAAAAACAAAAGAAACAACACCGGAAGAAATACATTACATGTCTAACGCGTATAGCGAGGGAGGAGAGTAGCACGCCCAAAGCGTTCGAAAAATGACTGAGTATAGAAACGCGCACACCTTTCCTCCAAATTCAACAGCTTCATATCCCCCTCTGCACCAGATGTGAGTAGATCAACTATCTCCGAATCAATCCCTTGCCACGAGCTCATGATGGTTGCAAGCTTCAAGATCGCCCCGCGACGTTGTTCTATGGAGATAGCTGTCAGGCCACTTCGGGTGTTGTCAGGGACGACGTGGGTCCAATGCTGGCCAGACGGCGAAAAAAGCGTATCAACGTATGTGGAGCGCGACTTGCGTTCCTCGGTCCACTGCGACAAAGTCTTCTTGCCACCACTCACATGCATGTGCGCATCGAGGTCATGGAAGTCTACACGCCATCCAAGCTCACCAACCTCCCAGATAATTTGACGCGCCAGATCAACCGACGGAAGGGCGGTTGGCAAGACATTGGTGCCTAGAAATGATGCAGACAACGAGGAAGGCAGGGGGAGCTTGGCCTGTAATGATCGAGCCTTAATAAACCCTGCTGCCCCAACGAGCTGGAGTCCAGCCTTGGACATGGGTGCCTCGTTCACTTTCTGCCAGTCAATTCGATCATATTGAAGACCGTCCTTCCAAGCCTTGCGAGACATCTTGAGGTGGCGGGATGAGTGTAAGTCATGCGCAACAGCCACAACGGCGGGTTTAATGTTGAGCCAAGACACATAGCAACCGGCGAGTTTCTTGATGTTGGCGCCTTCGGAGGGAATAAAAACTGTTGGCGGCGGAAATACAAAGCCGCGGTCGTCCTCGCTTAGGTCGTGATGTAAGGAGACATCAAGCTTCACAGCTTTGAGGGCATCGGACCAGACCGTTGGGGTTGCAGGCATGTACTCAGAGATGACGGGGTGAAAGGAAAAGGGATCAACATAACGCTGCGTGCCGTCAGGTTTGCTCGACTTGTGCAAATGTTTACCCTCCTTGGAGGGACCGTCCTTAGCAGTAGTACCTTCATGCCTGGCAACCTTGGATGAGGGGCCTGCTTCGGCATTGCTGTCGATTAGCCGTTTAGTTGCGGGACGGTTGAGAGTCTCCCTGGGGGTTGATATAGACGAGACAGGGTTGGAGCCGCTAGCGATTTGAGAAAAGTAGTTGGCGGCATACTTCATGAGGGAAGAGAACTTCCTCGGATCAGAGGATTCGCCGTAGAAGATTGGGGTTTGGTCAGGACGCAACGGGGTGATGGTGATGATGTTGGGATCAGGCGGGGTGAACTGAACTAATGAATCGATGCGGATATTGTTGAACGACGAGATCTCCCGAATCAACCAGACAGGGATCGACCTGAATGCAAGCTTGCGAGCAACGTCGATATCGAAGGTGAAGGCACCGACGAAATTCCCAGCGGGAGGTATGGAGGCAGGAAGGGGCGCCGTGTTGCCCTTAACCTGCGTAGCATATGAGACAAGAGCGATAAGCTCTTTGCAGCGACGTTGAAACTCTTTCACAAAAAGACAAGCGATGTGGAAAGTGCATGGGAAGGAATCGATACGACGCATCCAGTCGTTGGTTGCATCACAGAGGTGGACGAGACGATCTCGAGGATAAGCGGAAACAACGCTAGGTTGGTCCCACCGTTGGGTAACGACACCGCGGACTGAATCTCCCAGAGCGCGTAGTAGATCTCGTTGTGACTTTGAGATCAGCCCAGGGTGGTTCAAGAGATTGGTGCCACCTTCCGTAAGCTCGAAATCGTCAATGGTTGGTGACCACCAAAGTACAGCGAGATCCTCGCCCCTGGACGGAACACAGCAGAAGTGAGGATAATCGGGACAGTATTGCTGTGGCCATTGATACGGATCATCAACGCCAAACCCGCCATCACTGCAGTGGAAGATAGGTCGAAGATTGCCAATTGGGGGGGTAGGGATGTAGCCGGAATTTGGTGAAGTTATGTAGTACTTATTGTCGAGTAGTTGACCTACACATCCCTCCCATTCATTACAAGCTGTACATGAAGTTAGAAAGGCAACCCCACAAATGAGAGAAGATACGTACGCGTTTCGGGGTTCCCTTTCTTTGCCAGGAGTAAGCGAGGATGTGCGACGATGTTGTCAACGAATTTGCCTAAGTAACTAATCAACAGGTGCCTTGATATTGAGATCCGAGACATGAACTTACGACTTCCAGACATGGCAAACAATCAACAGTTGGAGACAACGGGATGGACAGACGTCAATGAACGATCAACGCAGATCGCCACCGGTGTGTTGCTAGGCGTAGCGATGCGCGTGGATAAGGGATCCAAAATCGATATCGTGAACAACTGTTCACCGATATCCGGCCGTGAACAACTGTTCTCCGGCGAGAATCCGACAGGTACGTGGAACGAACGCTATGTATGAGGGATTAGTTGAAGTGAATGGGTGATGTGAACTAAAGGCATACGTACATGACAGGGAATGCTGCTTTCAGGGAGAATGGTGGGAGAATGGTAAACAACAGGGCGAACAGGCGTTAGCGGGAACGATCGCGAAAGATCAAGCAAGATCGCACCTTGGGATGGAGATCCTATACGTCGCCACAGCCCAATCACAGCAGCAGGTGCATCAGCGTGGTGGAATCGAAGGCGATATGGGAGAGATATGGTCGAGGAGGTGGTGAAACGTGAGAGAAACGTTAGCGAAAACGATCCAACGAAATCCAAAACAATCTTACCTGGCAATGCGTGCGTACGCAACGCGTGCGTAAACACCACGTCCACCACGAGAAAGCGACACGGAAGAAAGCGGGGGAGATCCACAGGAAGAGGTCGGCAGATACCCCTCAGACAACGTGAACAGCTGTTCTCCGCGTCCGTCCGTGAACGACTGTTCTCCGGTACAGGGAAACTGGGGGAAAGGGAAGAAGGGCTTGAGGCCTTGAGGTCAGAAGGGAGATGGGTGTCGTAGTGGGTGATGGGAGGTGAAGAAGAAAGAAAGTGTTTGTGACGTGGCGGGCATGCCCACGGTTTGTTTGGCACCAACGGGCGCTCTTGACTTGACGCCCAGATCACGAGGCTCAGTGGGCGTCAAGTGCGGGTTCAAACTCCGCTTCAACGTCCGATGCTGTTAAGACGCGTTGTGCCCCCCAATTTCTCTCCTCCCACCACCATCTCCTCCCCCCTTGTTCCTCGACGCTGGAGAACAGTAGTTCACAGCGCGGAGGCGTGTTATCAGTTGATACGCGTCTTTCCTTGGAGCTTGTCTCACTCACCTCGCGTGGTTTCCTTCTCAATGTCGCGTCTCTCAATTGCGAAGGTGAGCACGCTCTCGTTCCGTTCGCCTTTATTTGCACTTACTAACCTATCTTTTTTTCTATTTCGACGCCTACCGTTGCCGTGCACACGTGTCCTGTCAGGTAAGTATTGTTTTTTCAAGATATGTATCTCACTAACGAACGTGTTTTTGGTTGTTCACATTCGCTTTTGGTTCGCATCTATCGGACGTCGTGTCTAGGTATGTATCGCCTCACCCATTATCTCAATTAAAGCTAAGTACACTTTCTAGGCTGCCAAATCCCAGGCTAGTCGTCGAGCCTCCCACACCCGCGATGCACTCGGTATCATGCCCAAGACGGATCATCATCGTTCTCGCCACACTAGGATATACCCCGAAGCCCATCTGCATAGTGGCATTGTGGTGGCTCTCCCCACTCCGAGAGTTCGCCCGGCTACTCCGCCTCCTCCTGTTACTCCCGGCAATGACCACGGACATGATCTCGACGAAGCGCGTGGCATGTCGCCCGAATTTCCCTCTCTCAGTCGTCATCGTCGCCGTAGGAATCGCCAGTGGCGGGCATGGTTAGATGAAGTCATCCCCTCCCTCATAACACCCTACTTCGAGCTCCTGCGCCGGACGAAGTCCCTTCGGCTTGGGAATTCTGTCAATGGCAGTGCGCAGACTTGTAGTTGTAACGCTTCGGGGTCAGTGTGTATCCTTGTCGTGCGCATGAACGGTGAGACTTTTTTTGTTTTGAGAGTTGTCATTGACATATCAACCCTGTAGTCATTGAGAAGATTCTTCTCAATCTGTGCTCCTGTATGTCCGCTGCTCACAAGCTTGTCAGTATGGGTCTATTCCCGTGTGCGCCGTTCCGGCCATCCCTTGCTGTCGATATTGCCCTCCTTCAGTTTGTCTCGGAGCTTTTTGTTAATTTGGCACCAAACACCACTGCCTGGTGTCGTGCGCTTGAGTCCTTTCTTCATCACCGTGGTTATCAGCTTCAGGGAGAGGTATGCAGTTTCTTGTGTCTTGTTGTGTGCGCGCTGACATCATTGTGCAAGGACCCTCTTCGACGTCGATTTGGCAATGCTCTGCAGTTCTTCAACTGTTTGGAAGTACAGTGTGAAGCAGCTGTTGAAGCTGCTCTTCATCCTCCATTGCCCCAGACTTTGTTGTCGGTACCCCTCGGTGAATCTGTTGATGGTTAGTTTTTCTTTCTCCTGGTGTATGATATTCTGGATGCTCACTGTTGTACATAGATGTTGATGGCGAGGTTTCACTCCCCTTTGGCCCCCCACCCCCTCTTGATACTCCAAGTAATTATCTTCAGAGCCGTTGCCCCGTTTGTTTTGGTGGTACAAATAGCCGCCCGTCGCCAACGAGGTATGTTCTATTGTTTGTATTTCTGGCCCTGGTACTCATGTCAGTCAGTCCGCATGTCCTTGTATGTTTAGATGCATGCTTCACTCAGAAGCGTCGCCATCAAGAGCATGATCCTCCGCTTAATCACCCATCCACTGTGTTCCTATCTGATGTCCAGGCTCGTTGTATGGAAGCGTACGTCGAGAACATTCGAAGTTCGACATCGCGGAAGCGTCCGAGGCCAAGTGATGATGCTGAAAGTGACGATGAAGATTCCATTGAGCCTGGCCTTCCCATCCCTAACTCTGTCCTTGCTGGTTGCGAGAAGAGCTTCACCGCTGCCGATGATACACGACAGAAGGCTAGCTCGCAGTTCTTTGACACTACTGCTCTCATGGGGCTACTTTGCCGCCATGATCGAGTTTTATGGCTTGTCAACATGTCCTCCTCGGGAGAAAAGCAGCACTATACACTTCTTTTGCTGGAGACACTGTTCCAACATATCCCTGTTACATATCATGTCGGTGTCCTTTACGATATCGGATGTCAACTCCACCGTAGTTGTGTCAAGTATGGGTTTCTTGGTCGCTATTTGTCACGTATATCATTCGGAATATCAATCTTTCATGCCTTTGGACATCAGTGGCCATGTCAGATCATGTATCATCCACGCAAGGTTGTGGGCTTCGGGTTGACAGATGGTGAGGGATGTGAACGATTTTGGTACTCGATCAGTGGGCTTATAGGGTGCCTTAGAGTTTCAGGAGTAAGTATCTCAGCTGGTATATTTGTTGTTATTTGCTTATATATGTTAGCATCACCGCCGTATGTTTGTGCTGGATACTCAGATTCATCATGACTCGGAAATGAATCTCCTTCACATGGGCAAGTGGCTAGCCCGTAAATTCTCCAACATGATGAAGAAGCGAGAGGAGGCACAGCTGCTGCTTGGTGATATTACTGTGGATGAGACTACACTTCAACGGGAGTGGGCAAATCAAGTTGAGCACCAGACTCGCCCTCTCCAACGTCAGGACAAAACACTGGGTGAGCGGGCCGTGGCAGACGTTCTCCGACTTGTCAAAGCACGTGACTCGCTTATACGTCAGATTGCGGACTTGGAGAAAAAGATTTCCAACTTGACAACACCTCTTTATGAAGTTACGGATGCCGAAGATGAGCTTCCCAACCTTCGTGCCACTCTTGCCAAGTATCAACACGATATCATTGTTAAGAAGAAGAAACTTGGTGTGAACAATCTGCAAACCCTTAACCGACAACTCAAGAATCCCTTCTTTGCTACACGGCTCAAGGCTCTTGCTATTAAATCTCGCATACGTGAGCGTCTTCGCCAGCGCCGCTTTGAACTCCAACCACTTCAGCGTGATCCTCGTCGAAAGGCACTAGGTATGTGTATGTTCAATGTTGATGGTTATATTCTCATGTTAATCCCTAGATAAAAATGCCTCCCACCAAACCTCAAGGGCTGCAACCAAACGTGAACCTGCGACTGTAGCCCTTGTACGGAAGCTCAATGGTCTCATTGATGAAATGAACAACCTTGTTCGCATGGGCAAAGCTCCTGCTCGCTGCAAAGTCCCTGAGAAGATGTCTCCAACCGGTTTGTTTCAGCTCGACATTGATGATCCAATTTGGCGTGATGCGGGACTCATTGACGATCATGATGATGAACCTATTCCACTATGGCTTGGAAATCAGCAGGTAATTGATGGCATCAACGGGATGCTTCTACGGGACCGATGTGAAGAGGAACAGCTCCGTCTTATCCATGAGGCCAATGCACTGCGCAATTGGTTTGCAGAAGAATGGAGAATTCTTACACTGGCAATTCATACCAATGGTGAAACCTACCCCTTTATGATATCTCTGTGTTGTTACTCATACTTCATGCAGCTCAAAACACTCCCATTTTATATCAACTTGAACTTCACAAGAAGCGCCTTCTTGAACTATGTGTTATCTGGAAAAAGGATCTCTCAGGTACTCCTCTTGAAGACACTGACTATGTCTGGGGACCATCAGAAGAGGAAATTGCCAATGCCAATGTTAGGCATCTCCATGAGATTGTTGCAGAAGTTGAGGAGGATTGTGGGGATGACTTGTCTGAAAGTGAGGATGACTTTGAAGACAATGGCTATGATGAGGATATGATTGATGCCTATGGAGAGGAGGCTTTGTAATATATCTCATATATATCTCATTGCTAGTTTGCACACTGTTCATTTGAAATTTGAGTGACTTTTTGCTTAAGACATCTATGAGCATGTGACACATGGTGCCTTGGTGTGCCACAAATAGTCTCTGGGCGTGCCCAAGTCTCTAGTATTTGCACTCTGGGTGTGCCCGAACCGTGCACAAATAGTCTCCGGGCGTGCCCAAGTCTCTAGTATTTGCACTCTGGGCATGCCCGAACAGTGCACAAATAGTCTCCGGGCGTGCCCAAGTCTCTAGTATTTGCACTCTGGGCATGCCCAAACAGTGCACAAATAGTCTCCGGGCGTGCCCAAGTCTCTAGTATTTGCACTCTGGGCATGCCCGAACAGTGCACAAATAGTCTCCGGGCGTGCCCAAGTCTCTAGTATTTGCACTCTGGGCATGCCCGAACAGTGCACAAATAGTCTCCGGGCGTGCCCAAGTCTCTGGTATTTGCATTCTGGGCATGCCCGCCCACTAATTTCAACCTGAACATACAAAGTCAAATAGAAGGTACGTGTCTAAGAATACTTCCCCTGAGTAGTTTGAACATGTGGACATACACATAAACATCTTTGATGTTTCTGTATAACTTGTAATCAAAACAAAATGTACTGTGGGAAATAGTGCCTGGGCATGCCCAAGTCTCCAGTATTTGCACTCTGGGCATGCCCGAACAGTATGCAAATAGTGCCTGGGCATGCCCGAGTCTCCAGTATTTGCATTCTGGGCATGCCCGCCCACTAATTCCAACCCGGACATACAAAGTCAAATAGAAGGTACAGGTCAGATAATACTCCCCCTGAGGGGTTAACCATGTGGACATACACATAAACATCTTTGATATGTCTGTATAACTTGGCATGAAAACAAATTGTCATGTAGGAAATAGACCTTGGGCATGCCCAAGTCTCAAGTATTTGTACTCTGGGCATGCCCAGAGCTGATTGACACCTCTCTTGTAACACATTGAATTAGACAAGTACATTCACAACATCATCACCAACTGAACCATCTACCAGACTTAACCAGACCATGTTCAATCCAATTAAGATCATTACCAAAATCCACAAGTGGGTGGAAGATGCTGTGAGACAGCTGATAAATACACCTACTGAAGTAGTATGCATGCAGACAGAGTAGGTGTGTGGGATATGACCGATGAGGAGTAGAGAAGGGTGAGTCCCTATGTACCGGCCGAAGGTACCACCCCCTATCTATATCACTGTATACCGGTGTCAGTTACCCCTTGGGCATGCCCAAAATACCCCCCTTTTATCCTAGTATACTACCTAGCACCTACCCAAAGTCAAGTCTCAATTACACCCCGGGCATGCCCACAATTGACCCTTTCATACCCACGCACAGCCCCCAATCCATTGAAAATTTCGTCCAAAATTCCTCCGGGCATGCCCAAAGTACCCCCATATCCCCCTACTATTGCCCCCAAACCTACCACCACATGCCCCAATTACCCCTGGGCATGCCTAATCCCTACCCATAATCAGTAATATAAATGCATTCGGGCATGCCCATACATTCCATATATAGCCCGCTTTGGGCCCAAATTCACCCACGGACATGCCCACAGCTGTCACTCTGTATGTGACATCTTGGGCACGCCCAACCCTCTCGGGCATGCCCAAGGCCCCGGGCGCAGCCCAGGATCTGACCCACCAATAGAGGTATTATTCGACACTTATATATTACATCTATTGGTACCAGAAAAGTGGCAGCCTAAGGTGGCTTGAACTGAAGGAATTGAAGGTTGTGGAGGGACCGGAGGTGCCGAAGAAGAAGGAGGAGGGTTTGGCGCAGCTGGTGGAACAGGGACGGCAGGCGGAGGGACTGACGCGCTAGGACTGATACGCGTCGCGTTGAACTCGTCCCGAAGCTGATTGATCTGGTCTTGAAAATCTTGTCGTTGTTGATCCAGAAGGGAGTTTCCGAAGGACAGCAGCATGCTTTGCATGGTTGCAGTGCTGATGGAGTCCGAGGGCTGGGGAGGTTGCTGAGGAGGAAGAGGTTGTTGAAGATTGGGTTGGTTTGGGTACAAGGATGGGTCCGGGGCCATGGGGACTTGGCTTTGAGGCACCTGAGGTGCAGGCGGAGGAACCCAACCTTGAAACGCGGGATCTTGGGAGTAATCCATACGCGCGCGAGAAAGGGGTTATAGAGTAGAATGATAAGAGAGTGATAAAAATAGCCGAATATTTGGGATTTAGAGTATGCTTTAGAGAGGTTTGTAGTCTGGTCAAACTGTAATGGGCACTACTAAGAATCCTAGCTTGGAGGAATGCTCCAGGAATCCGAGTGGCAAGAACCTGCGTTGACCAGACTAGAGTACACGAAAGGCTGGGAAACGCGACAAGTACACTACGGAGACAGCCGGAAACGCGTAGTCACGAGATACAGGAGAGTCCGTAGGTAAACTACAAGCATACAAGCATAGACGAAGCGCAGGAGAATACATGAAAGCATAGATGCTACCTAGAATGGCCGTGAGGTACGTACTGTGTGCTAGAATGACCGTGGTCCGAAGACCTGACCCTCACAAATTATTAGGCGGATGATGGATAATGGATTCGCCCGTTGAACTGGAAGAGCCACGCTGCCATCGCTTTTGGGGGGACTCTCGCTCTCGCTTTGACAGATGTTACGTGGAACGTTAGCGCCGACTATGAGGTGCGCTGCTTTGTCCTTGACTCACGCAACAGACAGTGGCCTCGACTGTGTTTGGATTTCGCTTTTACGTTGTCATAGACGGCGTTATTGACCTCTTCCTCTCTATTGCAGCCGTGGATCATAATGCATCTAGGGCTGCCCTCCGCATTCGAGCCTTGGCCCTCGTCTCCTGCGGTTGCTCATCCCAAACCTATCTTTTGAGGATTCGCTTTCCCAGGTTCATCGGGGTCTGATTGAGCCTAGCAGCGGCCATGCTTATTTTGTGATAGACGATATATCGCTCCGAAAGTCTGCCCGTGTTTCCATACATAGGTCTTCTGCTCGCAAAACACCGATATCACTGAACATCTACTTTCCGCCCCTCTCGCCCCTTCCTTCCATAGCCTCGTTGCTGTAAACTCAGTATGCGTGACCGTCCCTTCGTTGTTCGTTCCTCTCTGGCCTCGTCTTTTCTGTACATTCGCGTCTCTATCTCACCTTATCACGTCTGTCTAACCGTTTTCCCGCGTCTTTCAGTAGATGTACCCTCGATGAGAGTGGGTCATTCCTCTTCCTCTTATGCAATCATGAATGTGTGCTGACGCGACTGACTTTGTGTCAGTGCGCTACATAATACGCTGAAAATTGTAGAGCTGCCCCATTGCTTTTTATGGCACAGCCCCTCGCCCGGCGAAGGAGAGCGTAAACGTACACCTGATCGGAAGCTACATCGCTGCAGAACTCGCTGCCCCCTATGATCCCTTCTGCACTTGCCTTTACTGATGGCTCGAGTTCGAAGATTGGGATGATCTGAAGTGTATGAAGTGCCTTCAGATCCAGCAATCAACGGTGAAACATATTGTTGCTGAATAATTCAAACCGTCCACTCACCTCATTCCTTTGTCCTTTGTCGGCATATATCACCTCAAGAAGATGCATGGTCGAGGTTTGGCTGGCCTTACCTTGCCCTATGTCCTCGCCCTCGATCAGAGGAAGGTGCAGCCCTGATTTACCCCTGGTGTCATACCTTGGGTTTGGGTTGTACTTTCTCTTCACACTTCCCTTTCAACCACACGGACGCCTTGGACGACGGTGCTTATCGGGATTCGTGATCAAAATGCCTCTCCAGCCTGGAAGTCGCGTGATGAGGTCCTCAGTGAAACTTCCAGAAAAACGAGCACCCGCGAGGTCAGGCAAATGCTCCCCCCTGGTCAGATGAATGATTATATAGAATTGTCGAAAACGATGTAGGTGCATGCCGCTGCAGTATTCCTCGGACCCAGTGCCTGAGTGATATCAACACCACATGTACGCTTGTTATTCTCCTTTCGTTTCCTCTCTGACTTCGTTTCCTCGTGTTCGCCACGCACTTATCTCGCAGTGTCGCCCTGCTCCAGGACTCTTCGTGCCGACTGGGTCTGCGTGCATAAGACCTCGCCTTCATTTCATTCCAGCCTCGTCAGATGGTCTAACTTGAAGCGCCAACCCCCTGAAACTAGCGCTTTCGCTGTTGAAATCAAAGGCTGACATCCAAACGATTTCCGCTCGTTGCGAACGCACGGTAGTTCCAGTTCCATTTCAACTCCGCCTGCGCCTTTCTCAGACCGTCTGCTCCATGAACAGTGTGTAATCGGCAGTATATAAAGCCTCTAGGATAAACTCAGTTTTCCAGATCACCTTACCCTACATTCGAAGGGTAAACCATGGGGAATTCCCTCTCACGTCACCCAAGTTGGGTTTTCCACACCATCGAAGAAATCGAGAACCTCGTATCTGAGGACCAAGCCCCATCATCTTCTCAATGCTGCCATTCTAAGGGCAGAAACTTAGTGCTATGTGTTGACGGCACTGCCAATCAGTTTGGCATGAAGGTACCTATCCCACGAATGGTTTTACTGGCATCCTCATCATCAAGAAATATGTTGCAGAATACCAATGTCGTTGAATTATACAGCAGGTTGCTCAAGGATGAAGATCAGCTCACATACTACAATAGCGGCATCGGCACCTACGCGAAGCCCTCTTTCAAGTCGTGGAGCTACATCAAGCAGATAGTTGACCACTCGATTGATATGGCAATCGCCTGGTAACTCTTTGCTGTGAAGCTGTGAATGTCCCAATTTACCGAGGTGACTGCAGGCGTTTCGAGAGCATCATTCACGCAGCATATGAGTGGCTTTCAGAAAACTATCAACCTGGTGACCGAATCTTTCTTTTTGGTGAGTATCCTCATCACTTGATGTCTTCATTATCCGACTCAATATTTAGGTTTCTCGCGAGGCGCTTACCAGGTGCGAGTCATCGCTGGAATGATACATAGAGTAGGCCCTTCTCATCTGGCATCATGGAACGAACCATTCAATCAATATCGATAGGTTGGTCTCCTGCACAAAGGGAACAAAAGCCAAATACCATTGTGAGCCCCATTACGTAGGTATCCAATGAGTAATCTGCTGATAATACTACAGCGCCTATGAACTCTACGCTTCAACCACAAATGGTGCTAGACGTGAGAGCCCCTGCGGCGAGGAATCTGGAGACGAACTCGATGCCTCCGATTCAGGCGGTGCATCTAGTGAAGGGTCGTCTGAAGTTGAAACACATCCTTACCAAGGCGAAAACGAGATCACTGGCGAAGAGAAACCCATCGGCGATCAAAGGACTCGCAAATCCGAAGGTAACCAGCATAGTGCGGCTGGAGACATACAGACCAGCGACGATTCTGGCGACGACGCATCCTCTAAGCTGTGTGCTCAATTCAAGAGAACATTATGCCATCCAGATGTTAAGGTACATTTTGTTGGTGCATGGCAAGTACTCTGTGTCGCCCTTCTTACATGGTAGTCATTGATAATTCTATTTTCAGGGATACTGTCTCATCCATCGGAATCACACGAGGCCCTTCGCTACCGGAGACGACAACAGGGATGGAGCATGTCTGCACGTTCCGTCATGCGCTAGCGCTAGATGAGCACCGAGTGAAATTCCAACCAGAGTATGTGAATGGAGGACTCGGTGCCCCAGGCAAGAACAAGGGCAACGTGAAGGAGGTTTGGTTTGCTGGTTCTCATTCCGACATGTACGTCTGCCGGTGCTTCATCTGACGTCTGACTAAGGGCAATACGCAGCGGGAGAGGAAACATCGACAATGGTAATTTAAACAACTTTGGGCCTGCACTTCGATGGATGACCTACGAGGCAATGAGCCATGGCCTCAGAATGCGGCCTTACCAAGGGACGTGGGCCCCTGCTGAACCAACCGAATCTTTAGCGGGAATATGGGTCCCCTTCGAATTTTTCCCTTTTCAGCGCCTTTCGTACCTTGATAACGATGGTACCACTTACTTGTACGTGAACATTCATCAGGCCGCGTGGTAGCCTTCTCATGGGCACTTAGACCGCATCTTGCAATGCCACGCATTGTTCAACCGGGTCAGCTCATTCACGAGTCCGTGCTCGATCTAATGGTTCAAGACGCCCCCCAAACCGACCTGAAGAGTCAAACTATGCCCGGAGACTACAGTTTAGGCAATACTGATACCTCCCCCGTCGTTTCCCGGTACTGTCCCTCCGCTTGCCTTGGATTAGATGGCTCTACAACATGGAATAGCCTCTTCGAAATCAATCAACTATGGAGGTCTTCACAGGGAAGTCGTATTACGAGAACTCGGAAACAGAGCGCCTGCGTAGGCTCGACTTCATCAATCACAAGCATCTACTTGCGCTCATTCAGAGTGATCCGTTCGCGGCTGCATCTCACGCCCTTAGGATGCTACGTCTCGCAGGGGAGAAGGCGCTGAAAATCATTGAGTTTCCGGGGGACAATACACAGAATTTCGAGGATTTTGATAATTCTGTCAACATCCTTCGCACCTTCCTCGACAGCGGTGAGTCTTTGAACTTTCGTGTAACAATCTCACTCACATCCTTTTACTTACAATACAGACTCGCGGTTGGCTACCGTGATAGAGGTCAGAGATGCTGCGAAAACATTGCTGGTAGCTCTGGAAGTTGACTATCGACGTGGTTGTGCTATGTCCTCCCAGTCCAGAACAGTCGATGTTCTAATCCCACTCCTATCATCCTACCCATACGAATTGCCGCAGCACGAAAGGAAGCTCAAGATGTCCCAGATCCGTGATTGGACATTATCTGCAAGTGAACAAAATCGCTCAAATATCAACAAGGTGCTCCAGCGCTTTGCGAACTGTAAGTATTGGTATACCTTGCCTAGATATTGCAGTAATAATGTTTCATCCCCAAGGGATATTACAGTCTAAAGACGCTGGCTTTCGCGCAAGGTTTACCCGCTTCTCTACTGTCAACGATAGGGAGATATTGATCTGCGCGCATTCGGGGTACATGGTTTGGGATACACCTGCGGATACACTCACTACAATTTCTGAGTTTTCGGGCCAGGCGCATGAAGATTCGGCCGTCAACGCACATGCCACTTCTGCAGACAGCTACCTCATCGCATATGGATCGATAGATCCATATGCCGTCACCATCATCGATACCCGGACCGGAGAGCCCACTCAAGTCATAGATTTGGACAACTCGCAAGTTCTCTCTGTTTGCTTCTCTCACAACTCTACTCTACTCGCGTCAGGATCTCACAAGGGTGCAGTGACCCTGTGGAGGATTGAAACAAACGGGATAGAGTCACGCCAATTCTTTGGACACATCGGTGATGTCAACGCGCTAGCCTTTTCGCCTGACGACTCCCTTCTGGCATCTGCGTGTGACGATCGCACCGTTCGTGTATGGGATGTGGGTGGGGGTGAGGTGGAAGTCATTGTGCTCAAAGGCCACGAAGACTACGCACTCTCCGTGTCATGGAGTCCTTCGGGTGATCGAATCGCATCTAGTGGTGCGAATGGTCAAATCTTCATATGGGATCTCAAAGGCAACGTTATTCTCAATCTCCTTGCGCATCCCGAAGAATGGATATGGGCCACAGCATTCTCACCTGATGGCCGCAGTCTTGCGTCTGGGGGTAATGATTCCACACTTCGGGTCTGGAATTGTGAAACTAAGAAGCAGATATGGTGCTTCAAAACTGACGACCGCGTTACGTCTGTTGCATTTTCAGCCGATGGACTACTTCTTGTCACTGGTGAGGATAATGGTATGGTCCGAATTTGGGATATGGATACGCGCCTGCCCATCGAAGAAGCGAAGTAGTAGGTCTGTCATTATCACTATTTTTCTGACCCTCTAATATTCAACTAGGTGTAGTATATCAAGATTGCTTTCCCTGAGTATTTCTTACTGAGGCCCTTGATCCTTGGATGCTGCTGTTGTTCCTTCTGTGCGCCTTTCCTGTATTTCCTTTCGGTTTAATGTATGTCTGTGTTTCCTTTCATGGGATCCCCGATCACACAACACCGAACTCTGTTTCAATATGCACACTCCGCCCATTTACTTTAGCTATACATTGCCATTCTTTTGTCGTTCATTCCTCTTTGGCCTTGTATCGCACTCTGTCTCACCGTCTTCCCATGTGCCAATGCTCCTTTCTTTCCGACGGCTAAATAACCACTCGCTTGGAGCTGCCCAACCTTTCAGAACATGTATGAGTTGCGTTGCGTCTTGACGTGCTTGCATGAGGGGAATCCTCCTCCGGGCCTTTCGGCTGTGGCTTGATTTGGCCACCTTTCTTTTTGGACGTGATCGCGAAGTGTGAAGTGCGGACTCTTTCGGGACAGGAAACTTTTCTAAAGCTGACTTGCTGTTCTAAGGGCTCAAGCAAGCCCGTCGCTCCAGCAATATCCTACTCTCAACCACACCCCGGCCTTGTATGTATTTAGCGAAACTGAGTGGCTACACCCGATGCACATCCCTTCCGATTGCTTCCGGAAGTTACCTAGCTTGCAAGCTGTTTGCGTGGCTGGATCCTCGTCCCAATACACCGAGGGACCGAGGCTAGATGCTGTCTTCAATTTTCTCCAATTTTGTGGGCGCATCTGACCATACAGTACATGCCGCCGTCGCATGTCTAACCTTCGGAACGATGCAGCTGTCGTCACCTCCGTTCCTAGACGGGGCGCTTGAGTGCTGATCGCTTCCCAAACTGCATCCTTCTCCTTTCGCACTTATCGTATTGTTCGCCTTTCGAGTCTTTGCACCCCCGTTTGCCTCATGTTCGCAATTCATCCTCCCCCGTTAACTGTGCGTTTCCGGGAATCTTGAACGTCGCAGTACTTCTCACACCTTCCAAGTTAACGCTGTTCAACTATTGGTGACTTGTATATTCGCAGTGCCTCTTCATGAAGGATGTATTTTTGCTTCCTCTCACCTTGTACTCGGTGTCCCTTTGCACCGCATCTCCCCGTTTCATATGTACTTTTTTCTCTATCAGCTGGCCTGATCTTCCAAGAAACTGGACTATTCGAATCCACGGCTCCCTGGAAACTCGCGCTTTCGCCATTGAAATTCCCTACCACCCTCAGACTCTTGCTTCTATCACACTGGCCACCACGGATTCCGTGTCGTTCAGCTTTCTAGGGTCTCGTAGGATATCGTGCCATAAAATAGGATTCCGCCTCGCACTTGATTCGGAGCGTCGTTTTGGTCGAATGTACCCAGCATCTCGACTCACCAATGTGCATACACTCCACCGTAACTCCTTGTGGAGGTGTTCAGCCTCTTTCTTAGGTCGTCATTTATCGAAGACATCGTGTATGTGCATAGTGCATCAATACATATTCGCGGGGATTGATAAAGAACGAGGATTCAAGCCCGAAGTTATGGGGCACCATGACAGAAATGGTCGTGTTGTGTTGTGGTTCCTTCGATATGATATCGTGAATTCTGCAACAGTCTTTGGGGTCGAAATACTCTGTACCTGGGCTCCGTGAGTTGGTTGGATATCGAGCTCAACCGTGGACCAAGGATCCCATGATAGGGGCTGGAGAATCGGGATTGCGTCATAGCCCGAGTGCTGAGTGACACGTGGACATCAACAATGTCGGGTTCACCTCCTTGGTCGTTCGCGACGATGACCAGCCACTTATCTTCTAAGGAATTTCGCATCGAAGCTCCTTTGGACTGGAACTTGTCGCTCGCGCTGGAAGGCCTTCTTTTGCGTATATCGATGGACTGGGCCTATGGTGTGTCGCCGACGAGATTGGGTCGACAATGGGTAAGTGATTTTGCTAGTCGTACTTGAGACCCTCCTCGAATTTCCTCACGTCTGCCGTCCACAATACTTCTCAGAGCCTATAGCATTTTCTCAAGTTTCTTTCAAGCTCAACCCACCTGCCTGTCTACGTACATACGCCGCGTATATCACGTCAATCGATGCTTCCATCAGCTCTCTCGAGGTGGCCAGTGCTTTTCAATGCACATGGAAAGAGACGTCAGCTGGGGAGTGGATGGTGGTGAGGGAGGATAGCAGTGCGAAAGAGAGGTCGTTCATTTGCAGACAATGCGCCTTGAGGAAGCTGGAGGACCGTTCGTCGCGCAAGCTCTTCCCATCCCCAATCTCTTCTCACCGTCGCCTTTCACACCTTCCTTCACCTGGGCTACTACTGCAGTGAAGATTCAAGCGACTCCATCGGTTAAGAGCGCCTCCACGCGTCCGCCGTCGGCCTTGAGCTCATTCGCAATTCAAGCAAGCGTCATCACAACAATTTATACATTGCCGAAAGCACCGGTCGGCCCAGCCCTACATTTCACACACCCAGCTTCATCGTTTCAGAGGGATTGCTATCCCATCGCATCTTCATGTAAACGGCTATCCCGCCGCTGCTCTTGGGCCTCAGCCCATCGCCTTGCTTTTCTCTGGCAAGTATTTAACATTTGATGGTCAAATGCCCTCATCCCGAACACCGTCACTTCTGATGAAGGCTACCTCACTGATTCGGCGCCTTGACCCACCATCCCTTTGCCAATCGGATTCCATTCGCGGGACTCATTGGTCCCGCTCGATGCTTGACATGATCATCCTATGGATGATGTCTTATAATGCCTCATGCGTGGTGGGAACGCCTGTCAAACTCGGTTGCTTTCTCATAGATCCTTTGCGTCAACCCACGATTCATGTTAGCGCTGACTATGGGGTGTGTCCTCTCCTCATGTCCCCCTCATGTTTCGTGTGGCGGACGATTCTTCTGCTTCGTTTTTACTTGTCACCCTTCGGGGTTTATTTCTGGGGTAGTTCAAGCGCCGAAGCCTTTGCTGTTCTCGTTGGTTGTTTCTAATATCCC
Source organism: Pleurotus citrinopileatus (assembly GCA_017312325.1). Taxonomy (NCBI): domain Eukaryota; kingdom Fungi; phylum Basidiomycota; class Agaricomycetes; order Agaricales; family Pleurotaceae; genus Pleurotus; species Pleurotus citrinopileatus. The sequence continues at coordinate 4,584,318 of BHFW01000036.1, forward strand.
CGTTGTCATACAAGTGACATCTCCGACTCATAACTCGTGGCCAATGGCGCCTCTTGTTCCAACTCTCAAGCTCTGTCACCAGGCTGCTATCATTGTTTGTTATACAGCGTCTCCTCTGAGCTATGATCCCATGCGCTGATGTGGCCGGTTGATCGGTTTGCCTTTCAATTTGGTCCATCATTGTGTTCTTCGCATTCCCTCCTTTCGATCTATCCCTACTACTACATTCTTCTCATGTCATATCACCCCCCACCCACCATTCATACTTCTCTAAACTTTCTCCTGCCTTCTTTTTTCAGTTAGAAGCCATTCTCTTCGATTTGCACTCTCCCCTTCGCCACCTTATCACATTGCACCCAGTAGCTTGGGAACTTCCACCGCCCATCTTTCCTCTTCGCGTCTGGATACATCCCCTTTTCAGGGCCTTTGGTCACCGCTTGTATTGGCTGTCACCTCGTAATAGCCTTCTCAAGGATATTCCCGGACTATTTTGGCTGCCTATAGATATCCTCAGAGCTGACTTTGATATTCACTATGGACGACACACCTTCGAGGGTGACTATTCAAGCGATCCTGACGATATGCTCTGATTACCAACATACTGAGCCTCTTGTCTCAGCCCCTAATATTGGTCTACAGGTTCTGCCTGTTGGGAAGTCGTAGCTCGAATAAGCATCACGCTCATCGCTTTTTGCCTGCGCCACTGCTTCCCCGCTTCGTTCCAACCACCCGTCTCATCTGATATGGGATTCTTGACCTAAATTTATGACACTCGGAACTATCCTATCCTTCCTTACTCTACGATTTCAATGTTCCATCCCCAGTGTTCCCATCTCTATCCTTGCACACTAGTATGCTTTCTTGGAATGCACTATATGCTTCGTGATTGCACCCCTCAGCTGACGTTCAGCGCTTCATGTTCTGTTCCTCAAATGTGGCAAAGCTCTTTCACAAAGGAGCGAACATTCCACCTGTTGAATATTATCATCAGGCCTTGTTGTAAAATTAGGCCTCGTACCTGAATCTGAACATCATCCTTGATCAAGTTTATCTAGCAGGGAGAAATCGTGACTTCGAGTGTGCAACGTGTCCTTGTTTCGTAATCTCCTTCTCTACTCTCAAGCATTGCATTTGCTCTCCTCCCCGGCTTGTTCCTCAGAAGCTATCCCATTGGCATTCTTTGACTCATCACATACTGTATTTGGGTACCGCGTTCCACACTGTAGACGCGCGCGAACCGCCAATTTTAACATACCTGAATGTTGGTTCAGCCTTTCCAATACAAAGGAAACTCGCTGCTCTGTTTGTCTTGCAAATAAAGACTACGAGGGCGTATAAAGTCTCTGCTTGCTCATCCGAGCTCCCTAGGCATCATGTCATCTCCTGCAATATCTGACAGCGAGTCCCAAAGCGGCAGGAATCTGGTGGTGTGTATTGAAGGCACCGCTAGTCAAGTCAGCACCGGGGTAGGCTCTCCATGACTCGTGCATTGGTGTCACCATTGAAGCAGTCGCACATTCTAGAGTTCAAATATATCTGAACTGTATCGCCGGCTAATCAAGGACGAAAAGCAACTTACATGCTACATTAGTGGCATCGGTACATTCCCAAAGCCCTCCTCCCCATCGTTGGGATATGCAATGCGGATGATCGGTCACTACTTGGACCGCGCAGTCGCCTTGTAATTATTGATTTTCCTCTCAGCCCTCCATGGTACTTATTTATCCATAGGCATCTCAGAAAGAATGTTTACGACGCATATGAGTGGCTGTCAGATAATTATCAGCCCGGTGATCGGATATTCCTATTCGGTGAGTTACTAGCCAAGTACACTTTCACTCCTTAAGTTTATGTTCCCGGCCTTGATAAGGGTTTTCACGTGGCGCCTACCAGGCACGTATTGTCGCTGCGATGATCAATACGGTAAGCAACTCCCCCAAAAGTAACAATTCTGATAGCTTATAAGCGTGATGATAGGTGGGGCTTCTTCACAAAGGCCACAAAAGCCAAATACCTTTGTACGTTGTTGCACCCATGCCATCACCAAGAACTATGACGTACCATGATTAAAGTGCATATGAGCTCTATGACGGGATGGTACATATGGCACGGCCCAAAATCGAGTCAAAATATGTGAAATTGTACGTTGCTGCGCCCATACCTTCACCAAGATCAGCGACATACCATGATTAAAGTATATATGACAAGTTGGCACATATACGACGGCACAAACCCGATCCGAAATTACTGGAATATATCGAGAAGGCCTTGCCTTGCAGAACATTTAGAAGCGCATTGTGTCACAATGATGTAACGGTTCATTTTGTGGGAATCTGGTATCCATCTTCTGGCCATATGCTGTGACAGTGTTCTCAACCGCTTCCAGGGACACAGTTTCATCCATCGGACTTGCTCGACCTACACCCTTCCCTGAGGTTGAAACAGGCATGAGTCATGTCTACGCACTCCGCCATGCCTTAGCTCTGGACGAGCGTCGAGTGAAATTCATACCTATGTATGCAGCGGATGGGCCCGGATCCGCAAATGGTAGTGTGAAAGAGGTATGGTTTGCTGGCCATCATTCACATATGTGAGTTTACCTCACCATCTGCTTGATTCACCTCTGAATATGGGAACTATTAGTGGCGGTGGCAAAGGAGCAGCAAATCCCTCTCTTCGGTGGATGAGCTACGAAGCAATGAAACATGGCCTTGAACTTCGTCCCTATAAAGGCAACAATCTCTCACCTGTTATGATAAAGAGTCTGATTTGCAGGGGCAAACTGCCAACCTGCACTTCCACAAAAGTCACCAAATCGCTAACTCCTCTTTGGCGTCTGCTTGAGTTTCTTCCCTTCCCTCATCCATCTGAAGCTAATTACAGCAAGGTCACATACCTGTAAGGGTTCAAATCCACCTTCTTGCATCAAGTTCTGATGTTAATTTAAATTTAGCCCACATGTTGGTCGTGGTCGTGTTGTACTTCCCTATCAGCGCATTCATGAGTCTGTTTTTGACTTGGCAAAGACAACCATGCCCAGTGACCATGGGGCTGGAGAGACACTGGACACAACTCCGAATAACATGTCACACGCCAATCACCATTATAAACCGTTTGCCCACTTCAAATATGGAGAACCCCACTCATGGGACGCGCTATACCACCTCTTCATAACAGAACAACATTCCAACGACTTCCTAAGAGTGGTTGAAATTGACCCCTTTATTTCTGCCTCCAGAACACTCCGCTCACTTGGAGATACTTGTGAAAGGCTTCTACGTAGCATAAAGGGAGGAGGGGTCACAGCTGGGGATCTTCAAAACTTCATCTCCATGATGGGCAAAATCCACCCTTCCCTCGATGATGGTTTGTGATCAACTCTACTTGCTGTAGCGTTGACCCTAACTCAGTTTAATTTGAACACAGAACTACAGTTGACCTGTATTATGGAGGTTCCAACTGCTGCTGAAACACTTTTGGATGCTCTTCAGCTATGCTACGAACTTCCTCAAGATCAACCTATGGTCCTTCCTTCAGATGTACCCACTGTATTGGTCCAGATCCTTGCGAAGTTCGAGCCTGCGTCACATCTTTCCATGGATCTAAGTCCCAAGTCAAAGGTATCCCAGCTCCGAGCTTGGACGATGGCTGCAATGCAACAATATCCCTCGGCTGTCAACAAGGTACTCCAAAATTTTGGTGACTGTAAGCATTGTGGTGCTTTGTAACATCCTGTTTTCATGCTTCTCTCAGGGATACTGTTCTCTCAAGATCTTGGCAATAATGCCAGGTCTCTCCGCTTATCTGCTACCAAGGATTCGTCAATATTGATCTGCGAGCGTTCAAAATGCATGCTTTGGAACTTGCCGGACAAGCTTGCGACGATTGCTACATTTCAAGATCAAGCCTGTGGTGTCGCAATCGTGAACGCACATACCGCGTCGGAAGACGGCTCTCTCATTGCGTACGGATCTGTTAATCCATTTGCAGTCACAATCTACGATACCAGGACGAAGAAGTCCACACATGGTATAGATTTGGACGGCTCTCAAATTTTTGCTGTTTGCTTTTCGCACAACTCCACTCTACTTGCATCGGGATCACGCAAGGGCCCAGTGACGGTGTGGAGGATCAGTGCCGACAGTCTGGAACCGTGCCACTTGACTGGGCATGTAGGTGATATCAATGTGCTGGCTTTTTCATACAACGACTCTTACTTGGCATCTGGGTGCGATGATCACACTGTGCGTATATGGAATTTGAACGAAAGGGGGGCGGTGGTTGTGCTTAGAGGCCATGATAGCTTCGCAATCTCGGTTTCGTGGAATTCTTCCGGAAATCGAATCGCCTCTGGTGGTGAAGGTCAAATCATCATCTGGGATCTCCAAGGCAACATCACCTTCAATCTCCGGGCACATTCCAACCGACTTATCTGGGCCATTGCGTTCTCACCCGATGGACGCCAACTTGTCACTGGAGGCGACGACCGGACCCTCAGAGTATGGGATCCTGAAGCCCAGAATCAATTGTGGCGCTTTGATACCAGGTCCAGCATGATATCTATTGCATTTTTAGCGAATGGCCGTATTGTCACCAGCGAGAATGATGGTATGGTCCGCGTTTGGGATATGGATACATGTGGCGCACCGGAGCATCGAGAAAGCGAAGCAGTCATCCCTACAATTACACCAGTAGTATCTGACGATATTGTATGAAACGCTGCGTAATGTCTCGAGATTGAGACATAAAGTACTAGCTTAGAATGAGTACCTTCGTTGCGGTGGATCGCATTGAACAGGGAAATACAATGGGGTCCCCCGATAATGAGATGGCCGGGACGATTCTTCCAAAGAGCAGCGGGACTTGTGGAGATGGGAAAGATGTCGCATGCGCAGACTTGATTGTTATGCATCCCACCTTTTTGTTTCCCTGCTTGTAATACACCTTTTCTACTGACCAGTTACATCTATCCTCTAGGTCTGGTGTTTCTTCGGAAATACACCCGACCACCCACCTTGCTTTACCCAACTATATGACGAATGGTCAAGGCTCCTTTGCTTGATACCAGCGTCGCAGCTGCCGGCCCAGATTAGGTTTACCATTCACCCCTTTGCACAGCGACTCCGTAGCAACTCCAGTTCAATTGACGACAAGGCCCACGCAAGACCTTACCGTTGAGGTCTGCATTCCCATTAATTACCATCGTCTACACAAGCCTTGTAGTTGTCAATATCTGCTTTTCCGCGAAACGTCAGTCCTCATCCGGGTATCGCCATAGCTTTGAGCAGCGCAGCTCCTCCATACTTTCCAAAAGGAAGCATTCAATCTTTGCGTAGGTCTACCTCAACATTTTTTGTGTTGGTCGGTGGCCGCTGACTGGATCGGTAACTCCCTCAGACAAGCCCCGATGCGGAAGCATCATACAGGGTACAATGCCTGAGATGCCATTCAGAAATTAGTAGATTTCCCTCGCAACTTTGGATGCGTCAGTATGGCAAAGGAAAAGTCTCGCTGTATTGCGTGTATTCCTGTTACTCCGAGACTCTCAAACAAAGCCCTGAGATTGCTAGTAGCTCGCAGCGCCCCCGTCTGTACGACCGAGCGAATGAAAATGTGCCGTTGCGCAATATTTTTTCGCCCTCAAGTCAAGTTATGGAAAGGAGGAATTCCGAACGAGGTGAGGTTACGAGACCGGAATGAAGTGAAGGCTCGTTTTTACCCCCTTCTCGCCCTTGTTTCCTACCGTGTTTATGTAATCAGCCTTCTCATTGGTTCCTTTCCTCCCTAGCGCTGGTAACTTGCGTTGTCATTGGCCGCCAATTGTTTACTTGTCTTTGCTCATTTGGACGAAGACCCTTGTCCTGCCGCTGTGCCGGGGTCCGACCCACCTCAGTCCTCGTTCCTGACAAACCTGGCACAGTAGATTGCGAGCGCAGGCACTCCAGCCGGTGCAAGACGTTGCTGGACAATTGCCTCACTGTACTCCTCTGATTCCGCTATTCGTGCACTTGATATACCGTCATGATACCAGATGGCACCCTCTTGATCAACTATCATACTTGTAAAATGCATGTTGCTCCAGTACATGATCCCCCTTAATTCCAGTTTTATTTGCTTTCCAGCTTGAAAGTGCAACCATTTCACAACGACACCATGTCACCTCATCACTATCTATAATATTCACATAAGGTGGAAGCTCGGCGAAGAGGCAATCTTCAAGGGTCGCAAGTTGGGTCGGGCTCGTACATGCCGTGCTATGCAACGGCCCACTGGCCCAAGTGTCTAGTGGACAGGGGCCGCTGAGTCGCTGGCGGCAGAAGATTATGTCATCCCGAAAAGATACATCATAGAAGAGAATTTTCTCGTCACTCTCACCTAGAGGATCTCTGTGACCGTTTGCATTTGCGACAATGATCAGCCACTTGCTTTCCAGAGCCTCAATCGCTCTGCTGTTGAAACTACACTTCTATGCATTGGTTGTAATGGTGGACGCTACTATGACTCGCAGGCAAGCCTTTTGTTCGTTTACTTCTCCGCTGTGTATCTATCAGTTGCGTTCTCCTTGCCCCACTTTTTGCAAGCCTCGCGCTCCTGTATCTGTCGCTGATCTTTGGAATACTCTTCCTTCACAGACAAAACTCCAGGCCGATCGCTGGATATTCGAACTTCTATGGACCCTTTTGTGAGGGGTGGTGTAGTATGTTGTTGGGGACGTGATGGACCAAGTGACGGTGTAGGGAAAGAGATGAGACCGGCCAGGGGGAGGACAACACAAAGCGCCATCCGAAGAGCCTCGCGAATCTCCCTGGTCATCCTCACTTCAGACAGCCGCGATTACGTCCGTGTAAAAGATTATCTCGAAGACCATTCTTCTTGCTTCCATCCTCGGTTCGCCTGCCGCTCGGTGAGGATAGGAATCAACCACTTATCAAGGTGGAACAAGAGTAACTATTGACGGTGCATCCACCCGTGTTCCTGGTGTCAGTGCTACCAGTTCCTTCAACCTTGGATGTACCGTGCGTTTTTATGGCGGTGCCCGTTGCATCCCAACATGAAGTCGGTGGATACAACGTGCTATTTTACTGCATTTGGGACAGCGACAGCGGTCCTGCGCAATTCCAATCTACACATTAGTGCCGTTCTCGGAGGCAATGTCCACCCTCTCTGGCGTACCCTTCACTTCCATCCGGCCACGCCACCCCCCTCTCCACCTTAAAGGTCCTCGTACAATGAAGCTAATTCAATGTCTATGACCACTTCGTGAGGATCGCCGACTTTTCGCTTCACTGCCATATGTGCCCCGGATCGCTTCCCCTCACCGCCGTCTTTCAGTGACGATCCCAACGATCTCCGATACCCGGAAACTCGATTTCTCAGTCACACGAACATATATTTGGCGGCATGTGCAAAGCTTGAAGATCTATCATTAACGAGGGTTAACCTTGGGTATATGTCGGCAATGGATGATGTGGCATCGCAGTGGTAGGGTAAACGGCGTGAGGAGTACCAACCAAGCTCAAACTCCCGCTGTTTATTCCCGGCTTTCATCACATTCGTATCTGCATGCTACACGCCTCGCAGCCTGTCGCATCCAATGAAATATCCACCCCGCGAAACCCATACCTAGCAACACCCATCTGCCCCCAATGGACATCTATCTACAACGGGGATGGCCTGTCCTTACTCCAGGGCTTCGTTACAGCACAGATCGCGCTGTCACCCACGTAAATGTGGTTATCCCATACTCACATTCACACCCACCTCGTTATTTGGTGATGGTCTCTGAGTTGCTACTCCGTCGTTGATGCAACCCATTCACCTCCACCATCGAAGTTGTCCGCGTCTGTAACATTCGTCCTCAATCTACATCTATGTAACACTACGCCGTGGTGAGTATACTTCGGCTTGGTGATGGCAACAATGCGGTCATGTGTGCTCATTGTTCTTGCAGTGCGGATATCTTTTGTTACCCGTGTTTAAGGGACGTTTGGTCGCTAGCCGCTTTCCTTCGGATGTATTGCTTGACGCCCCGGTCCGCACTTTCGGGTTGGTTTTGGGATAACTGGATGCACGATGTTCACCGAACTGGAAGAGCAAACCTCCAGTCGCTCCGGAAGCACCTTTGCGTTGTCTTACGCTACTTAGGATACTGGTGAGTGATGATCGATGAACTTCCACTTCGCTTATCTTTCTGCGAAGCTGACTGCTCACTAGGCTGTGTATTTTGCTTTTGTGTCGTCTTTAGTGGAGTAATCATAGTTCTCTTCCTCCCGCCCCATTGTAGCTGTGGATAATCATGCGGGCTGCGTGCCGGCCTTGGCCTTCTGACTTCGGGCTTGAGCGCCAGAGGCCCTTACTGGACTGCTGCCGTTGGGTCATCATCTGAGGGCACGAGTTTGCTTGACTCCTATCTATGCACTTCCCACACCCATCCCACGCGACAACACACCTGGTTCGTGTTTCCAATCTCCAGTCTCCACTCTCTAAACCCAGCAAGCGTCGATGATGGGTGGGCGTACGTGGCTCCGACCTTGGAGCTGCGCCCTGCTCTCAGTCTCGCTTTCTGGCCTTATGTTTTCGCATTTTGGCTGCGTATGCGCTAGACGCTTCCCCCCACGTCGTTCAACCGCTAACCCTGGCCACCGACACCACAAGGTGTCATGAGTTATGAAGCATACTGCACTCACCTTAGCGATGTCAAACCACAGGTACGTAGACTCTCTGCTGGCTGCGCTTGGTGTCTCGACGCGTCCCGCTGGTTATGGTACGTGTAGCGGCGCATGTTTTACTGCCTCTGAAGAAACAGGCGGTTTCGTTGCGAAAGCGAATTTCGCCTTTGGGGGGATTCTGGTATGTATATCCACTACTTTCTGTGGGGGGTCCTTAGGTGCGCCTTGCTTCCTTCTGCTCCCTTTGGTTGCAGTTGGGGATTTCCGCTGATCTGAGAGCAGCGTTGTTAAGGCTTGCGATCTATTCATTGCTGTCTTTTCTGTCTATGGATGATTCCTCTTTAATCCGTCCTTCCAACGCGTCTGGTCAACAGCTACTGCTGCTGTCGCACCCTCTCTTATATCTACGAGGCGTCCTTCCCCCGAGAACGCTCGATTCGGTAGAACATATATCTTCGCCATCTGGATTCCACCACCCGTGTGGCACCATGACTGCGGTGGACTGCGGGAATTACCATTCGGAGGGCACCTATAACAGGCCAAAGTAGTGAGTAAACACGTTCAAGGCGAGCGGGAAAAGGGCGCAAGAGAAAAACACGACGAACGTACCCTGCCGAACGTATTCCGAGATGTGCGCTGGCTGCTCTGAGGAATGCTCTGTTTGAGTGGGAGACTCACTCAAACAGCGTTAGCAACTCGTTCGTATAGTTCTACGAAAGAAGGTGATGTCAGTTTCACTAGAGGAGGGAAAAGATGGGGATACGGACCCGAACCACAGACCTCCGGCGACGCCCGACCATACTCGCTCACCACCACGTAGATCAGAATCGTCAAGGCTGGTTCACAAGCATGGGGTCTAAGCCGAGAATCGCGTGTCCGTGAGGATTACCTGCATTAAAGTTTCTGCATTGAAGTTTTTGTCTATGATGGACGATCCGGGGTAGGGCTGAGACATACAATAGCTTCCTGTTTCTTCCAGAGATAGCATACCCCGCCGTTGCTACGGGTGGGCCTGCACTTTGCGCGGACGAAAGGAAAACTAAGGGCAGTCAACATTAATGGATGGGTTGCGCAAGAGGAAAGGGACAGCAAGGAAGACATAATACAATTATCTGTCCAGCAACAGAAACTTGCTACTGTGATCGTCCACCACTGCTGGTAGCCTTGGATTCTACGATTATCGTGACATTGCGTCAAAGGTGCCTTCGTCAAGCGTAGATATAGAATTGGCAACCTTGGATCCTATAGTCAGCGCTAACACTCCATGTAGCATATGTCAAAGCGAAAATGCCCCCGAAAGCGATGGCGGTGATGCTCTTCCAGTTCAATGGGCGAACCCACCATCCGCCTAATCATCGACTGACGGGTAATCGGAGAGGTATTCGTCGGGTTGTTGAGCAGCACAGGTGCAAAGGTACATGCAGGAGTATCGATTAAGACGTTAAATACGGAGGGAAAGTTGAGCACAAGCGCTGACGTTGTCGACGACGTTGATGGCGACGGTGATTGCGGTGAACAAAACCGTGCTGACGTAAGGGAGAAACTTCGGAGCGCTGGGTGTCTCATCCTCCCATCTTGCAACCCACCTATGTGGAGCTGCGCGGATCCGACCTTGGATCTATGTGGATGCGAAGGGTGTAGCAACACGGATTCCGACGGCACGTAAACATAGTCGATGTCAGCTTTACTGGCTGTGCTTTCCACAACGTGCTCCTCCAGGAAGTTGACGGTTCTTCACCTTCCCCAGGCATGTGCATATATATTCGCCAGCGCCATCACAAACGATGGTTACGATGCCTGAGACACAGGAGGGTGGATCAGCTGTCCATCTTTTCTGGTGCGTACCGTCGCCCTGGGTGAAGTAGTTGTTGAATGCTGATTTTCCAGCGTTCACCCACCCCAGGCCCTTTCACGATCTGCGCGAGCAGAGGCGTTCCATTAGGGTGGATTCACTCTGAGAATCGAAATCGGCTAGAGCGGCAAAGAAACAGGTTGGATGAAAGAGTAAAATGACAAAGGGCAAGGTTTTCGCCCACGGTGAGCCATTGCCTTTTACACGCTCCAAGAAGTTTGTACTGAACCACGGACGCGTAGATACAAGCGCTTTGGTACGGTCGTCGTTTCCCAAATACACCGAAAATGGTTCCTCAAAAGCGACTTTACCACCGAGGACCTCGAATAATACCTACCTGTCGCCTAGATGAACGTGTTTTTCCGCGTCCAGCCCCCATACGCAGCGTGACGGACGTTTGAATAAAGTTGGGATATTCATTAGGTGAGCTTCTCCGAAGCATGTCGTCTACGCTGGTTCTGCCTTCCTGAACGGTCAAGAGTTAATAGGATCTAAGGTTGCCAACTCTACATCGACGCTTGACGAAGGCACCTTTGACGCAATGTCACGATAATCGTAGAATCCAAGGGTACCGGCAGTGGTGGACGACCACAGTAGCAAGTTTCTCTTGCTGGACCGATCATCGTAGTACGTCTTCCTTGCTCTCCCTTTCCTCTTGCGCAACCCATCCATTAATGTTGACTGCCCTTAGTTTTCCTTTCGTCCGCGCAAAGTGCAGGCCCACCCGTAGCAACAGCGGAGTTTTCTATCTCTGGAAGAAACAGGGTAGCGAATTCACAATGGCGCCTCATTCTTGAGCAACTATCGAAGGTCCCGTCCCTCCCCCGGATTGTTCATCATAGACAAAAATTCGACGCAGGTTATCCTCATGGACACACGATCCTCGGCACAGCGTAGATCCCATGCTTGCATCTTGTGAACCAGCCTTGACGATCCTGGTCTCTGTCGTGGTGAGCGAGTATGGTCGGGCATCGCCGGAAGTTTGTAATTCGGGTCCGTATCCCCATCTTTCCCCTTCTCTAATGAAACTGACATCACCTTCTTTCGTAGAACTATACGAACGAGTTGCTGACGCTGTTTGAATGAGTCTCCCACTCAAACATAGCATTCCTCATAGCAGCCAGCGTACGTTCGTCGCGTTTTTCTCTTGCGCCCTTTTCCCGCTGGCCTTGAACATGTTTACTCACTACTTTGGCCTATTATAGGTGCCCTCCGAATGGTAATTCCCGCAGTCCACTGCAGTCATGGTGCCTCACAGGTGGTGAAATCCAGATGAAGATTTAGGTGCATCGAATCGAGCATTTTATCGGTTTCCGAATTGTAAGTATTGGATGTCCCTTCGCCGCCGCCTTTTGTATGTCTGGTTTCCTATGCTTTCCCAACTCGGCTGACAGCGTTGCTGTTGATTGGGTGAGCGCAGACGATATGATGGAGAGCGCGACTCTATGGCAGGTGCTCACCATGGTGGATGATGCAGCAACATCTAATGCTCTGGTGAAACCGCCGGGGCTCGTGTTATGCGCGGGAATGGGTTCGCTCTGGGAGGGGGGAGGAATATGCCCATTCTTCAAGGGTAGGGTTGTTGAGAGGTGATCACAAGCCCCATCACAGAAGAGAGTATGTGATGCCCTCGCGGCCAGAAGTCTGTGCCAGGGACTTGTCCATGTAATTGCGGATGAAGAACTGGATGAAGAGAACGACACCAACGAACGAGTTCTAGAAAGAGGATCCGAGTACGAGGGATAGCCATATGTAATGCAGAGTGGAGATAAGCAACCTTCGAGAAAGACGACCGAGACCATGTTCTCAAAAGAAATGTCCCTGTAGATTTTGGGCAATTGCAACGCAAGAGCTTACAGGGCTATTCCTTCGTCCGCTCCCCAGAATCCCTCTGTTGTTCTTAATGGCGTCAATTACAACAGCAACGACGCCCGCACCACCCACTGACCAGAAAGAAGTCGTCATTACAAGATTGCGATAGCGGGTGAGCGTGCTACTCGAGGTATGGGTACTAAACATGCGCAAGGAGCATAAAATTGAGGGGGGACGGCTCGCTAATGCGGAACCATGAATCTGCAACATAAGCACCAGAAATCACACCGAAAAGGGTGCTTTCAATGGTGAAGGAAACATGAGACAATGTGCTGAAGCTACGCGGAGAGGCGCCGGTTTTAACTGGATGCACGCTTTCGCGATCGCTGGCTCATCCACCGTTCAGGGTCATTCCCTCCTGCCACGATCCTGAATTCATTTAGTTAATCGTATTCATATCTGAAAGATAGGGACTTTACGCCTGACAGATCCCTGCGACGAAGTGGGCAATAGAATGTGAAGGTAGAAGTATGAGAGAGGGGGTGGGTAGTGGTAACCGGAGTTACATGGGTAAATATCAGTAAAACAGGCGAGTAGGTAATGATGAGAGGATGCAGGAACATGAGTTACGGTGATAGAGCCGACTCGCTCTCCCCGGGGGGATGATCGGTCGATTCTAAATTCTAAAACCTCATCAAGACATCGTCCCGCTAGCATCGCCATCGCCAACAGTCCACACCACCATTCGTAATCCAGATAGCCACAGGTAATTTTCATGGTCAAGCTTGAACCTCCAAATTTAGCATCATGATCAGAGACAGAAAAGAGTTTTAAAAGAATAGCACAAGGGGGAGGCGTTCTGAGGGTAGTCCACTGTAGAAGACGGGAGGATTGGAACCGAGATGCTAAGCTTGACGAGTGCTTGCAGATGGTGGACGCTTTTGTATAGCGAGGTCAATCAGACACAGAGAGATCAGAGTATGTGGGTAGGCAACTGGAAACAGAAGGTCGGAGCGTACTCCACGCGTCGTACGAATCGAGAGGCCATTGACGATGAGGAGAACGAGGGCACGGAAAGACGATGTCGCGCGGCAAGCGTGGGGAAAGGAACGACGGATGCCAGCGAAGGCATACTAAGAATAAAACTCTCCTTTATAGCGACTTGGTCCAGAAACTCCTTCCGTCAACTCAGCTAGTGGGCATGGTTGGACCTTCGGGCGGGGGGCATGCATATAACAAGAGTCGACCAGAAATAGAGACGCGTATATGTGAGTCTCGGTTTGGTGTTAACCCATAGGTACACATCCCAAACCTCGTTCCGTGCCCGTACTGTATGTTGAAAGGATGGGCTTCGTGCTTGGAGAAGGCCGAACCAGATGCGCGCTTTCGGGAAGTGATAAGCTATTGCGGAGCTGAGGACTTTGGAAGGAAGGCGGGGGATGGATGCAAGGTAAAATGACTACCCAATGGCAACTACGTGGGCGATACGCTGAAAGCCATATCAGTGTGAGAGCGAATGACGTGGGGCGATAGACAGGAATTAGACAGCTAATTTGAACTGCACAAGAGTAAGAAATGATAGATTGGAGCGGAAAGGTTTATATGGCTTCAGGTGTTTGATAGAGCCGGTAGGTATTGACTAGAGCCTGGCGGAGACGGAGGCGGCACATGCTCAGTTTCGTATCGAATATACGACCATGACGGCCATACGTGCTTGATAGCTATAGGGAGGGTTGACGGCCCCGCCCCCCATAGGTTGAAGTCGGGTACAGATAACACGCAGGGAGGCAACGGGCGTGAGAGGATCAGGGACTTCTTCAGAGCAGCACTCTGTCCCTCCGTCCCCCCGAATCGCATCCACGACACCTCCCAGCAACGGGTATTTGCCGGTCAGCGATGGCGTGCGATGCGAGAACCGTTTGGCGAATAACGATTAACAAGGATCCGACCGGGGTGTAATATGAAGAAGCAAGTCAGTACCGAAGCTTCGACTTTGGGAACAAAATGTGAATGAAATATAGGTGCGAAGAAGGAACAAGCATTCAAAGGGGGATCACATACTTTCATGAATCGTCAACACCCGTTCAACCGGCACAACCTGTTCCGCCCGTTCTCTCAGCGAGCCGTAACATGGCTGCGCCCCAGTGAATGCGATTTTGATCGGCGGATGCCAGGAGATGGACTCCAGGAAATCGTAAAACGCGATGGCCGAGATGCCTTCCATGGAATGTCACAACGCTGACATAGCTCATGTCACGAGGGAGAAAAGGGGCTCGGAAGTGACGTTTAGTCTTGGTTTAGTCGGGCCCTCCTCTGGGCAATCGACGTAAGTCCTGTGACTGTATAGTAGCGTAAGGATTGGGTGGATGGCGGGACGTTAAACAACAGTATGCGCGCTTTCGTTGAAGTGGTGCGGATAGACTGTCATCGTGATGTCGGTAGGGGTATCGCTGAGATGAGGAGTCGCTCCGCGTTTCCCCGTGATATCCATGGCGCGTTCGCGGGGTCGGTTCGGAACTGTTTTTCTTCAACAATAAGAGTGTTCGTCAGAGTGTTAAGTCGTTTTAGGCAATCAACGCCGGGGTGTAATACGTTGAGACGAATGAAGCGACGTAGACACACATGGAAGGAGCGGCCATGATGGACGGTATCTGGCGGAAACAGCTCCGAGCACGACCCGCCTCTGCCACGATCATAATTTCATCGCCTCTCTAGTGCGAGGGACAGAGGAGTAGATATGGGGCGAGCTGAGAGATGGTTCAGGCCTAAAAAAGTGAAGAATCCACGGATTTCAAAAATGCATAGACGTTGTCGTTGAGAAGACACAAGGTGATAACCAGGAGGGAGTAGAGAATGTGGAAGATTTGTGGGACATCGGCAAGATGAAAACCATGACGTAAAACGTCGAGCATCAACGACGGAGACGGAACACGTATCGCATAAGCGAAAGGTAGAGCGAGGACGACTGGAAGCACAAAAGTGTTGAAAACACTGAAGACGGACAACAGTAGCAAGGGCTACCAAGCAAGTTACGCCAGCTCTCAAATGACCATGCTCCGAAGTCCAAACACGGTGATCACAGCGGCGAACAAGGGGAGGGTGAAACAATATAGAAACCGGCAGCACTTCAACAGTATCATAGCTCATCCACGATAGAATGTCATAGGAATTAAGATGATGTGATCCGTGAACGCAAAAAGGCAGCCCACGACTAACACATTGGCACACGAAAATCCGTGCCGCAAAGCAGGTACCTCGACTCATGATAAAGCGAGCCAGAAGGGATATGACACACCTGAAAGCCAAATAGCATGTATCTGTCCGAGAATCCTCCCAGAGGTGAAGCTCGCTTTGCTAGTGCTAGGGCCGAGGTAGCGATAAATTAGTCATTCGGAGACAGTTAGGACGCGTCAAGACATCGAGTACAGGTGCCAGAGTATACATAGAGGTAATTTCAAAAGCATGAACGCAGTCCGCCCCCCAGTAGCAGCGTGCAGTCTGAAATCTACAGGTCAGCGAAAAGGATTCCGGGCAGAGTTGAAGAAAGCGCATACGCGCGCCATGCCAACGTCAAACGATCCACTCCATGAACCACAAGTGAGACTGAGAGCAGGGCGCAGCTCCAGGGTCGGAGCCACGTACGCCTGTCTGGGTCGACACCTGGTGAGTTCAAAGAATGTTGCCGTTGGGAAGATAAGTCGTTGGTCCATCAACAGAGGGTCGTGTGAACACACCGTCGATCCCGTGCAGATAAATAGGGGGTGTGCTCGGAACGTAGGTGCCGTAAGGAAATCTCCGTCAATGTGTCTCATGTCCTCTACAACCGGGAAGAGAAGTGAAATCGGCTTTTTTAAACAAAGTGAAATTATCTCAGCCGAACTGTACTAAAGACAGCAAGAGCACTCAATTCCTAGTACACGTGGTCCCGAATACGCAACAACGTAGACAAACGTTGTATTGAGCAAAAGGAATCCTTGTTCAAAAAACAGAACGAATGCTGTGGAATTGGGGGCGCTCGGGCGGTTCTAAACTGACACTGTTCCCGTAAAAACATACCTCGTGTTGATGTAGCAAGGGACGAAGATGCTAGTAGGCCCTTGTCATGCTGAACACGATGCAGACGGGACCCCATCCTGTGTGAGAGAGGCATTTTTAGCTTTCAACGCGGCCGACCGGACGCCTAGAAGGAGAGAGCGTGTGTGTTCACGTATACATAGGTTGATGAAAGGCCACGGCAAACTAGAAATGATTGCAGCGTGGGGACGATAAAGAGAGCAACACAGCCGCTGAGAATTTCGAGACGCTCAATTTATAAACACCATCATTCCGAAAGAGACAAGAGATATAACGCCGAAAGCGGGAAGGAGAAGATAACAGCATGGTGCCTACGGAAAGCGCTACCGTTGACATGATGAGGGAATATGTCCATTCTTGCACCCATCACAATGGAAGATGTTAGGGAATTGGGGCTACGAATCCCTAGTGCGCCTATCTTTCCGGAGAAGCGATGGGGTCGAAGAAGTTACAGCAAATGGAATCGAACGAAGACCATCCTTGCGTAGGATCCAGGGGGAGGCCAAGAAGCGCAGCGGCCGCAACACGCGCAGACACATCCTGGGACATGAGTTGCCCAACCGATTCGATGGCGGAAGCTCCTCAAGTCGAGGTATCGAATGTAAATGGAGCATCATGTCTAGTAATCCAGGGTTGGTTGGGACGGTGGGAAGGACCATAGTGCGTGGGTGAGGAAATGGAAGTTCGGACCGCGTCCAGTGCACACCTCAACGGAAGGTTGACGACGAAACCTGAGGGGGAGACGGGCAGCAGAATTCCCTATGAAAACAAGACGGTGTCGCATTGGAGGCGATGGGCGGAGGAGTGTTGGACGCCAAGGGCGGTAGACTGAAAAGCTATCCCGTTCTGTAATAGCGGTATCGAGTACAATTACACAAATTCTCCCCTTGATCTCGCCCTCGCCGCGCCTCCAACATATCGGTCCTCGGATGGAACATCCGCGCATACGCGCCAGCCATTTCTTTAAAGTTACTGAAAACACGGATGGAGGTCCATTCGGGGAATGCGGAAAACAAGCGCGGGGAGGGCAGAGAGTCGTAAGCAGCTTGCATACAATCCCAAGTCGTCAAACCGAAACGGCTGTGACTTTGCTTTAGCGCCTGCCTGCCGATGTACACCCCCCGTTATGGTGGACGGAGCTGAATGGTAGAATCGCTCTAGTGGGTGTAAAAACGAAACAAAAAAACTTTTGTGCATGTGAAACCCGGCAGGATCTTGGGGTGACGGAGAGGCGCAATAGCAGGGAGTGGTCATGGGGCAGTTAAGAAAATAGGGCGGAGGCAGCTGCCGTGCGCGAGACTTGCGGTGATCATAGCCGTTCAACCACCTGTCACGTTCTCCTTGATTCACCTCTCCTACAAGGAGACTCCATCCGTGTATAACCTAAAAGCCGGACGCGCTGGGTAGCGACGATACCTGAGCTCCCTATTAAAC
Source organism: Pleurotus citrinopileatus (assembly GCA_017312325.1). NCBI lineage: Eukaryota > Fungi > Basidiomycota > Agaricomycetes > Agaricales > Pleurotaceae > Pleurotus > Pleurotus citrinopileatus. The sequence continues at coordinate 4,602,159 of BHFW01000036.1, forward strand.
AAAATTGGATGGTCAGTTAGTAACTGGTTTAAACAATAATTTAAAAGGAGATAATCGTTAACGAAACACGTCTAGGGTGCAGATGGGGAGGGAAACCTGACCAAGGTCGGAGGCATACCTCCAACCCCCATGATATCCGAGCGCCGCTCACATCAACGGACATGAAGTCAAAGTTGTTCAACCCGATACAGATCATACCGTCTTCGCGTCAACAAGGAATCGGCACATCATCGAAGAGAAAAGCATGGACGCCGCAGCGTAAAAGCAATGGAAAACAAAGAGCAGCCAGAAATGATTCCATGGAATTACTTACGTAATTCAAGTCACGAAAGGAGCGTTCTCTCTGGCTGCCCCGTCTTGGATCCAATTTGTGTCGTCGGTGAGCCTCCTTCCGAGCCTAACATCGACGAAAGAAATAATTTTCCGCCACAAGCCATAACCGGGGACGTGTGCTGAGCTCTCGGGGTTGGATGGCCCCGGGATGGGTGGATCGAGTCGGATATCGTGGGTGTAGAGGTAAAGGTCGAAGGGGAATCACAGGTAATTCAGCCTTCTTCGAACGACGAAGGTTTCGACTGGGGTTTCCTCCGTTCTTGTCGAGCGTTCTTATCCTCCGAAAGTCTTGCGGCCGCCGACGATAGTGGGCATCCCGAGCAGTATGGCGGGGTTAGTCCCATTAAAGAGTGCAAAAAGAATCCGGGTTGTGTTCATGCGGATTGGGGGAAGGGACGCAGCGATGCAACGGATCAGGTAGGAGACCATTCGTCCTTCATCCTATCCGGAAACTGCACCTAGTTGAAACGAGACCATCGATAACGCCACCAGGTAGGATGCGCGAAGGCCCCTTTTACATCCATAAGTGTCGATTATGACAGACCGCGTTCGGGGTGGGTCTTGGGATGAAGCGGGCTTTCGTCAGAGAATGATGCGAGATGCATTGTGGGTAGGAGATAGCATTGTGGCTCCTAATCGAGCGAGAAGGGAGGACCGCGTCATCGATGTATCGATATCTACGTAGATTTAGCAATGTTGTGAACCTTCAGGACGTCGGGAGAGGATGCCTATCTGGATGGATAGAAGTAAAGTAAAGTGAGACCTTGCCGCGCCTGTCTTGCGGCTCCGCGAAAGCAGGGCAACCGGGTAGTTGCGGAGTACCGCTGGAGAACGGAGTCCGATGGTTCATCCTCCGTGATATCAAATGTTAGGTGTAAGGCGTAATCGCGGGGTCAATCCGGTATCGTTTTGGCCCAGTTCCAGCACCATCCTAAGGTCCGCGAACACCCGTCCAATCCCAGAGTAATAAGCTTGGGGTTGGAAGTAAGACGGGAAATATGCTGTCGACGGTAGGGAGAACGAGGTGAGTGAGATATATTAGGCGAACGCCATGAGAGCTGGAGTACTCACGCCAGCTCTTGACAACTCCTGGTTTGCTAGATGCCTACCCAACCTCTTGCCATCGGCGTTTCCTTCGAGAATTTGATTCGCCTATAGCTTGCATCATCCCGTATAAAAGTGACTGTACAGAAATGGTGAATATATGCTGTGTCGATACATCGATATCCTGAGAAGAAGTGTTTTCGGGACTATTGCAAGCGGCAAGTCAAGGGAAAGACGATTCTCAAGTCAAACGATGGTCAACCCAAGGTGATATGTTTGTACTTACTATTTAATTCACGACGTCTACGCCTTCGCGCTCAACAGTCCGTATAAGCTCCCAGCCTCAAGCCTGGTTGGGATCGTTCCGTACATGGCTTATATATGTATGCGACCGAAGACTACCGTATGCGTTGCATTGACCCGATTCCTTCACTAAAATTTGACGCAGACGCCACCAGAATTGCTACTGGTGACATCGGAGGACTGAGAATGAGAATCAAAGGTTGAATATGGATGTTAAATAGAGCAAAGGCGCGCAAAAGAATGGTTCTCCCCGTCCATTGTTTGCTGCTGATTGCCAGTAGCGTCTTGGCGCGGAGACGTCGGGATCACCTCCTTGGTTGTTCACGACGATGACCAGCCACTTATCTTCTAGGGAATTCGCGTCGAAATTCGTTTGGACTGGAGCTTGTCTCTTGCACTGGAAGGCCTTCTTGGGCGTATATCGAAGACCGGGCCTATGGCGTGTCGCTGACGAGATTGGGTCGACAATGGGTAAGTGATTTCGCTAGTTGTACCGGAGTTCTTCCCCGAATTTCCTCACATCTGCTGTTCATAATACTTCTTAGAACCTACATCATCTTCTCAAGTTTCGTGCAATGATGCTGGCTTAGTATCTGCTACCCCGCAGCCCAACAAACCGCCCGCCCACGTCCATACGCGGCATATATCTCGTCAATCGATGCTTCCATCGGCTCGCTCAAGAAGGACGGGGTATTGAGCATGGAAAGAGATGTCAGTTGAGGGTTGGATACTGGTGAGGGAGGATAGCAGTGCGAAAGAGAGGTCGTTCATTTGAAGACGATGCACCCTGAGGAGGCTGGAGGACCATTCGTCGCGCAAGCTCCCCCTATCCCCAATCACTTCTCACCGCCGTCTGTCACACCTTCACCCGGGCTACTATTGCAGTGAGGATGAAAGCGACTCCGCTGGCTTAGAGCGCGTTCATGCGTTCGCCGTCGGCCTCGAGCCCATTCGCAATTCAAGTAAGCGTTGATACAACAATGCATATACTGCCGAAGGCACCGGCATGCCTAGTCCTATATTTCACACACCCCGCTCCAGCATTTCAGAAGGATGCTAGCTCGTCGCCTCCTCACGAAAACGGCCTTGCCGCCGCTACTCTCAGGCCTTGCCAGTATTTAACGTTCGATGGTCAACGTTTCAACGTTCAACCTTAAAATGGACATATCCGAATGCCACCCCTCTGATGACTTTGGCAACGCATTCACCCACCATCCTTTGCAAATCGGATTCCATTCATGGGACTCATCGCTCCCGGTTGATGCACGACATGACCATCCTGTGGATCATGTCTTATCATACCTCGGGTGTGGTGGGATTGCCCATGAAACTCGGTTGCTTCTGATGAATCCTTTGCGTCTACCCACGATTCCTGTAATGTTAGCATATGGATTCTTTCGAGACAACCTTATCACCTACTATGCACCTTTGAACGCTAAAGCACAAAAAACAATACCATCGCCACCATGGAGCTCCCTACTTCAGGTTCCTCTCAATCGCCGTACCTTTCCATTGCGTATGGGACATTAACTCGGAGAAGGCCAGCTTGGGAGACATTCGCGTAGCCGTGTCCTCATGTCAATTCCCAGAATATCCAAGCCCCCGAGCTTGATGTAGTTGGTCAGTTTCTCCTTTCACGGCCAGACCAATCATGATGATGTGTGGAATCCGAGTAGTTGAACACCAGAAGATCGCAAATCTCTTCAGACGATGGTGAGTGTCAGAGAATGTCGCAGTTGTATGAGCATACCATTGTCTCAGGAATATTGGCCAACGTTCTCGATGGCGATGGATATATTGAAGGTAAGCCTACGAGTATATGCCTAGAGAAGGCGAGGGATGGTGAACTTATCAAGAGAGCGCGTTGAGGTTCTGTAAGCCCATGTTAATGTAGGTTGGTATACGGTATGATGTTGTGGGTCAATTTAGGCTATAATATCTTTTTACGCATCACTGGAGCCCATGCCGCTATGCCAGTCACATCCCCATAGATCCAAGGTCGGATCCACGCAGTGCTTGGGAAGATGCAAACGGGAAGAATGCGACAAGACTCACGCGGCCGCTCTAGCAAACTTTTCTTAGTTATACAGACATTGAAACAACACCTGTCATGTCTCCAGGTTGCCCCAACCCGCCCGTGTGGGGGAATCATCGCACTGGCTTGTCTGCATCATTTCAACGCCTTCCGTCCCATTCGTTTGTGCGGTGCGTACCTCCTAGCTTACCGTGTGTTTGATCCAAGGGTTCGTTCATCGTGCTAATGTTCTCATCCAATCGCGATTTTGGATGGCACCTCACCTACATCCATCACTTCGCGTCCCCCTACTTTAACCAATGGACTGTGTGGTTTTGCATCGTGTTTCCTCCCTATCTACGCCACCTAAACATAGGAACTTGTATATCACCTCAAGGCAACACGTTGTTGATGGATCATGGACTCGAACACATCCTATCAAGGGACTAAGCGCGGTACCCCTCCTCATGACGGTGCTATTCCATCATTCACTTAAACATGCTGTAGCCCTCTACCCGTTGCTAATTAGTCGTTTCCCCATTCCCGGCTTCAGGGGTTTCACAGTTATACAACATACTGGCTCACACCTTGTCCTCAAAGTAGCACATGTCGAAGTTCCCAGCCGTCTGTCAGCCAGCAAATCTTCGTGCAGACGGCACCTTTCCCACCGCAATTCAATTGAATCCTCGTGTTCATCTTCTACTTCACCTTTTCAGTAAACAGGTGTGTTGGGGATTGTATAAAGCCTCTGCTGGCGTACAACAAGTCAGATCCAAGACCCCATGTCGTTGTCTTCTCTCAGACCCAGTATAGTCAGTGTATCTCCCTTGGTCCGCCACAAACCCATACCTCAGGGCCTTTCATCTACTACCAACAATGTGCCTCGTCCCCCGGGGGACGTTCCCCCTCCCTCAGGACTCTCTCCTAGCAGCAAAGGAAGGTCCATCCAATGCTGCCCATCCAATGGTAGAAATCTGGTGCTATGTGTTGACGGAACTGCGAATCAATTTGGCATGAAGGTAAATCCCTACGACCCCCTGCTCCGGAGAGTGAGATCAAACTTCAGTCAAATCTAGAATACCAATGTTGTTGAACTTTACAGCAGGCTACTCAGGGAGGAGGATAACCAGTTTACGTACTACAATAGTGGCATAGGGACTTACGTGAAGCCTTCGCAGCTTTCGTTGAGCCACCTGAAGCAGGCCGTAGTACACTGGATTGATATGGCCATCGCCTCGTAATATTCTCTCCTCCTTTTAACCATCTGACATGCTGAACATACCTAAAGGCGTTTTCAAACGATTGTTCATGCCGCGTATGAGTGGCTTTCGGAGAATTACCAGCCGAGAGACCGAATATTTCTTTTTGGTGAGTGCTCGGAATGTCCTGTTTCCGTCTGGGGTTATATAATGACTGATCTTGAAGGATTCTCACGAGGCGCTTACCAGGTGCGCGTTATCGCTGGGATGATCCACAGAGTGAGCCGCCCTATGCCACCACATTGCTTCAAATTAACACTAGCGATAGGTTGGCCTTCTCCATAAGGGCAACAAAAGCCAAATACCTTTGTATGTTGTACCGTTGTCCACTATATTGCCCAATTCATAATATTGTCATAGTGCCTACGAACTTTACACCTCGACCACAGATGGTGCCCATCGACGCACTTTGCACGTTCCGAAGTCCCATAGAAATCGAGATACACACAAATCTACATCCGATAATTCCGAGCGACTAGATACCAATCCAGACATTGATCTTTGCGAGCAATTCAAGAAAGCACTTTGCCGCGACGGTGTCAAAGTTCATTTTGTTGGTGTATGGTAATAAATGTGCCTGTATTAGTGGTGTCGTGTTCTCAACACATCACAGGGATACGGTGTCATCCATCGGCATTGCCAGGGGCACATCTTTACCAGAAACCACAGTGGGAATGGATCATGTTTGCGCATTTCGCCACGCGCTCTCTCTGGATGAGCGAAGGGTCAAGTTCCTGCCAGAGTATGCAAACGGCGTGCTCGGTCCTAATGAGGGCAAGGGAGATGTCAAAGAGGTTTGGTTTGCGGGGTCCCATTCTGACATGTACATTTTCTTTGAGCACATAATAACCTCAATGCGCTGACTCAGTTTCTTATAGCGGAGGTGGAAATGTTGTCAACGATCGCTTGAACAAGTTCGGTCCGGCACTTCGTTGGATGACTTACGAAGCAGTCAGCCATGGTCTAAAAGTACGCCCTTATAAAGGGGCATGGGAACCCACCATACCAACTAAGTCGCTCACGGGATTATGGTGGCCTTTGGAGTATCTTCCCTTTCCCCATCCATCATTCCATGGTAAACCCAACTCCACCACAATCTCTCCGCATCGGGGTGCACCACGCATCATCCAACCTGGTCAACTGATTCATGAGTCAGTTTTTGAACTTATGGTGCCAAGAGCTTCTCCTATCACGATGAGCACTACATCAAGTGATGCGTTGACACCTGCACCAAATTCCCCCGTACTGTTCTTAAATCAATCATCCAACAATGCAACCCCTAATGTCACTCCGTCGTCCATTCTTCCTATCAGTGTCGGGTACCTTCCGTTTGCCCAGTTCTCATCCGTGGAGTCTGAATCATGGGGTGAACTCTTTGAACGATTCAAAAGGAAGGACTTCGACTCTAGCCAACATCATATAGTGGAGAAGGACCCCTTCATGTCTGCAACTCACTCCCTGAATTTATTGCGGGATGCGTGTCACACCATCTTGTCCTCCTCTTCTGATCCAGGTGAAAGACTACCGGAAAGCCAACCAATTGAAAGCGCCGTTTTTGGCAAATTCTCTGCCAGTATTGAAGCACTCATGTCGATCTCAGCCAATGGTGGGTATATTATACTTTCTCGCATTTGTGTCGATCATCTAAATCATTATAATCACAGATCCACAGAAAACGGGTGTAACAGAAGCACCTGGTGCAGCAGATACTCTGCTGCTAGCTCTTCGCCTCAATTATGAATGTAGTCGAGTGTCTCGACTCAACATGGCCATTGGGTTAATCCAGCTCCTTTCTTCCTTCGAGTCTGGTGCTCTCCGAGAGCATCAACAGAAGCACAAGATTGCCCAACTTCGGGATTGGACATCGTTCGCAGGTAAAAATTACCGATCAGCTACCAATAAGGTGCTTCAAACCTTTGGTGACTGTAAGCTCTGAAGCATTCTACATTGAATTTTGCAATCCTTATATGTCTTTCCTTAGGGACACTACAGTCTCAGGATGTTGGCTTTTATGCCAGTTTTACCCGCTTTTCTATGGTCAGAGACGAGCCAATCTTGATTTGTGCCTATTCAAGATGCCTGCTATGGGATGTGCCTGCCGACAGGCTCCATACAATCTATGAACTCCCGGACCAGTCCCACAATCGTGTCCTCTTGAATGTGAACGCACGTACCATATCTATAGATGGCTCTCTCATCGCATATGCGTCTATGGATCCACATGAAGTCACGATTGTCAAAACCGACACCAGAGAAGTCATACATCATCTCAAAGATCTGGATCAATCTCAAATTTGGGCCGTTAGCTTTTCGCATAATTCGAATCTTCTCGCATCAGGCTCTCGGGAAGGCCCAGTGACCCTATGGAGGATTGCTACAGATGACTGGGAGCCACGCCAATTCTTTGGCCATGTGGGCGAGGTGAACGCCTTAGCCTTTTCACCCAAAGACTCTCACTTGGCATCTGCATGCGACGACCGGACTGTTCGCATATGGGATTTGGGAGGGGGAGGGGGCTTCATGCTCCGAGGTCATACTAGCTTCGTAAATTCCGTTGCGTTCAGTCTTTCGGGGGAAAAGATTGCGTCTGGTGGCTCAGATGGTCGCATCATCATATGGGACCTCCAGGGGAACATCACCTTCAACCTCACTACACCTGTAGGTCAAGATATATGGGCCGTAGCTTTCTCACCAGATGGCCGTACCCTTGTGACCGGAGATAATGAGCACACACTCAGGATCTGGAGCTGTGAAGCTAAGAAGCAATTGTGGTGCTTTCATACCCGTTACTTGATTTGGTCTGTTGCTTTTTCAGCTGATGGACGGCGCCTGGTCACCGGGGAGCATTATGGTCTGGTCACCCTTTGGGATATGGATATGGATCTGCATTTTGAAGCAGAGAATTAGTTCTATTGTTGGCAATTGTTGTTATCGCTTTCCTCCCCATTCGTTTCCAGCAAAGTCTCCACTACATGCTACACTTACACATTGAAACCTATTACCAAGTTTGCTTGGCTTGGACTCCTTGGAAAGATTGAATCACATCTGATTTCCCGTACGGATACATCAATGATACGGGACTTGCGGGGGAACCACCTATGATACCCATTCCAGCGATCCGAAGGCTTCTGTAGTGGTCTCTCCTCATTCAATTGATACACATATCAACTCGGAGTCAAAGTAGCGGGGAGTAAGGTGAGGAGGGAGTAACAGTAGGCACGACGCAAACATCGGGTGCTATAGAGTCTCAGTCGCTCTTAGTGCATTCGAAAGTATCATCTCTTTCACCACGGCCAACACTAACCGCAGATTCGAACTTGCTACATCTGTCGCCTGCGTCAAACTAATGAAGAGTGCCGTCAGTGAAGCTACGTGGGTAAGGCGATTACAAGGATGGAGGAGAATTTTGGGAAAATTCATGGAGACTACGATGCTTACTGTGGGTAAACAGACAACCTCCCCCGATTCACCTCCATGAGTTTCCGTAGTATGAACTTGACCGCTAGATTGATACTGTTTCCGCCCTCGTACTCTGGGAAGTATTGTTCTAAGGGTACCTGTGGCAGGCCCCAGAGGTAAGTACACCAAACACCGCACAGCCGAACGAATTGGAACGAGCGACATACCTTGGGCAATTTCATTCTAAATATATCCAGCTTGTTGAGGAACAATATGATAGTTGTATGCCGAAGCCACCGTGAGTTGATCACCAAGTCGAAGAGAGACAGTGACTCGGACAAGCCGTTCTGAGAAAGACAAGATCATCAGCCTGTTTTGAAGAGAAATAGGGAGCGGAGTCACGCACTAGTGTCGAATCTTCCGAGGACAAAAGGTCATAGTCGCTAATCGCGGTACAGAAAATGATCGACGTAACAGACTGGAAATGATACAACCATTTCATCCGTGACAATGGTTGGCTACCCACGTCGATTACCCGTATTCTGTTTCGTTTTTAGATAGCTAATGGAAGAGGAGATGGGGTGAAAACGTACGATAGCTGCCCCATATTGAACAATGTCTCGGTAATCCCAGTATACGTCGTAATCTCTCGTGCGCTCAGCACGTCTTCTGGTGTCGGTGAGTACCCCGGTGTACCTATCCGCTGCACCGCCGAGAGGAAGCTGAGAAGAAAGCGATTGATCAGCGACGGTTCTGGAATGGATGGGATGAGCGGAGTGGAAAAAAAGACTTACAATGACGCGTTGTCCATTCGGTATATCTCGGTACTGGGGTTGTCCATGACGCTCGGTATTATTGGATCCTGCCAAAGCTGATGTATGGCCTCAACGATGTCTGGAGGTAGCGAAGAATCGGGACCAGATTCGAGGTGATAGTTGAGTATCTGCTCGGCCAGGACCTAGATCAACTTGTCGTTGGAAATGAACGTGGAACGGTCTAAGGAGGACTTACTCGATTAATAGGCTGCTCCGGTTCGACGTCGATCTCCCTCATGCCGCGTACAAGAGCATGAGCGCAATCCAATACGTTCTTGTGAACGACGAGTCGATACGACTCAAGCTCCTTATCCGCAAAGCCATTTTGATGCATAATCTTCATTTGCTTTAAAATCGTGGACTTTCCAGAGCCACCTAAACCTACGTAGATTGTCAGAATGACTTGGCGTGTAAAACCCTAGTTACTCACCGAGAAGTAGAACCTTGCATGCTCTATCGAATTTCTTTCCCTCCTCGTCTATCAGCACGTCAATCTCGTCTGACCGCTTCCTTGCTGCCTGAGCAGCAAGCAGCGATCGGATGAATTCACCCAGCATGAAATATCCCTTTATTCTAGCTGGCTCGACGGCGTCCGTCATGCATTCAAGCGAAACAGTCTGGGCTACCCCATCGTTAAGAATGGGCAGTTATCAATAACAATGGTGGCAGTGAGGAAAAGGGAAACGGTGAAAGGGAAGGTAGTTTTGACTTTATTGGAGCTAGGCCTTGTTCTGTTTATGGTCATCGCACCGGAGGCGGCCCGCCGATCACCTTCCCCCGATATGGTCACTCCTCCGCTTTGCCTCCACTTGTCCTCCGCTGTGCTTCAAGCGTCAATGAATCCGTTTTGTGCGTCTGCGTCAACTTATAGTACGATTCCGGAGCTAGAGCTTCGTCCAGCTTAAGAAATCAGCTAACACGGATAGAAGGTAAGCGCGCCTTTCTAAACAGGCGGGACTCCCTCTCACATGAGGTGTGTTCTGATACTATTCCGTCAGTCCCACTTAACTTCCACTTCCAATGGAGAAGTATACCGCGTGATGCTTCAAGCGAGATTCCATATCTCCAACGGTACAACAGGAAAAATAGAGGGTAGTGCTTAAACGGCGTGCATAGGAAAACAAAGTCGCGTAGGCTGCATAACACGAGCCCCGGCGATTTCATCACAGCATTAGATATTGTGCATTCCACCATGGTGAGCACCTGCAGTGGAGTCGCACTCTCCATCATATCGTCTGCGTTCACCCAATCAACAGCAACGTTGTCAGCCGAGTTGGAAAAGCATAGGAAACGTGACATACAAAAGGCAGCGGCGAAGGGACATCCAATACTTACAATCCGGAAACCGATGAAATACTCGATTCGATCCCACGTGTATCTTCATCTGGATTTCACCACCCGTGTGGCACCATGACTGCAGTGGACTGCGGGAATTACCATTCGGAGGGCACCTATAATAGGCGAAAGTAGTGAGTAAACATGTTCAAGGCCAGCGTGAAAAGGGCGCAAGAGAAAAACGCGACGAACGTACGCTGGCTGCTATGAGGAATGCTATGTTTGAGTGGGAGACTCATTCAAACAGCGTCAGCAACTCGTTCGTATAGTTCTACGAAAGAAGGTGATGTCAGTTTCATTAGAGAAGGGGAAAGATGGGGATACGGACCCGAATTACAAACTTCCGGCGATGCCCGACCATACTCGCTCACCACGACAGAGATCAGGATCGTCAAGGCTGGTTCGTGTGTCCATGAGAATAACCTGTGTCGAATTTTTTTGTCTATGATGAACAATCCGGGGTAGGGCTGAGACATACAATAGTTCCCTGTTTCTTCCAGAGATGGCATACCCCACCGTTGCTACGGGTGGGCCTGCACTTTGCGCGGTCGAAAGGAAAACTAAGGGAAGTCAACATTAATGGATGGGTTGCGCAAGAGGAAAGGAAGAGCAAGGAAGACATACTACGATGATCTGTCCAGCAAGAGAAACTTGCTACTGTGATCGTCCACCACTGCCGGTACCCTTGGATTCTACGATCATCGTGACGTTGCGTCAAAGGTGCCTTAATCTAGCGTAGATGTAGAGTTGGCAACCTTGATTCTATGGACTCTTGACCGTTCAGGAAAGCGGAGCCAGCGACATGCTAAGGAGTAGCCCACCTGATAGAAGGAATATCCCAACTCTATTCAGACGTCCGTCCCGCTGCGTATGGGGATGGACGCGGCAAAAGGCGTTCATCTAGGCGACGGGTAGGTATTATTCGAGGTCCTCGATGGTCAAGCCGTTTTGAGGCACCATTTTCGATTGACTCGGGACAAAACGACAATACCAACGTGTTTGTATCTACGCGTCCGTGGTTCAGTACAAACTTCTTGGAGCGTGTAAAAGGCAATGGCTCACCGTGGAAAACCTTGCCCTTTGTCATTTTACTCCTTCGTCCAACCTGTTTCTTTACCGCTCTAGCCGATTTCGATTCTCAAGGTGAATCCACTCTGATGGAACGTCTCTGCTCGCTCAGATCGTGCAAGGGCCCCGGGCAGGTGAACGCTGGAAATTCAACATTCAACATCTACTTCATCCAGGGCGATGGTGTGGACAAGAAAAGATGGACAACTGACCTACCCACCGGCGTCTCAGGCATCGTAACCATCGCTTTCGATGGCGCTGGCGCTGGCGAATCAACTTACTGAAGGAACTTGAAAAGCACACGTATGATGTTGTGGGCAGGTAAAGCTGACGTCGGCTATGTTTACGTGCTACTGGAGTCCATGTTGCTACGCCCTTCGCATCCACATAGAACCAAGGTCGGATCCGCGCAGCGCTAGGGGAGTTGCAAGATGGGAGGATGAGACACCGGCGAAATTCGGGCCGTCATCCCTCGAACACACAAACAAACAGATCCCACGGTCAGAAACTACGAAATTGTTGCAAGGGAAACGCCAACGAAGCGCTACACTTGTGTTCTAAACCTCCACCGGCGCCCATGCATGCTATTCTAGCTCGTCCAGAACTTGTCCGCTGCAGAATTTTTCGCGCTGGCTTGTCTGCGTTAGATGTTGCATCGCCGCCAAATTCGCCGCCTGGGCTATATGCGCCTCGTTTTCTCCGTTTTGCTTTATTGCTTTATTGAAATATGCCGATTCATGGGCATGCTTACCGTTTGGTTGGGGCGTTGGCTGCACTGTTGCTGCAACCTGAGGCTTTAGGACCTGGATATCTCAATATCGCAACAATATGGGGACGTGAAAGGCGCCTGACCTATACCCACCGAGTTGCATACCACGGTTATCATTCGCTTCTTATTACATCAAAGGTTGCTATGGCCAACAAGCGGACAAAGCATTTCGGCGTCATTTCTAGACTGTAGAACGTCAGCTCCCTTGGTTCTCGCTTTCCTTGCTTATCCATAGGCTTTCGGCTCTCTTCCTCTTAGCGGTTGGCTCCAGGCTAGCGCTAATTTCTACTGGCTTGATGTCTCTTTCCCTCTCTCAATCAATGGAAGCCAGAGTACGATCCGGATATGATTCAGTATAGCCCCATATCAGATTTTCGAGCTTGGGCGCATGCTGTGACATCTCCTTTTGTCTGCTTTCTATGTACGAAAATTCCCCAGTGTCGAAAGTAGCTTCCATGCTGGTGCTTCTGTCTCATGTAACCCCATTTAGCTTTCAAGATATACTAAGTACAAGCGCTACCTCTCAGCCTCATGTCGCAGAATCGTGCTGTATCTTCCTATCACCTCCATTGGCGTCGCGTTGCTTCCCAACCTTTTCTTCCTCCTTGTTTACGTTGTATTCTATACATCGCTATCTGATTTCAAACTTGTCCTGATTGTTGCGCATGTCATGCCTTTAGTGCTCTCAAATTTACGCTGTAACTGTCCCCTCGTCGACTGTCTCCCCCAGACATCTGGTTACTCCGCCGGTGACTTTGCGCGGTCGCTGCATATGCCGGCGATTAATTAATCATCTAGATTAAGTTCTCTTTTCCTAGCACTTAAGCGCGCGTATGGAAAACCCCATTTACATTCGGAGAACATCCTTAATCCTGATTGACAGGTGGGAACGGTGTGACAATGCGCCTGTCTTTGTCTGCTTTCGTCTGTACTTTCAATAGCTTCACAGACGTTGTCCACTTCCATGGCAATCATGTGCGAACGGTAGGTAACCCTCATGAGCACCTTTGGACTCTACCCGGACGCTGGACTGGGCTTGGTGCTGCATCTCTCGGTTATTAATGCCAACGACAGTGCGCCTATCATATCCGACTTCTCTTACCGAATCCATGAGCGTCCAATCCTATCTTATTCCTGTCGAACGCTCGGGTCAGGCGTATTTGCGTGCGCCGCATCAATGGTATCTGCCGAACTGATGGGTGAAAAAAAGGTTAACGTGCTGTGATGTAACGAGAATGGACTGAATATAGCTCCATCCTGAAGATTTCGCCAGTGCCGAAGGGTGTCTCGAAACAACTCGTTTCGACACGCAATCTATCCGTTATGGCGGGTCCATCTTATATCTACGGAGCTTATTTTCCAACAGTTAAATTGGAGGTGTACCTCCCATCCGTCTACGGTTTCTAAATCCCCACATCCTCTGCTTTCTGATTTGCCATGAGCACCCGCCAAGTGGGTCCAACACCTCCGCCACAAGAAACGTCACAGTCTACTCAAACCCCCTCTGACAACAGTGACTCTGGTACTCAGCCCTCCACCAACAGCATATCTGTAGCTCGATTTTCTAAATGCTGTCCGGGGACGGGGAGGAACTTGGTCGTGTGTGTTGATGGAACTGCCAAGCAATTCAGTCACGAGGTAGGCCATGCTATCCATCTTCATTACCCCGACTCAACCACCTTTACATCGCAGAACACAAACGTCATTGTATTGTACAGCTGGCTGGAGAAGGATGCTGAGCAGCTCACGTACTATGACAGTGGCATCGGTACTTACGCGGCACCTTCATTCAAGTCGTGGAATTATGTCAAGAAGGCAATTGCTCACCAATTTGACAGGGCATTTGCATGGTACCGAATTTGATGCTTTTTGGATTCACCGAGACGTGCTAATAGTGCCACTAGGCGATTTGAGAAGATTGTTCTGGCGGCCTATGAATGGTTGTCGGAGAACTATCTACCTGGAGACCGGATATTTCTTTTTGGTGTGCTATTTCGACACTTGCTGTTGCTCTCCGTTACTGACGTGGAAATTTTACCTAGGATTTTCTCGAGGGGCCTATCAAATCCGTGTTCTAGCAGCAATGATTGATCGGGTAGGTTGCTCTCCCCGTGGTGTACATCAACACATATTTTCCTGTTATGAATACGTCTTGTTCCAAAGGTTGGCCTACTTCACAAGGGCAACAAGCGCCAAATTGCGTTGTGCGTTTTCCAATGGCCCTTCCTCAACATATTGTTGCAACTAACTACTGAATAGTGCATATGAACTGTATACCAACGCAACCACTGAGCTCCACAAGGCCCGCAAAGCCAATGAAGCCACCGACACAGAGTCCAAAGAAGAGCTTAGCAAACAGTTTCAAGATGCATTATCTCACCAGAGGGTCAAAGTTCACTTCGTCGGTGCTTGGTATGTATATGTACACATTCTATGTGGCTCCGAGTTGAAACTCCACAGGGACACTGTCTCGTCCATTGGGTTAGTAAGGAAGAACCCACCACCAGGGACCACATCGGGCATGCAGCATGTCTGTGCCTTCCGCCATGCACTGGCGCTTGACGAGCGTCGCGTCAAGTTCCAGCCAGAGTACGCCAATGGTGGGCTGGGGCCATCCGGCGATGACGGGGATGTGGAGGAAGTTTGGTTTCCAGGGTCTCACTCAGACGTGTACGCGCTTCCCTTTATGGACATGTTCTTACTGGCATACCAATGCTATCTCTAGGGGGGGAGGTATCAAAGACCAGGCATACGGACCTGCACTCCGCTGGATGACCTATGAAGCCATGAGACATGGACTTCGTTTGCTCCCTCAAGCTAGGCATTGGCCACCCACCCATCCTACACCTTCATTGACACCTACCTGGAAGTTGTTTGAGTTTATACCATTCATGTCTCCATCCTACGAAGATAAAGATGGCACAGTTTTTGCGTGAGCTCATTTCTTGTGTTTGTCATCCAAACGGTCACTGAATCTCAGTTCCAAGTCCGCACCTATCCTCCCCTCGTACTGTGCAACAAGGGCAGTTGATACATCAGTCTGTCCTCCATCAGATGAAATTGAGTCAAAGTCCTGCGAATGAGGTGACCAGAATACCCTCGAAGCGGCCCCGTACCACCCGTACCTATCGTCCTGTCGCTCACCTGAATCTAGAACACTGCCAAAAATGGGATGATCTCTTGTCGTTCCAGGACTCCCAGTCCCAGGCTGTTCGAACTGACCCATTCTATTCAGCATCACACACTGTCTCACAATTGCGCACTGTATGTGAGAAACTCAAACCATCAAGAGATGATGTCGGAGAGCTGAAGGAGCATGAGCGTATTATGTTGGAGGCTGCATTGAGCCATGTGCCCTCACTCATCACTACCGGTAACGAAAATCTTGTCTTCCGGCGTCACCATGACTAAGCCCACCTGTAACTGCAGAAGTCCGTCGCGCTGCATTGACTGAAATTCCTGGAGCTGCGTACACGTTGCTATCAGCACTTCATCTGGAGTACATACAATGCAAATCGAAGGAAATGGATTGGCCTTCGGATCGGATCATGAATATAGTCAATGCTCTGGCTGTTTTTGATCCCAAGTCGCAACCACGCCAGGAATTTATGACATCTCAGATCCGCGAGTGGACATCATGGATCGGGTGGAATGCCCAGGTGGAAGGAGCAGAGAGAGAGAGATACGGACCGTTGGTCCAGAAAATCTTAAGAACCTTCGGAAATGGTAAGTACGCCATGCCTCTTATTCACTCATACAATGAATATCGTTTCATTCAGGATTGATTCAACGACGATGTGTCTCTGATAAGGTCCTATCTACCAGATGCTTGCCTGACGGTTGCATCCTGTTCAGCACGCGAACTCAATGTGCACGTTGGGACGGAACCGCAAATATGCCTCAGACGCTTCACACATTCCCTTCCTCGGCCATTTCATTGATAAATAGTTCAAATGCCGCCTCTCTTGCTCGGGACACACTCGAGATCATCAACGCCAAATCTGGAGCGCAAGTTTCCCAATTCAAAGTTCCAGATATGGCCCAAATTGTCGTGTTGTGTCTCTCACATAACAAGACAATCGTTGCATCCGGGTCTCGGGATGGGACTATAAAGGTGCATAGTGCTGCGCCAGATGATTCGGAGCTGCTGATGGGGCATGACGAGTGGATCAGAGCCCTGTCATTCTCGGAGGACGACTCTAATTTGGCATCCGCGTCGGATGATGGAACTGTGCGAACATGGAAACGGGCTAATTTGGCATCCATGTCGAAAGATGGAGCTGTGCAATCAGGGAAACGGGAGGAAGCCGGAGCGGCGGGCGTATGGACTCCCCATGCAGTGCTCACAGGACATAAGAACTGTGTATTATCAGTCGCATGGGGACCCTCCATACAGCAAGTCCAGCGGATCGGATCAGGCGATGCTGACGGTGTAGTCTTCATCTGGGACATCGAAGTCAGAGATAGCAGTCCGGTTCGCTCCTATAAGTTCACAGCCCACAATGGATGGATCAACTGTTTGGCGTTTCACCCGAAGTTTGGAGACCTGATCGCGACTGGAGGTGAAGACACGAAGATACGAGTTTGGCATCATCAGCCTAAACAGGATGGACAGCAAGCGGAGATCCTGTGGGACTTTAAGAGCAATGACCGCGTGTCCACCATGGTTTTCGATCCCGAATTCGATGAAGATTCAGATAAAAAGCCTACAACACCGACACGCCTTATATCCGGCGGGACTCAAGGCTCCATCTCAATCTGGGATGTGCGTATGAATCTTTATGCCTATCAGTCCTCCATCAACCAATCGACCAATCTGATTCCGACCCCGACGCCTAATCTAAATCCGACCCCACAGCCAGAAACCCAGTTGACTACCAAGATTCAATTCCCAGCTGCCAACGTAATATGGCTTCGGAGGAGTCGCTTTACATACCCCTTGGGATCGCTTTCCATTCTCATGTGTCTGTTCTTGGGTGAATGTGGTCGCTTCGAACATACCCAGAGCTCAATTATCTTGGTAATGAGTCTCTGTTGGTCTGTTTCGGCCCTTATGCAGTGGAGAGGCAACAGCGGGAAGTCTACACAATAAACACATCTCCTATTTTTATTCTTCGCCGGTGGACCACCGCTTAGAGTACACTGGGTTATACCTGGTTCATTTGTATCAAGGACGGAAAGTATGTAATGCCGCTCCCGCTCGAGATGTGTACCACTAGACTTGGGGGGTATGAACGTCACATGTTGGGATGACGGTTCGTCGGCAGCGAAGTCAAAAGAGGCCTGCGACACGGGCAGGCAGATACATGACAGACGGGGGTTGTCGGATTCATACGGCAAGAAAGCGGGAATGGAATGCATAACCGAGTAGATTCCTCCAACATCGCAATATCATAATTGCTTGACGCCGCATACGTCAACGATTAACATGATGAGTGGGTTCGATACAAGTTACCAGTGATTGATGCAAATGGAATTCTAAACTCTACATCTTTGAAACGTGCGTTGATCGCCTCCAAGAGGGGATGCATTTCGCCGATTGCCTTGAGGGCGTTATGTGTGATGTCCCCCGAAAGGAATATTCAGCGAAGGCAGGTATCAATGGTAAGAAACATACCTCTTCAAGTTGACGGCGCCAGACATGGCATCCAGGGTGGCTAGCATCTTATGGGTGGATTGTCTTCAACCGCCGGTGGAGGGACTGTGAGCCGAGTTAATTTCATGTAGCACAAATGAACCCCAATTACCACGAAATTTAGGAGTAGATCGTCCTACGTCGAGGTCGTGAACCACGTTGCTCTGCGGGCGCTTGAAGGTGGTGGCTCGTGCCATGCTTCCATACCAACTTCGGGATTTGAGAGGTGGTGGTGGCGGTGTAATATCTTTCGGCTTATTGCTAATTCCCTCTGGTCGACTGGGACCCTTCTTAGCGGTATTGGTTCCTATATTGGTTCCTATTCAAAAGGGGCCGTAATCGCACACCGAAGGCGAGACGTCATACCTTAAAGATGGCATCACCGTAATTAATCGTGATGGGCCTACTTGTTTCGATTAACTGCGCCACTAAAGCGACTGGTTCTTGTTATCAAGAAGGGGTACAACTATGGATGCGTTGGGGGTTGACATACTTGACGTGAGCCTAATGACCTGTCCTGCTCGTGTTCATCGTGTTCATCGTGTTCACGCTTTTTGACGCTTGCCTCTGGATGAAGACCGTCGACGCGGTCAGGGGGGTTAAAGCCAGTCCTGGTCCCACCATTGAACTTGAATATCAAGTCGTCCATGCTTTCTTAACAATGTCCGATGTCGAAAACACGCTGCGATGAACATGGCGTCCAAATCGGATAGGATCCTTGTTTGGAAAGGTTTCTTCAGCCTCGTATAAATCAAGTGCATATCTCCACAGCGCAAAGCATGTGGTCCGGGCGAATTGAGACGGACCCACTACGCTGTTCGAGGCCATCACTTCGTCAGCGACGCGTTCGTTTCCTTCATATTTTCCTGTATATTTATCTTCTGCATGGTATCTACGGCGTGGGTAATCATAAGTACGGACTAGCGCTGGGACGTTGGCAGAGACGATCGCCGGAATAGTGGCTATTGGTGAAGATGAAGTATGTGGCAAGTATGCGGGGGGGAACGTCCAGTGAGGGTTTGCGTCCAGATGCTGCTGGCAAGCAGCAGCAAATAATGGACCATGCAACGACGACTTCTGCGCGCCTCTGTTATATTCAACATCCATATTCAACCTTTCTTTTGATTCTCATTCTCATTTGCATCGAAGCCCTCACCAGTAGCAATTCTGGTGGCTTCTGTGCCAACCTTTAGTAAAGGACTTGGGTCAATGCAACGCATACGATAGTCTTCGGTCGCATGTACAAGCATTCCTGAACAGTGAAAAGCGGGAGGTCCATGTTCGGAGCGATCCCGACGAGGGCATGGGGCCGGAAGTTTTTACGGACTGTCGAGCACAAAGAGGTAGACGTGAATTAACTATTAAGTGCAAGCATATTTTGGGTTACCCATCATTTGACTCGGGACTCCTCTTTCTTTGGACTTACAGCCTGCGATAGTTCCGAAAACACTTCTGTGCAGGATTTCGATGTATCGACTGAGCACATAGCCACCGCTTCTGTGCAATCACTTCCACACGGGATGATTCAAGCTCCAGGCGAACCTAATTCTCGAAGGAAACGCCGATGGCGAGAGGTGGAGTAGGCATCTCGCAGGTCTAAGAGTTGTCAAGAGATTCGCGTATCCGACGTGAGTACTCCAGCTCTCATGGCACTCGTCTAACATATCTCACTCTCCTCGCTCTCCCTACCGTTGACAGCATATTTCCCGTCTTATCTCCAACCTCAAACTTATCACGATGCAATCAGACGGGTGTTCGCGGACCTTAGGGTGAACTGGGCCAAAACGATACCGACCCCGCGAATCCGCCTTACACTCATCATTTGATATTACGAGGGTGCACCATCGGGCTCCATTTCCCAGCGGTACTCCGCAACTACCCTGTTGCCCTGCTTTCGCGGAGTCGCAAGACAGGCGCGGCAAGGTCTCACTTTACTTCACTCTAATCCATCCAGATAGGCATCCTCTCCCGTTGTCCAGAAGGTTCACAACATCAACATCGCTAAATCTACAGATATCGATACGTGGATGACACGGACCTCCCTCTCCGCTCGATTTCGAGCCACAATGCTATCTCCTACCCGCACTACATCTCGCATCATTCTCTGATGGAAACCCGCTTCATCAAGCTAAGGCTTTCGTTAACGATTACCTCCTTTTAAATCATTGTTTACACCAGTTACTAACTGACCATCCAAATTTGTTTTACAGGGAGCTCAGGTATCGTCGCTACCCAGCGCGTCCGGCTTTTAGGTTATACACGGACAGAGTCTCCTTGTCGGAGAGATGAAGCAAGGAGAACGCGACAGGTGGACAGGTGGTGAACGGCTATGATCACCGCAAGTCTCGCGCACGGCAGCCACCCACAACCGCCTCCGCCCTATTTTCTTAACTGCACATCTTACTATCTCCTTGGTTCGCCCACCTAAATTTCGCTTTTTTCTCTATGGGAAGAGAGCCTCGTCACCTACGATCGAATGCCTTGGACAGTCAATTCGGCGCGATCCAACCAACCATCCGCTCCATCGAGTGCACTCCTGCGAATATGGCGAGCGGAACTACAGCTCAACTTCTCCATTTTCGCGCCTCAACTTGGAATGCCAGTGGACGATGAACCCAATACCAGGAAATATATCTCACAAGGCCGTCCGTCGGACATTTCCGTGGGCCCTGGTTGTACTACGGCTGTGGACACTTGCCAATCATCGGACGTCCCCCCTCCTGTATCTCCAATTCGAGCGCCATTTTGACTCCCCACCTGTGGGCGTAATACGATTCACCTATCCTCTCTCCCTTCTCTGCTGGCTACCATGCCCGTCTCGTTATGCTGCCGGCCTTTTGCTCCCCTCCCACTGGCTACCTCCTCTGCGCGAGACGATGCTCCCCTTGGACAGCTGTCCCTTACAGACACGCCCATTCCGTGCGCTTTGGGTTCGCTCTCTCTCAGTTATTTTTTTCTTTCATATTCCCCCTTCTTCGCAGCTTCGCAGCTTCGCAGCTTCTCACTTTCTCCTGTCTCCTTCCTTTCCTTTGATTCCGATTACGGTCTCCCGTTACTGTCGTTATCGCCACTCCACAATCCCGTGTATATGCGCGATCAGTCCATGTCTGCGCTCGGATTATCTATCTACATATTTCTAACCGTTTAAATCACTGTTCGCTACGTTAGAGGTAGATATATGTATATTGGCTCTGCAACCCAATGCCCTCGAAATGCTATTACGTCTCTCTTCATGTCTGGTTTAGACTGCAAGCTTCTTCCAATCCCCACATATATGGACTGTTTCGCGAGCTCTATGGATGGTCACCCTCAGTCTTGCGAGTCCTAATATCTTCCGCTCGTTCGGTGAGACCCTTACGAGTCCCGTCTACTTATCCTCTCTCTTGAGCTGGCTTCTTCTGCGCTGTTCGCCTACCACGCGTCCCACCTTAGCCTTTGTTGCGGTTCTTATAGTCTGTCCTGATTGTCCATTATCCTCATGTCTGAAACGCAACATTCCGGGCTTTACACATCCCTCCTTCGCGTCCTTGCCTTCACGGCGACTCCCGTGTTTCCTCCAGTCCCTTCACTGTGCTTTCCCAGGTCTCCTGGCTTCTCTCGCATAGCATGCATCAACGTGCCACCACGTTACCGCCAAATTCTCTGAATCTGGGGTCGCTAGTCTACGCCGCTTTCCAACCACCAGGTTCACCCGATCAGTGAGTGCTGTACCCGTTAATATCTCATCAGTCATATGCTCATAAGTCCTCGTATGTCAACCATTTTCAGTATAATTCGGCGTCTTTCCTATGCGGCGTGGTAGGCTTCACAGCCTTTCGCGCCGAATTTGACAGCAGAGAAGCATCTTCTCTATCACAAAGGCGCCCACGAATTTGGCGTTCCGGTCGCGAATGGTTTCACCATTGGTGCCCTCGACAAGCTTGGTTATTCCCTCCGCTCTGGCAGTCCCAATTTTGGAGATGTCGACAACATGTCTTTCATGTGATACCATCGAAGTGAAATGTTCTACTGACATCGCCTTGATCGTAGCGCCCGCTGAACCCCATAATCTGGGTATAGGAAGTATCTCATCCCCACTCCATTGGTTTCGTTCTGTTCGCATTCCAATGAGTGGTAACTTTTCCTGACTTCCCTTCTTGATAGGTTATCTCCGCGATTCTCGAACGGCACGTAAGACTGATTCTTTCGCCTTGCTCGATTTCGGAGTCCTTGACCGTGCCTTATTGATACCCCCACATATGAGCGTCTGCGTCCCTTTGCAGAGTGGGGGATTAACGAGACACTTTCACGTATTCATCATCCGTCTGTCTACTCTGTTGCCGCGCTTACGCCATCCACACCTGCCGCTAGGCCCTAAACATTGTATGGACGCCTGCAGTTTTGTAATGATCTTCTTCCTCTGATCCTATTTCAGGGACGTGTACGTCGCATAAATCATGTCCCAAAATACTCTGACGATGGCTGGTCATAAGATCATCTTTAGAAAGAGGTGAGCTTTTGACTGTTAAGCAAAAAAATCATTCGATCCAAGATTGCCGGACATATATATCACACATTCACCGCCCTGAGAGCCGAAGCGGCTTTGTCCCCCAGCAAGCAGCTCCAGTACCCTGAGCCACCATTCCTCCTACAGCATATTATCATTCAATGGCCACCTCGCCTTCGCGGGTTCTATCGACTGAACCGGTACCTTTCGACGATCCCCCCACACCTCACCTTGCTACGTGCTGCTCCAGCGGTGGCAGGAACTTAGTTGTATCCGTCGATGGAACTGCCAAGCAATTCAATATCGAGGTATGTTTTGCGATGCTACCGATATGTTTCCATCCTCACTAACCGTCCAGAACACCAATGTTGTCGGACTATATAACCGGATCATCAAGGACGAAAATCAACTCACTTACTACAATAGTGGCATTGGCACATACGCAGCGCCTTCTTTCAAGTCGTTGAGCTATGCCCTGCAGGTTATAGATCACCACCTGGACAAGGTGTTTGCCTGGTACTAGTTTTCGGCGCTCCAGGTGTATTTCTTACTTATGGGAGCCAATGGTGTACACAGGAGATTTGAAAAGATTATCTATGCAGCTTATGAGTGGCTCGCGGAGAATTATAAGCCTGGTGATAGGATATTTCTCTTCGGTGCGCATGCTAGTCTCCTTCTCATCGCCTGCATTGACTATGCTGTGAAGGCTTCTCGCGTGGTGCATGTTGCGCATGCACCTCCTAAATCATGTGTCGACCCCGAGTCGACTTATCATATGAAGTACGTCGCTTGACGATACGTTGCACATGGTGTTGAGTATCACACCGTTCCATTCGTTTCATCCGTATATAGTAATAGCTACAGTATATAAAGCCTCGTACTTACTCCTCTGATGAATAACACTCGTTCTACGAACTACTTGTGTGTGAATACAAACCTCAGGTGAATAGCTTTGCCTCTCACCTAGCGCGGTGCTCGCCCTTGTGGCTTGTAGCAATACTGCTGCTCAACAGGTTATGGGCCCCGCTAGTCGCTCTAGGAAAAGGGTGTCGTTATGTCCCCTGAGTACTTGGTGACAAAGCTACCTAACCTACAAACTGTCAGGCTGCTTAAATTGCGCTTTGACAGGGGCAGTCAGGGGTCTCCTTTTCTCGCACTATTCTTTGAATGTTGTGCTGATGAATTGTTTAAAACCTCAGATATTTACTATGTCTTCTAACGTTGACACTGCTGGTCTCAAATCCGTTGTTGGTACCCTCACCGGAACCAACTATCAGACCTGGTCTTCAAAGATGACTGCCCTCCTGAAGGCGAAAGGGGTCTGGCTCTACGTCGATGGTACTATTAAGAAACCCGCTCTTGTTGTCACTGCCGGCACCAGTGAAACACCTGCTGTCGACACTACCGCCGCTGTTAACAGCTGGCTTGAAAAGGACAACATGGCCATCGGTATCATCTCCCTCACCATCTCTGATAATCTTCAGAACTACGTCAAGCCGACTTCTAAAGAGACCTGGGATAAACTCAAGGACAAGTTCTCCGCTACCTCCGTCTCTGCTGCTTATGAGTGGCTTCAAGCTCTGCTACACGTTCGTCTGAAAGCTAGCGAAAATCCCACTCCCACCATTGAGAAATTCCGCTTCTCCTTCCGACAACTCGAAAAACTTGGCCTCGTCGTTCCCACCTCACTCCTTGCCCTAATCTTCCTCACCGCTCTACCTAAGGAATGGGAGTTCATTGCCCAACTGACCGTGACCAAAGAAATCTCCTCTCTCGATTTCAACGACGTCGCTATCTATGTTGAGTCTGAATGGCAGCGTATGCAAGTTGTCAAACAGGGGAACGCAACCGCCAACAAACTCTCTGCCGTAAAGAAGAAGGGAAAAAATCCCAACTTCCAACAGCAGAAACAGAAGAATAACGCCAAACCCTATGGCGACTCTTCTGGGCAGAAGCAACCAGCGGAATCTGGTCCTTCTGACGACTCTCGCCACAAACGCAAGCGTAGCAAGCGTGGTGGCAGAGACAGAAACAATGTTGTCGTTGTTGAGGACTCATTCGCCAATGTTCTTACCATGCAGCCGCCTTCCCCCCATACTCACACGCTTCTCGATCGCATCGACACTTCCTCCTCATCTGCGCCAATTGTCGTTGGTGAAACCAACACCGTCGTTGGACTTCCCGCCATGCCTAAGCCCAAGTGGTTCAACCACAAACACAAGGAAGTTGCGCCCCAGCAGTATAATGGACAAGCTAAACCGTCCAACTGCAAGTCTATTGGGGACGACAACCTGGCTAAGGCACGCTCGCTGGTTTCTCGCATCACCAAACAACCAGCTACGACTGAAACTCTTCGCCGCCTCCATGGCATGTTTCAGCGTCAGTCCACCTCCTCGACTCCGCCCGCTGACATCTCTGATGATGAAAGCGATGACGATGACGATGACCACATCTCAAAGCGCTTCAGGTCTGAAACACCTGAAGACTTACGCTTTCGGTTGTCTCCTTTAGAGGAACGTCTTCGATCTCCTAGCCCAGAGCCAGTATATGACTCTGACTCGCTCTTCGATGAGCTTGAGACTGGCTACCAGAATGAGAGGTATGTTAATTCGTACCCTAAGTCGTCCTCACACTCTGATCACATTGATTGGCAGCGTCCTCTACTCCGAGGGTCCCGCGCCTATGTAATTACCAATGTTGATGTACATGGACTGTCCCGCGCAATAAATCATTTTTATTCTAACAATGCTGCGAATGACAATAAGTACCATGTAATGAGTGTTGAGATTGACGCAAATCCAGATATGGATTGGTGGATGCACGACTCTGGTTGTTCTTTACATACAACCGGGGTTATGTCCGACTTTGCCCATTATCACCCCTTTAAGCGGAAAGATCAAATCTTTGTGAAAACCGCTAACTCACATTCATACATTAAGGGTGTTGGTACCGTCTTGTTTCGCTATGAACAACTTGTTGAGCGAAACGGCGAAGTCGTCCGCCAAAACAAACTTATGAAGCTGTATCCAGTGTATTACATGCCTGAGATGGGTGAACTCCGTCTTATTTCTACTGGAACTTTCCTGAAGGATCGTAACCGTGAATTAAGGGCTACACGAGATCGCTTTGAGTTTATTGATAGTCGATTGGAAGATCCTATCATCATGTCTGGATATCACCGTGGCCAGCATGACACGTGCTATTGGACCAGAGGAACTGCGAGTCAGGAATCTATTGTCCAGTCCAACGCGATCCTCTTGAACAGTGTAGACTCTAACACTTGGCACCAACGTCTTGGACATCCATCTCCAGATGTATTACGTCAGTTTAAGAAGCACACTGAGAACTTCCCAGATCTTAAGATCCCTGCTGATCGATCTAAGCCCTGTAAGGGTTGCGCCGAAGGCAAAACCCCACAGGATTCGTTTCCGCAATCGCTGAATCGAGCATCGAAACCTTTTGAGAAAGTCCACTCTGACTTGAAAGAGTTTCCGGTGAAGTCCTATCATGGATACCACTACTACATCTCATTCTTTGATGACTATACCTCGTACGGATGGGTCCGCTTATTAAAGCGTAAATCTGAGGCGTTTACCGCAACTCGTGATTTTATTGCCATGGTTAAAAATCAATATAATACCATGATTAAGACCTGGATGTCCGATGGAGGAGGAGAATTCAAATCCCTAGAATTCAAAGAGATGCTCAATTCAAACGGAATCAAAATAGATCAATCAGTTGCGCATCAACCGCAACAGAACGGTCGCGCTGAAAGGTTCAACAGGACGTTGATGGATAAAGCGCAAGCTATGCGTTTCCATGCTTGCATTCCTCCGTCCTGGTGGGAATTCTCAGTTGAATATGCGGTTCATATTTACAATCGCACGCCCATAAGGCGTCTTAAGTGGAAAACACCATTTTGAGATGCTGAAAGGCGAGCTTCCTGACATCACTCACCTTCGAGTGTTTGGCTGTGGTGCTTATGTCTACTTGCCTGATGCTGTTCGTCCAAATAAACTCAGTCCCAAAGCCGAACTTATGTGCTTCATTGGTTTGACTGATGGTATCAAAGGATACAAATTCATGCGACTACATAATAATACCATCTTCCATGGGACTAAGGCTCTCTTTGATGAGAATCTACTACCAAAATGCCCCAAGTCTGGTCAACCTTCTGGAAGATCAGACGGTGGTAATCCACCAGATGACGATGAACCAGACAACGATTTTGATCCATCGGGTGCTGGTGGAGGCGCTCGTCCTCCATCACCTAATGAGGGGTCCGAGCCTGAAAATGACTTAGATCAACCTCCCCGATCTCCTTCCCCACAAGGCCCTGCTGAAGACGAACCGGTTGAGGATGATCAACTCCCGGAACGCTCTCCGTCGCCAGAGTTACCCCCGCCTCCTCCACCTGAGCCGGTTAATCAACCTGCGCCAGAGGAAGTGCAGGAAGGACCTAGAAGGTCAGGCAGACAGAGGAAAATAGCAAAAGGCCCACCTGGATCGATATATGAAAGAGAAGGTGATAACCGACTCCCTCATGAGATCCAAAGGGATATTGAGAAAGATTCAGATTGGAGGAAACTTGTAGGGGATAAAGAATCGGGTCGCTCCCGATTGCCCACAACTTCCAGGCGTCGTGGTAAAACTCAACCACAAGCCAACCAACCTGCACCGGACACTCCTGGTCCTTCTCATACCCAAAATAATGAGGATGCTGATTTAATCCGCATGTCTCAGGAAGGGGGAGTAGAGTTCATGAAATTCCTGCTGTCAAAAGCAGTTGCAGTTTCTGAGCCAGAGACTGAGCCTGTAATAAATTCAACAGAGCTCAAACCCGATAATATTTGGGAATGGACATATCGTGACATCATGCGTCTACCGCTTGAAGAACGTAAACCATGGATTGAAGCTTGTAAGGAGGAGCTGAAATCATTGCGAGATCGCAAAGCTTACAGTCTGGTAAAGCTACCAAAAGGTCGCAAGGCAATTAAATGCCGTTGGGTCTTTGACATAAAGTCAGATGGCCGTAAAAAAGCTCGATTGGTTGCCAAAGGCTTCTCTCAGAGAGAGGGAATTGATTTCAATGAAATCTTTTCCCCCGTAGTGCGATATGAAACATTCCGAATGATACTTGCGCTAGCCGCTTGTGAGGGATGGCACTTGGAAGGTCTAGATGTTAAAACTGCCTTCCTTTACGGTAAACTTGATGAGGAAATCTATATGGAGCAGCCAGAAGGCTTTATAGCTAAAGACAAACAGGATTTCGTCCTACGTCTATGGCGAGCCCTTTATGGACTCAAACAAGCAGCACTTTCCTGGTGGAAAGAGCTCTCCAAGTCTATGGCAGAACTTGGATTCAAACGTGCAAAATCCGACAGCGGCCTATTCATTTACACACATTCGAATGGCACTGTTGTAATTGCCATCATATATGTTGACGATGCACTATTCTGTGGCTCTGACCGGCAGCTTGTTTTACAACTAAAAGCCGCGTTCATGAAGCGATGGGAATGTCGTGATTTGGGTGAAGCCAAAGAGTTCCTTTGTATGTGAATTCTGAGGAAAGGTCCCAAGATCTATCTTGATCAAGAGACTTATTTGCAGAAAGTTATCAGGCGTTTCAACCTTGAGAACTGCAATACCACCCGTACTCCGCTACCCACTGGATACCGACCTGAGCCTAATCAAGGTACAGTCGACCCAGCGCTTCGTTCAAGGTTCCAACAAGTTATTGGATCTCTTTTGTACATCATGCTTGGCACACGTCCAGATATTGCCTATGCTGTTGTCAAACTGTCCCAGCACTCTGCCAATCCGTCCAAAGAACATTTGGATAAAGCACTTTATGTGGTGCGATATCTAGCAGGAACACAGTACTATTCTGTCTGCTATGACGGATCAAATCAGGAAGGAGGCTTAATCGCCTTTACTGATTCAGACTGGACAAGTCCGAGATCTACAACTGGATACCTGATTAAACTTGCTGGTGGCATAGTTTCCTGGCAATCTCATGCTCAGAGAACACCTGCTTTGTCCTCAACCGAAGCCGAATACATGGCTCTCTCTGACACAAGCCGTCAGATTATGTGGACAAAAAACTTATTCTCTGAAATCGGAATGGATCTTGGTCCTGTACCGATTTGTGGTGATAACCAAGGGTCAATCTTCATTGCATCGAACCCTGTCTCCGAAAGGAGAACAAAACATATTGATCTCCGATATCACTACATCCGTGATCGGATTGAAGCCGGAGACATTGAATGTTTCTTTATCAGTGGTGCTGAAAATCCCGCTGATATGTTCACCAAAAATCTTGGCTGGGTAAAGTTCACCCTATTCCGGTCCATGCTTGGAATTCGATTCTTCGATTCTGCAGCGTCCGCTTCGAAATTCAAAGGTATTTCTTAGCGAGGGGGAGTGTTGCGCATGCACCTCCTAAATCATGTGTCGACCCCGAGTCGACTTATCATATGAAGTACGTCGCTTGACGATACGTTGCACATGGTGTTGAGTATCACACCATTCCATTCGTTTCATCCATATATAGTAATAGCTACAGTATATAAAGCCTCGTACTTACTCCTCTGATGAATAACACTCGTTCTACAAACTACTTGTGTGTGAATACAAACCTCAGGTGAATAGCTTTGCCTCTCACCTAGCGCGGTGCTCGCCCTTGTGGCTTGTAGCAATACTGCTGCTCAACAATGAGCTATGTCAGTGTTGTGACATTCCATGGAAGGCATCTCGGCCATCGTGTTTTACGATTTCCTGGAGTCCATCTCCTGGCTTCCGCCGATCGAAATCGCATTCACTGGGGCGCAGCCATGTTACGGCTCCTCATGTATTGACTTTCCGTGCTGAGAGAACGGGCGGAACAGGTTATGCCAGTCGAACGGACGATGATGATTCATGAAAAGTATGTGATCCTTTTGAATGCTTGATCCTTCTTCGCACCTATATTTCATTCACATTTTGTGCCAAAAGTCACACCCCGGTCGGATCCTTGTTAATCGTTATTCGCCAAACGGTTCTCGCATCGCACGCCATCGCTGACCGGCAAATACCCGTTGCTGGGAGGTGTTGTGGATGCAATTCGGGGGGACGGATGGACAGAGTGCTGCTCTGAAGAAGTCCCTGATCCTCTCACGCCCGTTGTCTCCCTGCGTGTTATCTGTACCCGACTTCAACCTATGGGGGGCGGGGCCGACAACCCTCCCTATAACTATCAAGCACGTATGGCCGTCATGGTCGTATATTCGATACGAAACTGAGCATGTGCCGCCTCCGTCTCCGCCAGGCTCTAGTCAATACCTACCGGCTCTATCAAACACCTGAAGCCATATAAACCTTTCCGCTCCAATCTATCACTTCTTGCTCTTGCGCAGTTCAAATTAGCTGTCTAATTCCTGTCTATCGCCCCACGTCATTCGCTCTCATACTGATATGGCTTTCAAACTTCGTGATACAGACACCATGCTTGCTTCTGAAGCTTTTGCGTATCGCCCACGTAGTTGCCATTGGGTAGTCATTTTACCTTGCATCCATCCCCCGCCTTCCTTCCAAAGTCCAAAGTCCTCAGCTCCGCAATAGCTTATCACGTCCCGAAAGCGCGCATCAGGTTCGGCCTTCTCCAAGCACGAAGCCCATCCTTTCAACATACAGTACGGGCACGGAACGAGGTTTGGGATGTGTACCTATGGGTTAACACCAAACCGAGACTCACATATACGCGTCTCTATTTCTGGTCGACTCTTGTTATATGCATGCCCCCCGCTCGAAGGTCCAACCATGCCCACTAGCTGAGTTGACGGAAGGAGTTTCTGGACCAAGTCACTGTAAAGGAGAGTTTTATTCTTAGTATGCCTTCGCTGGCATCCGTCGTTCCTTTCCCCACGCTTGCCGCGTGACATCGTCTTTCCGTGCCCTCGTTCTCCTCATCGTCAATGGCCTCTCGATTTGTACGACGCGTGGAGTACGCTCCGACCTTCTGTTTCCAGTTGCCTACCCACATACTCTGATCTCTTTGTGTCTGATTGACCTCGCCATACAAAAGCATCCACCATCTGCAAGCACTCGTCAAGCTTAGCATCTCGGTTCCAATCCTCCCGTCTTCTACAGTGGACTACCCTCGGAACGCCTCCCCCTTGTGCTGTTCTTTAAAAACTCTTTTCTGTCCCTGATCATGATGCTAAATTTGGAGGTTCAAGCTGGTCCATGAAAATTACCTGTGGCGATTTGGATTACAAGTGGTGGTGTGGCCTGTTGGCGATGGCGATGGCGATGCTAGCGGGACGATGTCTTGATGAGGTTTTAAAATTTAGAATCGACCGATCATCCCCCCCCCGGGGGCGCGAGTCGGTTCTATCACCGTAACTCATGTTCCTGCATCCTCTCACCATTACCTACTCGCCTGTTTGGCACAACTTTCTGGCCGCGAGGGCATCACATAATCTCTTCTGTGATGGGGCTTGTGATCACCTCTCAACAGCTTTACCCTTGAAGAATAGGCATATTCCTCCCCCCTCCCAGAGCAAACCTATTCCCGCGCAGAACATTCCGTAGACACCATGCCGCGTCCATTACCTTCCATTCATTTCTTTGACATCCTTTGTCATCTTCGCCGTCTATCTGTACTCCAATTTGTATGTGAGCATGTGTTCTCTCTTCACAGAGGTCGGACACGTGTTGCGACACTAAAAGCGTCTCTCTCTCTCACATCGTCCTTCAGGAAGGCATCTATGCATCGTGTTTTTCATGGCAAGCGCCCACAAGCATCTTCGTATGAGGCTACCCCAACGAAAATTTGCCTCCCATGACGTGGTCAGCCAAGCCAACAAGGCAGTATTGATGAAAGGTGGTATCACATGCTTATCCCAGAAACCAAAGCGTTAATATCAGGGATCTGCGATGTGGGAGGGCTTCTGTATGTGATGGGGATCCCTTAGCCCTTTCGAGGAACATCCGGCACTGTTCTCTGTTCCTTGTGTCACCAGTTACCTGGTAGAATGCACCGTATTCGAGGCATTGGGCCTGCGCCCCAAACATACGCCTGGTTCTTTTCCTTTATTTTTACAAACGATCCACGAGATGGCCATTGAAACATTGAATGATGACGGACATGGTGCGATACACCAAGCCCTTGTGTTGGTTCTTCCCACTTATGCGACAAATATGACACACATGAATATCTCAATGGAAGCTTCTCAGTGCTATACATAGCAGATCAGCTCGATGTCATTTGCAATGAAATTTATCCTTACTGACCATATCTCTGATTAGTCTCATAGCAAGCGCTTACGACAAAGTTACTTTAAAAGCGTAGGCCCATCTGAGTCACAAAACACCCTGATAGCGCAGCATGGGCACGGCGTCAGTACAGGGAGCGACCCCAGGTTTATCTGCTGAACGATTCACTTTCACCGATAATTCTACACCATATTTCGCTAGTTGTTGCTCGGGGAGTGGCAGGAACTTGGTGGTATGTATCGATGGAACCGCTAAACAATTCAGCAGAAAGGTAGGTCGGTACTAGAGCAGTACAGAGCGGTACTTGGAGTGGTAAGTCAGTATATGAGCTAGTACCTAATGCATAGAACATGCTCACTCCCCTAGCCTCCTATTCCACTCTACTAGACATGCTGGGGCACTGAAGACTTCCCCTGACCTCTGCTTCAAACTGAAGACCACCTCTTCCACTTGTACCTAATGCCAAATGTGGGTTTTGAGCATGAGGCTCCATCGACTAAGCTCTGAGAGTTGGTAGGTAAAGACTTAGGGGGCTCTTCTGGCTCTGAGACAAATGGTTAATGGATCTGTGAAGTTAAGTAAGTACATCGCTCTAATATAGTGATGGTTGGTATGAGCATATTCACTCACCTAGCAGAGGGAGATCCAACTTAGAGAATACACTAAGGAGCCACCAGTATTCTTGCAGTACTATACAGTTTATGTGTTTGCATTTCTCATAATTCTATGGTACATATGATGCACCCTAGCAGAGGTGGCTCCTTAGTGTATTCTCTAAGTTGGATCTCCCTCTGCTAGGTGAGTGAATATGCTCATACCAACCATCACTATATCAGAGCGATGTACTTACTTAACTTCACAGATCCATTAACCATTTGTCTCAGAGCCAGAAGAGCCCCCTAAGTCTTTACCTACCAACTCTCAGAGCTTAGTCGATGGAGCCTCATGCTCAAAACCCACATTTGGCATTAGGTACAAGTGGAAGAGGTGGTCTTCAGTTTGAAGCAGAGGTCAGGGGAAGTCTTCAGTGCCCCAGCATGTCTAGTAGAGTGGAATAGGAGGCTAGGGGAGTGAGCATGTTCTATGCATTAGGTACTAGCTCATATACTGACTTACCACTCCAAGTACCGCTCTGTACTGCTCTAGTACCGACCTACCGCTCCAAGTGCCACTACAGGTACCGCTCTAGTACCGACCTACCGCTCCAAGTACCGCTCTAGTACCGACCTACCGCTCCAAGTACTGCTCCAAGTGCCGCTCCAAGTGCCACTACAGGTACTGCTCTGTACCACTCTGTACCGCTCCAAGTGCCACTAAAAGTGCCGCTACAAGTGCCGCTACAGGTACCACTCCAAGTACCGCTCTAGTACCGACCTACCGCTCCAAGTACTGCTCCAAGTGCCGCTACAAGTTCCGCTACAAGTTCCGCTACAGGTACCACTCTGGTACCTCTCCAAGTACCACTCCAAGTACCGCTCTGTACTGCTCTAGTACCGACCTACCGCTCCAAGTACCACTCCAAGTGCCGCTACAGGTACCGCTCTGTACCGTACCGCTCCAAGTACTGCTCTGTACCGCTCTGTACCGCTCTGGTACCGACCTACCGCTCCAAGTACCGCTCCAAGTACCGCTCCAAGTGCCGCTCTGTACCGCTCCAGTACCAACCTACCGCTCCAAGTACCACTCCATTACCAACTCAAAGGACTGATCTACCACAGGTGGCGGCACTTGGGTGGAACATACCGCCATGTTGGCACCACAATCCCTGCCATGTACAAGAAAAGAGTCCCAGCAGACCCATTATTACTATGTTTGATTTGTATTTTTCTCACTAAAATCCTGCTGGAGTACAGAGCAGCACCATATCATGGCTCAAGATAGCGACATGGCGGAACATACCGCTTTGTCGGTACCTCCATGAACAGAAAAGTGTCCTAGCGGACCCGCTCTCACTACATTTTATTTACATATTTCATTAGGGAGTCCGCTAGACCCCGCGCGGACATGTGTACAATACACACTGTAGTCGTCCGCTCTACCTATGTACCGCTACATTCCGACTATCATATGTGTCCTCTGTGGGCATGTTTCGAGGTAAATCACTGCCCGGCACAACCTCAGGAATGGGGTATGTCTGTGCCTTCCGCCATGCACTAGCTCTCGACGAGCAGCGCGTAAAATTTCAGCCAGAGTATGCCAATGGTGGTTTGGCTCCCTCAAAGGAGGCTGTCAAAGAAGTCTGGTTTGCGGGATCTCACTCCGATATGTAACTATGTCTATCAATTGTTGTGGCTCAATCTAACCCATACGATTTTCAGTGGCGGTGGGAATATTCACAATCAAAAATTAACTGACTTTGGTCCCTCACTACGGTGGATGACTTACGAAGCCATCAGCCATGGTCTGCGCATGCATTCATATGCGGGCAAATGGAAGCCTGTCACCGTAACGTATTCGTTACAGGGTCCTTGGAAACTCTTGGAGTTAATACCACTCAAGTCCCGTTCTTATCGGAACAATCGCACGATTCGCACGTAAGTTCATTCCCATAAGCCAGCCAATGTGTATACTGATGTCGACATCAATCTAGGCCACATTTAGGAGCCCCTCGTATTATACAGCCTAAGCAACTGATCCACGAGTCCGTGTTCGAGCACATGAATGAAGAAGATAGTAGTCAGGTCGAGAATTTGCATGGTCGGTGCACCCCTGCACAAGCAAAAGAAAAGGCGAAAGAAACCCTGAGGCACCCATATCAACCCATGGCTCGTTTCAGTCAAGACAACTACAACTGGGATATACTCCAAAGTCTGGGCGATCTTAGGGCACAGGTTACTCAGGAAGATCCCTTTTTCGAAGCGCAGAAGGCGGTCAATTCCTTGGAAAACATTTGCAATGCTCATGCTCATGGACTCAACCTTACGGAAATGTCCTATCATGATTTTGAATCCGCCATCACTGACGTAGTTGCCTTCAATGCCTCCGGTGAGCAGATTTCATTGTGGTTTATAATGCCGGATTGATGATGTTTTGTGACAACCATCCTTGTAGACGTCCGCCGATTCGCTTTACATGAGGTTCCTACAACCGTGGACGTGCTGCTGTCAGCACTTCATTTGGAGTATTTGCGATGCAAAGACCAAGAGTACAGTTTACCCTCTGATCAAATCAAGAGCATCGTCGATACCCTTTGCATCCTTGAGCCGAGAACGACACACCCAAAGCGAGAAATCACAACACGCCAGCTCCGTGAACGAACATCATGGATCTCGTGGTGGAAGGGTCCTGTTTCTGAGGATGATCGCAAAATATATGGGCCTAGAATCCAGAAGGTCCTATGTACCTTTGGACACGGTAAGTGCTGGTATCCCCCATTCTTATTTTCGCTCACGGATCACAGGCCTCTTCCGACGGGAGAAGGTTCCTGGCGGAGTCATGTCCATCGAATCCATCGAATCCAGCGAATCACTTCTGATTACCACACAAAAACACTACGCCACGTGGGATGGATTATCAGACAGGTCCCTTAAGCTCCACAACTTATCGGGATCGGGCAGGATATCAGCGACAAACGGTCATCTCATTGCCTCGCTTTGTTCAGAAACACTAGACCTTGTCTATGTTTCGACTGGTGCCCAGCGAATACGATTTAGGCTTCCGAACAGAGGACGGGTGTTGGTGATGTGTCTGTCGCATGATAATGGCCTCATTGCATCAGGATCCCGCCATGGGACAATCCAGGTGTGGAACGTTGATGGGACTAATGTAGAGTCACTCAAAGGACATCTGGATCGCGTGAATGCAGTCGCATTCAGTGGTGATGACTCTCGGTTGGCATCCGCCTCATACGATGGAACGGTACGAATATGGCAGAAGAAGGATCCCACAGTCCCAATATGGCTGGATTCAGATGTCTTCAGAGAGCATTGCAACTGTGTATTTTCTGTTGCATGGAGTGCTCATGAACGTGGCCTACTTGCATCGGGGGATGCTGCTGGAAGAGTCTTCATATGGGATGCAGATACAGGCCAGACTTTGTGGTCTTTCCTCGCCCACAATGATCGGGTGAGGGCCCTCTCATTTGCGTTAGGGGAAGACGCGATTGCGACAGGAAGTTCCGATAAGAGCGTAAAGGTATGGTTCTTTCAAAAGGTAACCCCTCAAACGCAATTACTCTGGCACTTCAAAATGGAGGATGCAGTATCTACTGTTTCTTTTCGCACAATACCCAGGAAGGAGGAATCAGGTTACTACTTGGTCTCTGGCGGGGATGATGGTTCTGTCTGTATTTGGGATGTGGAAAGACATGCACACGCTATACAAGTAGAGACTACCTCCCACACCCTCCCGGATTCCAAGGCTTATCTACCCCTCATTGGAAATTGAATTGACCTTGATTGTGAGTACGTTAGGGACGGTAATGGCCTTGGGGTGCTCCTCTTGAGGCTTGAGAATCCCTTAATATCGGCTGGCTGGTTGACCTCTGAGGCTTCCCCCTTTCTGTAGCTCCAAACTTGCAACCAGCGCAGGCCGCCCGTGCCGTGCTATTCCGAAATGAAGTACAACTGCCTCTACACTGTCCGGAGCTCAGCCTTCGTCGCCCCGTTACCTTCTATGGTTCTTCTCAATGACACAGTTTACACTAGCCCACCCTCGCATCGCAGTGCGTCGAGCTCTGATCGAGACCTCATTCTGATTATCTCCTCTCATCATGGTATCCTGTTCCGTACAACATACGATTCGACTCTTATCCTCTTGTCCCTGTTACTACGAGAGATTCATTTTGAACACAGAAAACGACGGTTGCTATCCGTTTCACCATCACATAATTCACCACCGGGGGTTATGCCAGAGACATACATGACTTGGTTCTTCTTACCGATTAAATGGAAGCCTATTATCTCCTGAAACTGAGCCAATGTTGCATGTCATAGGTCATGTTCTCGGTGTTACGGTTCACCATACCCTTCCTAGTTTCCATTCTGACTTCATAACCACTTACTGCTCCCTTCGGTTGGATGTTTTACGCAAGATGTTGTCATTCGAACGTGGGAGTAGGCAGCTTAACATCCGCGGGCATGTTCGTTGGCGCGGTTGTAATATAGGTCTGCCGCAGATGCGGCACAACCATAGACTCGGTAACACACATACCCAACTCTCCAAATATATCACCGTATGTCCAATCCCACCGACATGAACACCTCGGCCTACCCAAGCTCGCACATAACTTTTCATCGTGTCGAACATCCTCCATCGTCTGACTTAGGCGATTAGGCTACGCATCTTATGAAGTTTTCAGCTTTTTCTAAGCCTATGCTGCCTCGCAACGCATATCACCTCAGCTATGGCATATGTACGCCGTCGCACCATCCTCGTTGGAACCCTTTGCAATAGCTGAAGATATTCGTAGAGACTCATCAGCGCTTGAAAAGCCTACCAGCCACGCTTGATGATTGCGATGGACTAGCTGGCCCATCAATCCGAGAAAGTGAAACACCAAGGTGCTGGAGCCCACGTTCAGTATAGTCACTGCGTGGACGGGCTTCCCCGTCGGCTCTTTCGGACTCGACAGTGTCATCGATTCGGCCAGAGATATTCTCTAAATATAGTTCCCTATGTCTTTTTATGAATACCTCAGTGTAGCTCACTTCTTTCGCACTAGCTCTCCATCATGTCGCAAACCTTTCCGCTGTATGACTTCGACTGTCAGGCTTCAAGCTCCATGCCTCATGCAGCCCACCTTTTGTCGAAGCTTATGCCCCCCCGCTTATATGGTTTCGACTGAGACATCCTCATACCTCAACTGTCCTCCTCATAGCCCCTTCGATGTCTGAACACGTTTCGAACGGCCCATCCACGTCCGACGAGCCTACAATCGATTCTCGAAGAACGTCGATCACCATCGCGCCCGATGCGCTTGGCGAAGTGAATAAGAACAAGGATCCTGAGAGTCGCGATGTCGTAATTGTCAACTGGAATGGACCAGACGACCCATCGAATCCGATCAAGTGCGCTTTCCCTAGTACTCGTAAAAGTGATTAAACTCATGTTGATTGTTATATTATGTCGTTCTGTAGCTGGACATATGGACAAAAGTGGACCGCTACGTTGATCGTTTCGTTATTCACGTTCATCAGCCCTATATCCTCCTCGATGATCGCGCCTGCGGGCAACAAAGTAGCAGAAGAGTTTGGTATCAAGAGTCCGGTCGTCACAGCACTCACCACCTCAGTTTTCGTGCTCGCATATGGTGAGTCCGCTCCTCCTCGTTGCTCCCTTCGATGAACCTCACATTTTCCCTCTTGCGCATCAATCTAGCTTTCGGGCCGCTTGTGAGGTTTCCTGAAACAATGCTGGGACTCATTACTAACTCATATCAGTTACTCGGACCGTTGAGTGAGATATTCGGGCGATCGCGGGTTCTTCAGCTCTCCAACTTATCCTATCTCAGTGCGCTATTCATCTCTTCCGTAAAACATTGAACAGAACACTGAAACCCATCTTTAGTATGGAACACCGCCTGTGGATTCGCCCGGAACACAGGTCAACTCATCGCATTTCGCTTTCTCGCTGGATTAGGCGGGAGCGCTCCACTCTCCGTAAGCCTCATCTAGCAGGTCTAAGGTATCCCAACCTACCCATTCCTTCAGATCGGTGGTGGAGTTATCGGTGATATCTGGTCACCCCACGAGCGGGGGAAGGCCGTCGCTGTATACTCGCTTGCACCACTTCTCAGTCCCATTGTCGGCCCCGTAGCAGGAGCTTGGATCGGTGAGATGTCAACGTGGCGTTGGGTGGTAAGTTTCCATCGTCGCTCTCATCGTTCAAACCATCGAATTTCGTTCTGTAGTTCTGGTCCACAAGCCTGTTCGGCGTCATCGTCGAGCTTCTTGGGAAGTTTTTCCTTCGTGAAAGTGTGTGTGGATTATATTCACTGTATAATGTAATTGAATCGTGTTTTGATATATTAGCTTACCCGCCCGTGATCCTCAAACGTAAAGCTCAGAAGCTTGAGACATCCAAGGCTCTCGAGGATGGATCCATACATTACAGATCGGTGTATGACTGTGATGACCATCAGAAGTACGTCTTCTTACTTACTCTCTACCTCTGCGTTCTATGACGATTGGTATTAAATGTTGAATTGCCCTCTCATTGTACAGTTTGAAGTATGTAATGTGGAAATCACTCAGTCGGCCATTCGTGCTGTTCTACTCTGAACCGATCGTCCAACTACTGGGTATATACATGGCCTTCTTGTACGGCGTGTACTACAGTAAATACCCTTTCCTTGAAACGCTCCATCTCAAATATTCATTGATCATCGAATCACTAGTATTCCTCACAACGATACCATCCGTCTTCGAAGAGATTTACGGAGAGGCTCCCGGTATCGCGGGATTGCACTATATCGCCGTCGGAGTAGGGTTATTATCTGCGTCGCAGATGAATGCAGCGGTGTTGGACCCGCTGTATTTATACCTAGAACGGAAGTACGGAAATGGGAGACCTGAGTTTAGGCTTCGTGAGTTACCTCCTACTTTACCCCTGTTACGAGTATTCAATGAGTGTATTTGACATAGCTCCGATGGTACCTGGGACTATACTTTTTCCTATTGGCCTCTTCATCGCTGGGTGGGCTGCGCAATACCGCGTCTTCTGGCTTGTCACCGATATCGTGAGTAGTTATCTCTATTAATATTGTAGTTGTTAACAAATTCATCCCATCCCTTCACCACTCTCCAGGGTATTGCCTTCATCGGCGGCGGTATGATATTGAGCTTCCAGGTGATACAAACCTACGTCGTAGACACGTTTACACTCCATTCGGCGTCGGGTATGTTTCCCTCCTTGACTTACATTCCGTCGTCCCCTTTTTCATCACCCATTCTGATTTACGAGATTACAGCTCTTGCTGCGGTATCATTCCTCCGCTCGCTCACTGGTTTTGGATTCCCACTATTTGCGCCCGAGATGTATAAGGTACTTGGGCACGGGAAGGGTGATTCGATTCTGGCTGTAGTATCGATTGTCATTGGGTGTCCTGCGTAGGTTTTCTTCTCTTTACGTTCATCTCATCTCTTCCCGCTTTCCTCGTCCTCGCTTTTGGATTAACCTTTGTCGGATCGTCGTGACTTGCTGATATCCGCTTTCGTAGGCCCTGGCTTTTTTGGAAGTATGGCGAGAGGATACGCAGTGCGAGTCCTTATTCGAATAAGGATGGTCTCAGGATTTAGTCTCGTCGTCGCTGCTGCACTCTGTTGACTACTTGCCATTGGTTTTCAGTGTGCTGATCCATTCTTTAGATGCATCTCACCATCATAGAGTTCTTAGATATTTGTTTTGCTGTAGAACAAGCCTGTTTTCATTCAAACTTAATTATTGGTTGCATACCTTGCGTTGCGACCGAGTAGAGTACATTAATATACGCATCGTGTTCGGTCTTTCGATTTGCTTCCGTTTGTATGTAGAGTTTGTTTTATTATTCTATTGGTTTTCGCGTTGTATTTTCCGTGGATGCGTTCACCGTCTTTATTCTCTGACAGCGCTGGTGGACTGAGAAGTTCAGTGACTGTAACTGAGGTGCATGGATGGAGAGCTCAGGGTTTGGTCCGGGTGTCTTCTAGTTAGGACTACCATCAATCAGGAACGTCCTTATCACCGTCGTCAGCGTTCGTGAATTAGGCATTTACGCCGCTATAACTCGCGGGATGCGCCGCTTGAGATAGCACAGTCTCAACTCGGAGACTACCAACACCAGGATTCCACGCCGAGCCCAACGATGGTACACCTGGTGGTTCCCTCGAGGAAACATACTTAAGCCTAATAGAATGTATGAATTTCATGTGGCACAAGCAGTAGGGAAGGCGAAAGCATCTTTTATTGACAGCTGGCAACCCAGGTGAAGTGGAAGACAACAGTGGGAATGAAAACAGCAGCGCATCACGTTTCGTTCGGGAGGAAAGAATGAGGAGTGGGTGGCCGTCGTATGATTCAGCGGAGATGAAGACTGTGTTCTATGTGTAAGAGTGGAAGTTGGATGTCAGCGTGGGTTATGAGGTGGATGGGTGGCATAAGTTCTTGAGCATACCTTGGGTACGGGCTGCTGGGGCTGTGTGCTCCCTCTGAGAGGTGGATGATAGCCTTCTTCATTAAAATTGGACACCCAACGGTGAATCAGATTAGTATGAAACAGAGATTCGGGATATGGGTGAAAATAGAAACCCAACGGGGGGAAGGCTAATATGGTTCGTTCATCAGAAACGGAGATTATGTTCTGTATATTATTGACGGACGTTGTCAACACCATGGGGCTATAGACGGAGGCAAAGTGCGTCGGTTTCCTGGTGCGAATCAATATAATGGATCCAGTAGCGTACCTTGAATATGAGATCCTGCCTTGCAACGCACGATCTCGATGCCGGCTTGGTAGTCCTCTTCATTTCGATCCATCGTTAGAAGAGATAGCTATGATCTCTGGAAAGCTATATATACGCCTATGCAGGATCTGAAGTGGGCGGTGCGACCAGGGTGGTTGGGATGGTGAGTCTGCGAGTGCGCTTCGATGGCGCCGTGGTGTTACCAGCGAGATAATGATACTGAGCAGGACAGGCCATCGCTCATTCCGCTTTTGGGAAGGAAGGTCTTGAGTCGGAACCAGTGCTCCAGGAAAAAGGAACAAGAAAGTAAAAGTTAGGACAGACGTTCGAACAAGCCTGGCGGAAGCAGGTCAGAGAATAGCTCCTTGGGAGAGCGTTTTATGCGGGTGAAGTATTTTTGGGCAAGCTTCAGAATGTATACATCGACAAGCAAGTATTATAGAAGGACGGACTGGCAGAGGAGTCGAGTGGGACCTGGGTGGGAGAAGTCGTCGGGCGTGGTCTCCCGGTGCACAGGTGCAATGGACCTTACATTACGTAAAGCTCGATCGGCCATGTGTTTCCCGCCTACCGGTTACTCCGCACCATACACCTTCCTCATCGTCTCGCGCGTCCAGCTTGATCCTCCCACTCGCTATCGTCTACAACGCACAGAACATTACGCGTACAATCTACAAAAGCTAAGTGGCGCGAACTTTGAGCACCCAATGCTCTTCAGCTCGTCCACATCTTCAACATTTCAAATCCCCGTGGTCTCAAAGCCATCCTCGTTTTCCATGAAAAGGACGGCAACGATCCTGGGAGGTCTCTACCTCGTCGGTAGATATATCAAGGATCGATTGGAGGACACGAAGGAGGGAATCATGCAGGAGAGAATGGCTCGAGACAAGTAGGTCCTTCCCGCCTCGTTGTTTCTGCTTATTCCCGGCCTTTTGTGTTCTTCATCGTCGTTTGGTGCATCGTGCTCAGTTCCTGTACTCCTTAGCCGTCCATTTGGATCTTGCACTACTATACTTTACTCCGGTGCCTCATGTCTCGTTTGGTGCTCTTGAACGCACACATTGCTAACCACGAACCTCGTCCACAGCCTAAAACGCCGGTTCAACACCAACCAACAAAACGTATCATATACCGTCCTCGCGCTCATATCAACCCTGTCAGAACAGATCACGGAGGGGATGGATGTTGAAGCGCTCACTGCGGAGCTTCAGTCATTGTCATCGAGGAAGACAACCCCCGTGGTTGTCCCGACGAATAATGGCGCGGGGGCAGCTGGGGCAGGCCATGAAGAAGAACACAAGAAGACGATACCGAGGGTACCTCTGCCGACAAATCCCGATCCAGGCGCTACATCCCTCCTCCCTCCGCAGCCTCACGATTCAACACCTACAACATCCTCCGACGCGCTCTCTCTCTCGCTA
Source organism: Pleurotus citrinopileatus (assembly GCA_017312325.1). NCBI lineage: Eukaryota > Fungi > Basidiomycota > Agaricomycetes > Agaricales > Pleurotaceae > Pleurotus > Pleurotus citrinopileatus. Next base: position 4,644,675 of record BHFW01000036.1, read on the forward strand.
CCCTCAGCCGCGCCTTCATCCTCCCCAGATCCCGATGCTCAATCAGATGTAGGCTCTACATCAACATCCCAATCCATCCTCTCATCGAATCCATCCTTCTCTCCTCCCAATTCCCAATCTGATTCCTCTGGGAATGATCTTAACGAATTGAACGAGTTGAACTTGTCCCAGTCGTCTACGAGCTGGATGACGGACAACGTCTCGATGATTGAGGGTGCTTCGCCTTCGGCGGAGAGCATGGAACTAGTTGACGCTGTCTCGGAATCGGAACCGTCTCATCATCAGCATACGCCCGACCCTCTAGCTGCGTCGTACCTTAGCACCGCGACGACAAATACCACTAGCTCGTCAATGCTTTCCTATCCTCAGCCAATCGGCGGACCTTCCTCACAGCAACAGCTCCCGGAGGAGAGGATCGTCTCAGTCCCACCTGCCATTAGCGGGCGGACCAAAGCCGAATTGTGGAATGAAATCAAAATAATGAGTACGTCTACTCCCCTCACTTCATTCTCTTTATAATCTTATCTTCACCTCTCGGTAGCACTCACCCGGACCCTTACAACGCTCTACTCAACCACCCTCCTCTCCCTCTTCACCTCGCTACAACTTACCCTCCTCTCCCGTTCCGCGTACGTTCATTCCGTGATAAGACAATCCAAAGATGAAGAAAGGGAAGAAAATGTTATGCGGATGTTAGGTGGTGGTGGGATGATCGGGATGGCATTAGCCATGTGTCCTATCAAGAGCGTACGTTGGTTCGTCGGTGCAGATAGTGGAGTGGGAGGAAAGGGGGTGTCTCCAGAAGAGCAGTTATTCTCGCTTCTCCAACAACCTCAATACGACAATCGCCCCACTGACGCGAATGATAACGCAGAAAGTGACGATACTGCGTTTGGATTCGGGGTGTCGATTTCGGATGAGGTGGAGAGGAAGTATTTGACGCTTAGTTGGTGGATGTTACATGTTGGGTGGAAGGATGTTGGGGAGAGGGTTAGGAAGGGTGTTGAGGATGTTTTGGAGGGGTAAGTTGGTTCTCTTTCTCTTAGCCTTTCCATGGTTTGTCTCTGCATTTCGACGTGTCTTTTATCGCGCGTTTTTTGGCTTCGTTGGCTCCGTACGCTGCGTTTGCATGTACTTCTTCCTTTTGATACCCCGCCTCTTTGAGTTTCTTGCGGCCCCAGTCGCGGACGACTATACCCAACCCCTTCACCACTCTTTAGTACTTACATTTCCCATCGTTTAGCCTCCTCTCCCCGCTAGTCTTCGTTATAGCTTCTTTCTTTCGCTTACGTCGTGTCACGGCTGCTCGTTCCGCTTCCTCTTTTCTCCCTTTTCTGCTTCACCTTCGCCTATGAGTTTCACCACTCACTCATCACATCCTCTCTTCCTTCTAGTGTCTCCCTCAAAACGAAATTGGGAATAATCGATCTCCATCGGCTTATTTCCGATATTCGTCGACGCGTCGAACATGAGATTACCTTTGAAGGTAGAGAACGGCGGATAGAGTACGTCTTTCCATCCACTCCCACCCAACATCCCTCTACCTACCCCCCTCTATACGCCTTCGCTCACATGTCCCTGTGCTTGTGATAGTTTCCTATCAACCCTCCTCCCACCAACACCCGAAATGACGCAACGCGTACTTTCAGAAGGGGGATTCTTCCCATCGTCTTCACCATTGACGAATCCGCATTTCCCGCCGTTGCCTGGATCAACGCTTTCGCAATCTGGGTTGGAGAGTCCGCCTGAGCCGAGTATTACCTCGTTTGAGGAGAGTCATCGACTTGTTGATGAGGACGGTATGTGCTTTTCTCATCCGTGGTTGATACACATTTGACTGACTTCAACGTCATCTAGGGCATCCACCAAATCAACCTAATCCCGCCCACGTACCTTCGGCTCCTCCAACCCCCGAAGACGAACAATTCAACTCCCTCCTCGACGAAACTCGCCAAGTCATCTCATCGCCCGATTTCGCTCGCGTCCTCGAAGTATGCATGGAACGAGCGGTGGAAGCGCTATTCGATGACTTGGAGAAGGAGGTTTATTTCCCTTACTCGCTGACGCAACGTGGTGCTGTTGCTGATGATGACATGGGATTGGGATCGGGATCGGGGGGAGAGGAAGTGAGGATTCGGTTGGCGGCGTTGCTTCCTGGGTTGACGAGTTGGAGTCGGGATGTGTTGAATGGGCTTCCGAATGTTCTTGTTGATGTACGTTTCTACTTTCATTCTCATCCCTTGTTGCGGTTCGTGGTGCTGACGAGTGTCTCTTTGGGTTGTTTGGGTATTTGTAGACGCTGATAAATACGAGGGAGGTCGTCGCCTTGTCTGCGATCCTTTTTGCGAAATTCGAGGATCAGGTTGTCGTTTAGCCCTTGGCAACTGCAGCTTGTGGTGTCTTGTTGATTATATCGCGCAATATAATTTGTTTGTCCCGATACTTATATGAAGGAATCTCGGTCCAAAGGTAGAGAGTCAGACAGACGATGATGATCCCAAGGGCGGGATGGAAAGTCCTTCACAACCGAACTGTACACAAGGTAATCATACCCCAGAGTGATCAAATCAGACCTGTTGCAGTGACGACAAGACTCCGAAACGCTGTTACAGCCTTCGAACTATGCAAAGGAAGCTTCTGAAAGCGCCTTCGAAATATTCACTATCCAACATGTACAGTAATAGGATACATGGTACATAGGTATGTGGTGCCAATTAATGTACTCCATCCCTACTTTGGCTCATGCTACCGCGCAGCCGTTTAACGAAATTCAATATAAGTGTTCTACCTCTAGATATCTGCATCCACATCCCAAAGCTCAACACAATAAAACTCGCCTGACACAAGCCTCTTGTTGTCCAAGAAAGAAAGTGTACAGACGGGTTCCTTGGCACTGAAAGTCCATAATAACGCTGGGTTGATGAAGTTCCATATTTGAATCTTGTGTCCACCACCTATAGCGAGCATGTTTCCATCGGGCGAGAATACTAAGGACTCTACAGTGCCGGGATGGGTGGCGAAGCTGTGGGAGGTCTTGTCCTTGGTGTTCCATACGTTCACCCTACCATGCCTATCACCAACGATGATCTCATCTCCTGAAGGGCACCATGCGACAGAATATACGATGCTTTGCTCTTCGAACACAGCAAGCTCCGCCATGGAGTCTACATCCCATATACGCATATCTGTATAAAGTACAGATACCAGATGAGAGTCATCACTTGAAAAGGCTAATATTCTAGCGTGGGCGGCACCCCCAGAGATCGGGCGGGGTTCCAGCTTGTTATTTATGATACTCCACAGTGTCAGTCTTCCTGATGTGGTTGAGGTGGCGAGGAGAGTGTGGCGATGCGAGAAGGATACACTCCAGACATAGTCAACGGCATGGGCGATAGTATCACCACTTGCTGCGTTAAATACCGCCAATTCGCCAAGTGGCTCCGATGTTCGAGCAACCCAAAGGCCATCCGGAGAGAAGACAGCCTTTTCGGTTTGAGGAGGCAATGAATGGAGTTGCTTGGGTTTGTTCACCAACCCATCCCACGTTAGACATTCTTCGTTTGTGGTTATCAGTATGGATCCAGAAGAGACACCCATGGATTGGACAACTCCGCTGATCTCGCAAGTTTGAAGTAGCCCTAAGTGGTTCTGTAAAATTAGTGCTGGTACAAGGAGTACAGGTCTCCAAGACTCACGGCTGGCAAACCTTCCAAGGACTTTGTCAACCATCTTTCGGTTCCACACTTGGCATGAGGAAGTCCACCTCTCGATTTGAGCAGGTGTAGGCGGAATATCAGACCCGGATTCGAAGGATTCTCTCCATTTCGAGCCTGGTTCAAAGGTGGAAAGCAGTTTTATCAAAGTCTGAACTCGTTCGGTGGTTGAGTCCGATCCACGGCGTTCGTATTCCTTTTCAAGAGCTTTCAGTAAGGTTCTTGCGGATCCAGAAACTTCAGCCACAGAGGTGGAGGTCTGACGAACCCCTGTAATTGGGTCAATATTGTAGTTCAAGGCACAAAACATTCATAATACGGAAGATAAAGCACATACCGCCGGTCTCGGAGTAGGTAAGATGAGTCAGCGCTGTGTCAAACTCATGCCACTTCGAGCTGATATCAGAGCTGTCGCCATCCACATTGGGTTTGTCAAGGTTCTCGCATGCATACTTGAGCTCACTTAATCCGTGGCTTGCAGACGAAAACGGGTCCGTTTCGGTGATGGCGCTTAAACTTTCCAGGAAATGAGCCAAACCAGCAGGCTTCGAACAGCCAGGGAGGTTGATGCGCGTCCTAGGGGCATAATCTCCGCTTTTAATGAGGTTGACGACAGACTCGTGAATTAGCTGATGAGGCTGGATGATGCGAGGTTTTGCAAGATGTGGGCTGGTTGGAGATATGAAAGGTGTTCAAGGCCGAACGTCGAACAACGCAGAGAGACTTACACAATTGTTGTGCTGTTCGCGTCAGTGTATGCAAGGGATCGAAACGGCAAGATCTCAAATACTTTCCAAACCCCTGTCATTGAGTCGGTCCTCTTGATATCTATCCAATTTCCTTCATATGGTTTCATTCGGAGGCCACAGTTCATTGCCTCGTATGTCATCCATCGAAGTGCCGGTCCGAAATTCATCAAATCCTTATTCTCCGTGTTTCCACCACCACTACATACAGATCAATCCAGAGATTCCAACGAAAGACAGGTAAACATACATGTCTGAATGAGATCCAGCAAACCACACCTCCTTCACCTTCACCTCCCCTTTTGCAGGCTGAGCCGAGGGACCAAGCCCACCATTGGCATATTCAGGGAGAAATTTCACTCGCCTCTCGTCTAGGGCGAGGGCGTGGCGGAAGAAGCAGACATGCTCCATGCCCGATGTTGTCTCGGGCAAAGACACGCCCCTTGCGGTTCCGATCGAAGAGACAGTATCCCTGGTAGCGCTTCGATGAGAAGGATACCTCGATACATATTACCAGCATACCAGGCGCCAACGAAGTGGACTTTGACATCCTCACGCGAAAGGGTACGCTTGAATTGCCGACAGAGGTCAAGCGCAGTTTTGAGGGGGGTTTTCTTCACATATTCTGACTCCTTTGACCGGTTTCGGCGTAAGATACGTCCAAGCCCCCGACGAGCCGTGGAGGACCCAAGATCAGTATTCTCCTTCGTCGCATCATTTACAGTACTCTGAGAGAGGCCCTCCGTTGTTGTTGTTGATTCTATAGCTTGTTAGAGATTGAAGACCACCAAATCAGCGTTGAACAGTTCCTCACTCTTTTCCCTCTCTGAGCTTGAGCGTCTACCCCTCTCCGTCGTCGCCGCATACAATTCATACGCGCTATAAAGGATGTTATCAATTGTATTTATTATGAGAAGGTCGTACACATACAAGGGTATTTGATTCTTGTTCCCCTTGTGCAAAAGCCCCACCTTGAACCACAACTTGAGTCAACTCATGAGACTGAATGAATGCGTAGCTCACTCGCTCGATCATGCCTGCAATGACACGGACCTGGTAGGCTCCTCGGGAGAATCCTGGATAGCCTTGGTATCAGAGCAGCGCATTGCAATCTCGATAGGCTCACCGAATAGAAATATACGATCCCCAGGCTCATAGTTTTCCGATAACCATTCGTAGGCCGCGTGTACAATTCTCTCAAAACGCCTGTGGAAAGGATAAAACGTCAACGCGCGTATCCCAACTCATCGAATGAGTATATACCAGGCAATGGCCAAGTCAATCTTGTGGTCGATGACCTGCTTCATGTAGTGCCATGACGTGAACGAAGGGTGTGCATAGGTGCCGATTCCACTGTTGTAAAAAGCCAATTGGTCTTCGTCCTTGATGAGTCGGCTAAAAAGTTCGACGACATTCGTATTCTGAATGTTTGCTACGATTAGATCCCGATGTAGTCGACGGACGACGCTATTACTCACCGTCATGCTGAATTGATTCGCGGTTCCATCAACACAAAGGACCAGGTTCCGGACCTTATCTCGCTTGATTTTGATGGGCGGACAAGTCGAACAACGATACTCCACAGTATCTGTTTGGGTCGGAAGCTTGGCCGCTTGCATAGGGACAGTACGCAGGTTATCTAAGCGAGGCTTTTCGGCGACCGAGGACATGATGGGCTGGTGCAGTGAGTGTTTGGATTGGGGGTGTGAGGAAATACGGTCGAGTATATGTTGAGTATTTGTAATGGGCATCCGCCGGGAGGAGTGGGGAAAAGAAGTCACATCTATGGGAAAGTCGGACGGACCATGGGTATCAAAGCAATGCACTGAGAAGCATGCTAGATGATGTTCTCCCACCATATATTTCAAGATTGACGTGCGGGCCGCTTGCATCAATGCGAGTACAATCCGGCCCTTCCACGAGAGTTCGTGGGAAAACGAAAGAAGTTTGGGCTTCGGCCAAACTGATTGAACAAGGAACCCCAGTTGTCGACACGCACCTTTGACGTGATTTGTGACGCGGGGTGGAAATCAATCCCTCCCCGGAAGAATGAAATGGTGCATTCCAATCGAACGAGGACGGAGTAGAACGAGCGGTACTATCTCTGTTAGACCCAGATGCTTCGGCGGAGGGCACGAACCTTCACCACTGGTAATCAAGGCACAGGTTAGGATATTAGCCATGGGAGAGTGATGGGAACGAGGAGAGAGCATATGGTCCGTAGCCGCAATTTAGGTTTAGGAGGAAGACGAAAGAAAGGGCGATGAAGCCACGATGTCAATGGTATATGGTAAAACAGGCACGGTACAAACCGACTTCAAGTCCCAGGTAGTCAAGGGACGTCCGAGTACTGACTTGAAGGCAGTAAATATAGTATATTTGAGCTGCGATTTCTCGGCGTACATGGCGTGTCAGAGCACCCCAAGCACGATGATGGTTCCAATTTCGAGCTTGATACCCACTGTTTAGCTGAAGATCAGCAAGCATGAATGATGATGGGAGAAAGACACGAGAGGTGTCGAGAACATCAAGACAGAAGGTCCGAAGAGCGATAAACATGAGTTGGGGACATGGATTCCAATGTGCAGAGAGATAACTCACCGAAGCCAATACAAGCAGTACAGTATCATCTGAGCCCAAGTCGCCGCTGGTTCATTTCTCGTCGATTATTCAAGCTTCGAGTCTAGCAAACTAAGTGTCTATATCTCGTGAATGCAATAGGAAGTTATGAAGTAGAACGGAACGTAGAGAGTCTAGAGATGCGAGTATGTGGGAGGTTGAGATGAACGGGAGAGTCAAGTTGAATTAAGAGTGGCGTGTTCAGCCACATGGCGAGGGTACGGAACGCGGAACAGGATGCGAGAGCGCGGTGTATACAAACAAAAAAGGTGATTAAGCGACATAGGCATTCAAGGAAAGGGCAAGTACAAGCGGGGCTAGAGTGCGGATAAATAGTGGTCATCATAGAGGGAAGGGAAGGACGACGACAACGGGTATATATCGGGTTTCACCAAATCTTCCAGTACGACGCTAATGATGCGACTCGGAAGCAGTTGCGCACTAGTCAACGTTATCAAATGGCATCGTAGGTATGTGGGCATGTTCCAGCGAAGGGAGACCGGGGACTTTCAGGATAGACAGGCGTTGAGATAAATACCTCGACCACACATGTAGACGGAATCCGGAAGTGAACGCCGAGCTTGGAAGCTCGACGCTGATGTGATATGGTACCGAGGCGAATATTCTTAGAAGACAGGCCGTCAGATTCGATCCTCCGCCACCTAGGCAACCAGGACGCTCCTCCCTCGATAATCCACGGGTCCAACCATACTCGCCGTGGGATTGGAGGCTCAGTCGAAAAGGGTGGATGTGAGTAGTGGATGTATTGAATGTCGATGCATATTCCGTCGTGAGCGGGTGAAGGACTTAGAAGCCCTTCGAACTATGCGGCATATACCCACATAGCTTTGTAGTTCTCCAGTGACATGTTATCCGCTAGGGGTTCTCGAGATAGCCTCCCGTGCTCAGCGGCGGCAGGGCGCATCGTTGAAGAAGCCGTCAGAAGATAGAGGTTCAAGATTCTCGTAGAGCTTAGCAAAAGAGCTTGTATGCCGAGGAAAGTCTGAATGCAGTGTAACGTGAGGCCGAGGTGTGTGCGTAGGTGGAAGCGAACCGAGTTCGAGGATGGAAAAGGCTGAAGAATGCCTGAAATCATCGAAATCCGAGGGACACGACGAGGGGGGTCTTGATATTGGCAAATCAATGACAAAACCGCCCTTCGGTTCCGATCTGCAATTAGACGAGGCTAAACGAAAATATTCCAGCAAGACGGGATGACGAGGATGGAGGACGGTGCTGATAAAGGCGCATCATCGGTCAATCGAAATCGATGACGCGTATACCCATCTGAAACCGAAGAAGACAAAGACCCCGAGGATGGGAAGGAGGAATGCATTAGGGCGGACAGCGCAAAACACGTTATCGTGGTAGCTGCGACGCTGGGGAGATGTGAGAAGGGGGTGTCATTTTGGTTCGAAATCCGATGATGGAGGGGTTCCCACATAGAGCATTTGACCTAGCGGTGGACACTCCGAATGTTATTATTGATGCGACATGAAATGATACTGGGTGGTCAAAGTTGGGTGTAGAGTACGGCAGGACTGTGGCAATTCTCCGAGTCCTTGATCCTTCCAAGTTTTATCTTCCTTGAGTCCTCCTCCACCCCTCCACCATGGTACCTTGTTGAGAGACTCGACACGAGTTCCGAGTAGGGAGCTGTCATTTGAATAAACAAAGGGAGGTTTCAGCAAGCCTGGAAGGGAAGACTTCGGTCAGTACAAGGGTGACAAATCGAGTTCATGACAATGATTTTCAGCACCTGGAAAAGCAATTGACTGACAAAGGGTACGAGGAACATAGGGATGCGAGAAAGAGATAGATAGAATGATTCGAGGATCCAGCAGACAAAACTGGCCTACCTTCTGTATTCGAACTAGCAAGGCTCCCTCTTGGTACGATTATGAGTTCATTTGCGTAACGTTCTGATTTTGAAGTGGAAATATCACGGCCATCCCAAGTTTTTCGCTTGAAGCCTCAAAAGACTAAGGACGGAGAAAGAAGACAAAACCCAACCAAGCAGCGGCCTGTTTCCGCGATGTAAGCCGGCCCTAAATGAACAGGGGTGCGTCAGTCGCGATCGGCCATGCGATCGGCCATGTGTTCTCAGGCAGACTCCCTGTGACCGGGTGCCGTGTGCCCTGCGGGTCACTGCCTTTTCCGGCCACCCCTCTGGCTGACGATCGCCTCCGCGTCACGCTCCCGTCACCAGCCACCTCCCTCGCCATGGCTGGGCCTGCCTGCCCTTGGGTCACAGCGCTTTCGCCCGTATTGGGCATGTCCTCCCTTTTCGGCCAACCGGGCAGGGTTTGCGCACGCTGCCTCGGTTCTCTGGTTCCGCGAAGATGATGACGGAAAGTGTAGCCTCTCAACATTTGTACCTCCTACCTGAGCATATAGTACAGTAGAGTACTCTACTCTACGTTGTGCTGTTGCTAAGATTTATGATACTCCATGGAGCCTCCGACCCTGCTCATTATCATTGTCTCCGGTGAGGTCGATAATACCCAAATCCATGCGGCCACTGTTCTGCTCGTTATCGTTGTCTGTAAGGTCAACAATGCGTTTGTGTGAGGCCCGGACATGCTCGATGGTGAGATCAATCATGTCGTGATGTTGGTCGTGATGTTGGAACTGCTTGACAGGGGCATATGGCTCCGTTGCAGTATTCACGGCGGTTCGATGGGGTCGTGGTGGCGGAATAATAGGATCGAGAATTACCGATGGAATCGACACACCTATCTCACCTGACTGATGACCTGATAGGCCTGGAACCAGCGTAAGCTTTGCCAGCCAGTCTGTGGTGACGGTTATGCGCCGCATCGGCACAAGTGGCATGGGTTGCAATGACTGAACCTTTCGCTCGCGCACCACAGTAAAGTTGGCATAGGGTGTTGCGAGTTTCTGACTATGCGATGAATAGCGCCGAAGGACCTGGCGGAGCATTGGCCATCGAACCAAAGCAGAGATAAGATACGTACCGAACAGACCATTCGCATAATCACACCCTGCCATAAATTATTGTGTAGCTTTGCAGAAAGCTGTGGAACACTTCTCCAGCCGAGATGGGAGATACAGAAAGTAGCAATGAGCTGAATGAGTGGTTCCTTTTGCCGCCACAACCCCGGCTGTGGAACAGGATATGTAAGGCTGTTCATTGACCATGATGTCGCCGGATGTAGATACAAACGGATTTGATCAAGAGATGGGAATTGTTGATGTAGGATTGTACTCGAGAGCTGTGGGAAGCAGTGAGGAAGCCGTCTGCGCTGGTTCTGGCTGAGTTCCAGGGAAAGTGCAGAGCGCCAGTGATGCAACGAGTTGTCCAATGAAAGACTTGGATTCAGGGTTGGATGTGCATCAAGAATGGCTAGCAGAGCATCTCCATACCCGAGGTCAGCCAGCAATTTTGCAGTAAGAGGACCGCACCCAGAGATCCCAGAGCTATAATCTCCTTCAACGAGAAGAGCATACATAAGAAGCCCTCCTCGTGAGAACCCAACTGTGTCTATGTTTTCGATGATATGGAACGGGTAAACACTACTTGCAGTGGTCATTGACTTGACCGATGAACTGATGTGGAGACAGGGGTGAAGGTGTATAAGACATTACGGGAGCAATGGTAAATAAGAAGTACGAACCTGCGTATCAGACATTGAGCACCAAATACAAAGGCATCACTATCGTCGGTTAAAACAGCATCAATAAGCCCAGTGGCGTTCATGGCTGCAAGTTCAGCTTCCGCCTCACCAGGAGCCTTGTGGTTGGTTAGTGTACCGTATTCCGATATATTAATTGATATCATGCCTGGTGATAGTGGAACCCAAATGCCCGAATGAGTGTTTGCAAATGGTTGAGCATCCAGTGAGGCGTAGTCTTGACTTGATGTCCTCGTTTCACTGCTGGTCGATGAGGGCCATCGAAGACAAAGACAAGTGTGATAGGGGCTTGCAGAAACTGGCACAACTTGTAGAAAATTGTGCGCAGCTCAGGGTTCTCTCCGTGGTGAGTATGAATGGTTGCTTTCTGGAAGGCAGCTTGAGCACTGTCTAGCCATGCACTAGACACACATGTCATTAGGGTAGTTAGTATTTGGAGTTGGTACAATACCTTGTGTCGACACCAATAATAAAGGTACCACGAGGGCGAGCGTAGCCTTCGGTGGTACTGAGAGCCAGTAGTGAATGCTTCTCCTCAGCTGGTTCCATCGCTTTCCACAGGCCAGTGATACCCATTGTGAGATTGTAGAAGAGAGGAGTAGTTTGCGAATCAAATCAGGAGTAGGGAGTGATAAGATTACAAAACAAACCAAATCTATATTCAACAGGGGTACATGATAAAATAGCAAGTATACGTCTCTAGACTTGAGCAACCCTGACTCTCTTGGAGGTATGCTTTCCAAGTGCTTTTGGCGCTCGGCGTTTCAAGACCCCACCACATGCCATCCTGCGTTCCGATTCAAGCAGTTCTGACAGCGCATGAGTCCCAAGCCTTGTCAGCTTGCCTTCCACTGTGCGTTTCTCTTCAAGAGCGCGGATGGCTGTTCTGGGAGACTCTGAACTCTGATCAATCCACTCTGGAATGACACGGAGGCGCTGCCAAACCTTTCGTGCCTACATGATATAAATTGAGATAAGAAATGAAAGAGAATGATTGAAGAGAACCCACCGATTGATTACGCCTCCAAGCAGGTCCAAACTCTTGCTCTACTAGACGAAGCGGTGGTTTAAGACCTGTTTGAACGCCAGAGACGTCAAATACTTTCTCGCCATAGGTATAACAGGACCACAGATCGTCAATTGACATAGAGTCAAGTGAGCGAGAAGGTTTCCATGCATCCCATAATACCTGGGGTTGCTTAATTGCCTCAAAGATAATCGGCCACTCAGCTGCTCCACGTCCAAGAAAAGAGGGATAGGCCAAGTCGTCCCCTGGAGCGCAGAAGGCTACAGCAGGTGGGAGTACAAGATCGATCTGGGTACGAGGACGAGGCAAAGATGAGGGTGAAGGAAGTGCGTATGCACGCAGAGAAGCATCGGGTGCTGCATAAACACCTAAGTCCTCCAGAGTGTGAGAGGAATTGATTTCTGCAGCAGGCGCTAGTGTGGTCATAGGGAGTTGACTAGCATTTGGAATGAGGGAGGATGGCCGGGAGTGCTGGAACTCCAGCTGGCGTGATAGAGTTGGCAGGGAATGACCATGGGTGTCGATAGCAAAGGCCTTCGGAGGAGAGAAGACTGATGTTCGTCGGTCAACCTTTGCAGTAAGCAAATCTATTTGATGTGAATTTGCCTCAACGGCCTTCAGGCTGCGAGTAGCTAAGACACGCATCTCCTCAAACGCCAGCCGAGTAGCTTGCTCCGAGATGCGAGCAAGATCAAGGCTACTTGAAGGGATATCTTGAAGAGACCTGTACGCTGGTGTGAACTCCTCCTTAATCCATTGCTGGACATCAGGTGTTGATAGGGCAGGAAGTCGGAATAATGGAGAGTTCGGGGATGTCTGGTATATCCCTGCAGCACACTAGGTCAAGTTAGAGAGAGATCATTCATTAGATGTGAGGCATACCTGAAAGAATATTGGCCGCAATTTGATTATCATCTCAAGAAAGTTTGTCGCACCCAGAAGATTTGCCTGACCGCGAATTCGTACAAGTTGTTCTTCGGCCATGGGGCAGACACGATTTGCAAACTGGGGAGGGACAGGGATTTCACGCCACAATGTTCGGTACTCTTCGTGCCCTTTGAACCCATGTGCGCCTAGGATGGCTTGCTTTGGAAAGGCTGGTGCATAGATATCGCCGTAGGTATCGCGTGACCAACCTAGCTTTGACGTCTCCGCTTTCTCAACCCTGAGAAAGACATAGCAGATTAGTTCATAACAGAAGCTATTTTGGGGCTTCGGGGCTTACCCTAGTCGATCTTGCTTATATCCAAGCATATGTCGTGCAAAATGCTGCTTGAGACGGCATGAAATGCCTGCTTCCTTGTATGATTGTCCGTAGAGATTAATTAAGCTTGAATCGCTATATGGCATAGCCGCTGATGATCCATGGAGGAGAAATAGCTAAGGTGACATAAGCCAGGCCAACGAATATAAGGCAAGCAAGTCCCTACCTTGCGCCAGCTTTTGTTGTGGGCATAGTCAATCTTGTACTTTCCATTAATATCAACAACGTCAAAGAGGTAGTGAAGCCAGATGATAAGTGCACCAAGAGGACATAGTTGTGGATCACGATGGGCAATAAGTGTTGAATACACTGGATTAATGGCCTTATTTGCGATTAGTGACACATATGAGAAGCACCAATAGAACAAGCCTTACAGTTTTCATCTTATGTTGCTGTGCTTTATGTTGCGACTGTACTGCAAGAATGCCAAATATGGGAGTATGGTAACTTGGGTGCATGAGCTCATGTGGCTGTAGCTCACAGAGCTTGAGTGCACGAACGTCGTCGCCACGACAGCCTGTTGCATTTGTGAGTACCCAAGCAAGGTGGCCCATAATAGCACATTTCACTATACACCATTAGTCAGCGTCGGTATGGAGAAGTGATGATTTTAACTCACATTCGCGATGTGCAAGAAATCCTTTCCCAATGCAGTCAAAGGTATCCTCAGAAACGCGGTCGAGGAATGTGTTTGCAACCACATCAGGTGCATCCTCGCCTTCAATAAGACCTCTATCAAAGAAAGTTAAGTGGACAAAAAATCGTATGATAGAGCACACACTCGTATTTATTCTTCAGAGCCTCGTCCATTAATGTACGAAAAACATCGAAAACATAGACAGTAGCTGCCGGACGGCGAACCTTGAGGGAAGAATCCTTGGCTTCTTGGATTTTTCGAAGACGAATAGCGCCAAACATTTCCTTCTTGATTTGTGACTGTAACCGTATTGAGGCGGGCAAAATATAGGTAGAGCAATGTACTTACTGCGCCTACACGAGTATCAGGAATATCTTCACCACGCCGGTTGCGTTGGCATCGGTTAGCTGTGTAGAAGGCATAAAGGAGCATTGAGTGCTCATCTACTATGCCATCTCGTACGAGCTTTCGCTGAAGCGCCCATTGAATAAAATGCTAGAGGAAATGGGCAGGAAATAAGCAAGACATCGTATGGGGAGGAGGAGGAACAGTGCTTACATTCCAACATTTGAGGTTTGCCTTGTTCGTTTTGATGCCACCAGCACGACGGTTGGCTTCAGTCCGGTTAGCAGCAAGGACACGTAACCCCGTCTGAAATTGACTGAAGGTTGCTAGGATGGTTGTCAGTTCATCTACCTTGCTAATCAAGAGAGCGTATTGGTGCGGTATACCATCATCTTGTAACCCATTCCTAAACTCTTCGTCATCATCATCATCATCAAACCCTCCGACAGCTTTATTCATCTGACTCAGGATTGCAGCATCGTCAATTTCGATATCGATATCTTCAAAGCGGATTGGCGTGAAATCAACAATGGGCTCAGTTACGAGATTGGCAGTTGCAATGGCAACCTGCGCTTGGCGAACAATATCCTGGACTTCCACGCCTAACACCGGTGTTGGAATATCCTCGTTCACGCCTAACACAAGAGCCGGGATATCCTCGTTGGGATCAGGATTTGGCTCATCTGATTGACCTTCATTATTGAATGACAGTGTAGTACGAGGCAATGGGGCAAGATGTGGATGTGAGATACCGGAGGCAGACACCGGAGGGTTGTGTACAGTGGTCCCGTTAGGATACCTAATATTAACCCAGTTATCCAAGAACTCGGAAGAGACGTTGCTGGAAAGCACACCAGTGATTGACAAGGGCAGTCCTCAAGGTTGCTAAGGTGGCTTTGGCTGCGACACGGATTGCGAGGATCTTGCAAGCACGTCGCAACGGATCTTTGCGTGAGACAGAATTCCTTTGAAAAGGAACATAAATGAAGATGGGCGGGGTCAGCATGAAAGAGCGACGTGGTGGTCAACTCACAGTTGCGCCTCATAGTCTGCTTTGGGAACGCGCGCGCCAGTTTCAGTGTGAAAGGGAGTTGCTTCTTGGGGAAGAAGAAGCACAGGGTCAATGGGGACTGATACCGAGCCCATCGCAGATTTGTAGCCGATTTTTGTTGTGCAGGTGTCAGGTGTGAAAGATGCAGAAAATTGGGAGAGGGCGATTACAAGGGGGAGTAGGTAGTGTATTAGGTGAGCGTACAGTATAGAGGACTCCTCTCAAACCTCAGACCTCTCAGCCGTCACACCGGAATTGTGACGCCTGCCGGATTGGGAGCGACGTCACAAAATATCTTGTGACGCGCTCAGGATAGGTTCAGTAAAGGTCTCCTTGTTCCCCGCCGACCGGTTGCTCTCGCACCCATGCCCCTTCCTCATCGTCTCGCGCGTCTAGCTTGATCTCTGCAACTTGAGGCTACTCGCCATCATCTATAGCAACGCCTTCAATTAGCTATAGCTGGGCGACACGTCCTTTTATCAGCTCCAATGTTCTTGCTCCCTTCGAAACCATCCTCGTTCACGATGATACCGACAGCACCGATGCTGGGAGGTCTCTAGCTCGCTACGAAGTATGTCAATGATTGTTTGTAGGACACGAAGGAGGGGATCATGCATGATTCTTCCAATTTTCGTTTTCTACCCTCGGCTCTTCATGCATCATGCATCATGCTCTTACTCGTCGTCTGGCGCATCGTGCTCACTGTATCCCTTCTTAGCCCTTTGTTTGCGTCGTATAATGGTGTACTTTGCACCGCTGCACTATGTCTCGGTTGCCTCTGTTCAACCTTCCTGTTGCTGATCACGCACCATCTACGGCTTCTAAAGCGATCAAGTTGCATCCTCTCTATAGAGGCTGGTACTCTAGCCTAATCTACAACCTGAAACGCTGGCTCAATTCCAACCAACGAAGCATTTCCTACACTGTCCTCGCGCTCATTTCAACATTGTCTGACTAGATCACAGAGGGGATGGACGCCGTAGCACTCACCGCAGAGCTTCAGTCGTTGTCATCGAAGAAGACAACGGGCATGGTTCTACCGGCGAATGACGGTACGGGGACAGTCGGGGGAGTCGACGAAGAAGAACTTAAGAAGCCGACACGGAGAGTACCTCTGCCAACGAATCCAGATCCAGGCACTCCATCCCTCCTCCCTCCGTAGCCGCATGATTCCATGACAACACCTACAACGTCCTCCGATGCTCTCTCCCTTTCCCTACAACCAGCCGTACCCTCATCTTCCCTAGACCCTGACAGACGCAGGCCCCACGTCAACTCCCCATTCTATCCTCTTCTCGAAACCCTCCTTCTACCTTCCTAATTATCAGTCCGATTCCTCAGGGAATGATCTAAACGAACTGAACGAGTTGAATACCTTGTCCCGGTCGTCTACGAACTGGATTACGGATAACGTTTCGATGGTCGAGAGTGCTTCACCTTTGGCTGAGATCAAGGAACTAGTTATGGCTGCCTCGGAACCGGAACCGGGACGACGTCGTGTCGTTGTAGCCGAGTTTTACGTCGTTTGAGGAGAGTCGTTGACTTGTTGATGAGGAAGGTATGCGCTTTCTCGAATTCCCATTGACTATTCGCATCTGTGGTCAATATACTTTCACTAACTTCAACGCCATCTAGCACATCAGCCACATCAACCTAATCCCATCCGCGCACCATCCACTCCTCCCTCCTCAGAAGACGAACAATTCAACTCCATCCTCAACGAAATATGACAAGTCATCTCATCTCATCCCCCGATTTCGCTGGAGTCCTCGAAATATGCATGAACCGAGCTGTAAAGCGCTATTCGATGACCTGGAGGAGGAGTTTTATTTCCTTTATTCGCTGACGCAGCGTGGTGGTCTTGGTGATGATGATATGGGGTTGGGATTGGGATCGGAGGGAGAGGAAGCGAGGATTTGTTTGGCGACGCTGCTTCCCTGGTTGACAACTTGGATTCGGGTTGCGATGCATGGGATTCCGAACGTTCTTGTTGACGTACGTCATCCTCTTCTCTCTGCGTGATTCGTGGTACTGACTGGACCTTCTTCTTGTTTGTTCGGGCATTTACAGACACTAATAAATACGGTGGAAGTCGCTGCTTTGTCTGTAGCACTTTGCTAGTAGGTAAGAAACCAAGACATAACTATTCGGTACCAACGAAATACATCGGCCACAATTGTTTACTGGTCGATTACCGCTGACACATCCCAAAGTGCAATCCTCCAATGGCTGATCAAGACAAGTTTACTATCATCCAAGAATACGAGGCCGCCCTCACAAGCCTGCTCCAGATGCCAATCAAGCTGTCCATTTGTACAATCCAACACTTGAACTCCGCGCTCAGAACCCACTGCAAGCTTGCATCCATTTGGCGAATACGCTAAATATTCTATCTTGGCAAGCTTGGTCGTAAAGTTTTGCTTGACGTGGCCTTTGGTGTTTGATATGTGGACCGTACCATTGGTACCACCAAAGGCAATGTGGTCACCCAAAGGACTCCATGCCACTGACGATAGTGAATGCGGTTGGCGTTTGAAAGTGATGGCCTTATTAGACTTCACATCCCAGACTCGCGCCGTGCGGTCACCAATTATGGACACTATTTTCGAGTCGTCGGGTGAGAATTTTACCCCGATGAACGGGCGCGCGTGCCCAGCCAATATGGGTGAGAGCAGTTTTCCACCCGAGACAGGCCATAGTCGCACCACACCACCGATGGATACAGAAGCAAGGAGGGTGCTGTCATGCGAAAAGGTTAAGGTAGATATCTCGTCCAAACCATTCTTGGTACACAATATTCCACCAAGGCCCAGGATTGTCAGTTTCCTGCCCTGAGTTTGTGCATAGGCGGCGAGCGAGCCACCTGAGGAAATGGTAGAACACAAGGTGCCTTCTGGAAGGGTGGGCATTAGGGATGTATCATCAAAGATGACTGTCATATGTGATGTTGATGTATGCCACTTGCAGAAGTCGTCCATCAAAGCAATCAGTATTTCGGATTGATCCACAGTAGAAAGGCCAATAGACCGAACGGTACCAACGGATCTTACTGAACGAATTAGACCTAAGAAGAATTGAGCGCATGCGAGGTTCTGAAGAGAAACACTTACGTTCATTACCGAAGCCCCGGATCACCTTCTGTATGATAGACTCGTGTTGATCGCCCAAGGATTGGGTCCATTTTCCAATCTCAGAAGTCTTTCTCGAAGTCCAGCCTTGTACCGATGGGAAGCTGGCAAGGACCTGCACAAATATCAAGATAGCATCGGACTGTTGAGGTGGTGATCCGGACGATCGACGATTCCATTCCATTTCGAGAGCTGTGAGCAGAGTATCTCGAGCATCGGCGACTTCGAATAAGGGAGCTTTCTCAGAAGGTCCAGCTACTCTCAGGTAACTCAGAGTAAATACAAGGAAGACCAGACTCGTGACGCACCCGTCTTGGCATAGTGACTGAGTGTCTCCACCGCACTGTCGAACTTGGCCCAAAGTCCGTCTTGTCCGGGATTAGACCACCTAATTCCAGCGCAGGCTTCCCGTAGCTTTTCGATACCAATGGAGGCGGAAGAGAAGGGATCGACTTCTAGAAACGCCGGCTTACCCTTTTCAGCGCGACGTTTGGCAGTATCCCAATGGTGTAGATCAGCCTCTTGAAGATTGAGACGGGCACGCGGGGAATACCGGCCTTCTCCCGATGTACTATCTTCTTGCCCAGGCATAAGCTGAAATACAGACTCATGGATGAGCTGTCCAGACTGTACAACACGTGGCTTGAAACAGTGTGGGCTAGGGAGACTTTGTAAGATTTAGAATTGGAGTGTGGGCCACCTAAGCTCACATATGTGTAGTCCTACTCCCTTCAACATATGAAAGGGAGCGGAAAGGAATTAGCTCGAGGAGCGCCCAGATAAGTGTCATCGAATTGGTCGGTTGGATGGTCATCCATTGGCCTGCATAGGGTTTCATCCGCAAACCGTGGCTCATTGCTTCGTACGTCATCCATCGCAATGCTGGTCCAAAGTTGTTGAGGTCCTTATTCAGAGTGCTTCCACCGCCGCTAGAACAGCATCTATTTAGCCTAGGATTGATATATCATCGTGTTGATTAGCTTACATGTCGGAGTGGGACCCAGCAAACCAAACTTCCTTGACATTGCCTTTGCCTTTGGAAGGACCAGTTCCACCATTTGCATATTCGGGGAGAAACTTAACACGCTTCTCGTCCAGAGCTAGGGCATGTCGAAACACGCAGACATGCGCCATGCCCGACGTAGTCTCGGGAAGCGATGCACCCCGTGCAGTTCCGACAGACGAGACGGTGTCCCTGCTTCCTCTGAGGCTAGGACACTGAGAAAGAGGATGATACGCACCAAGCACCAACAAAATGGACTTTGAAATCCTCATGAGAGAGCGCCAGCTTGAATCGCACGCATAAGGCTTCCGCCTCAAGGACGGAGGCTTTCTTCTTCCGTCGCTTCCCGTTTGTCTCCACCTGGGCTATAGCGTGCCCTCAGCGCCGGGGAAATTATATCGAGAATATGGTGGAACATCATACCTGGTTCATGTATTAGTTCGTTTCTTTTTGCCCCTGTCTTGGCGGGTTTGTGTTCGGTATCACCTCCATCAACAGCGGAAGCACTGTTAGGTGTTTCTTTGTCACCCGTATTTCCTAGTACGTACTAATCGGTGAATGATGTGTATATCCTCAGACCTCCCAGACAGCTTACCCGGTTCATATTTGGCCTTCCTATGCCTGCGAAATACTGATGTCAACCTTTCAAATAGCCCGGACAAGTCCTTTTCCATGTTCGTAGACACGTCCCCAGATGGGTCTTCCCGTTGAGTGTCTGTCGTTGCCGCATAAAGTTCGTATGCGCTGTGAGTCTGTGAGTTAGTCTCACGATTTCTGCGAGTATAAGACCTGCCTCACAAGGCGATTTGGCTCTTATTTCCCTTGTGTAGTAGGCCGACCTAACGATGGCATTCGAGTGGAATCACATTTGATAAAGATGTATCTTACTCGTTCGATCATTCCGGCAATCACACGAACTTGGTATGCACCCCGAGAGAAGCCTTGGGGCAGGGGTTATGATATGCGGTCGTTGTTAAATAATGTGTCTTACCAAACAGAAAAATCCGGTCGCCAGGCTGGTAATTCTCTGATAGCCATTCATAGGCATCGAGTACAATCTTCTCAAAGTTCCTAAATTTGAAGACAACGGTAGGGCTCAAGTGAGACTAAATATCGGGATGTAAATTGAGGAAAGTGTTACCAGGCTATCGCCATATCGATTTTATGACTAACAACCTGCTTGATGTAGCTTAGCGATCGAAAGGTTGGTCGAGCGTAGGTGCCGATCCCGCTGTTGTAATATGTGAGTTGCTTTGCATCCTTGATGAGTCTGCTGTATAATTCAACCACATTTGTGTTCTGGTTCATTCGAGGAGGTAAGTCAGTGTCACGGAACATGTAGGGAAGTGGACAACATCTTACCTTGATGCTGAACTGATTTGCGGTTCCATCGGTGCACAATACCAAGTTGCGTCCATCGGAAGAACATTTGCACAGCGAGGATTCGCCGGCCGGAGCTAGCTCAGTCCGTGAGCCGTCTGAGAGTGGTTCAGATTGGGAGGAAGACATCGCTGCCGGGGGACCAATGGTATGGAAAGAAAAGTATTTGGTGTCTTTATACCTACCCTCTTAATGTAGGCATGGAATGCGAACACTAATGGCTCCGTAAAACGCTGCAACTATTCGGAAGCTGAGGGTGGTAAGCGCTCAAAAGAATAAACGATGTGGCGTCATCTGTTCATTGAGGCTTTGACGTTGACACTCCATGAGGGATGGTTGAGGTGAATCTGCCTTAAATAGTCCGTGCTGATACGCCAGGACAGAAGAAAACATGAACAACTCGGATACCACGGAGTAGGCGTATCGTAACACGTGGATAAGATGGTCGATGTCACTGGTGAAGATAGTAAGTATTTCATCCACCATAGCGAAGCATAGAAGCAAGTTGGGGTCAACAATTGGTTGAACCGAAGGGTCCATACATGAATATTGAATAATAGAGAATGTGATAGATCGTGTTCACTTCTCCGATGAGCGGTGAATCGGGGCGAACGGGAAAGTCCGAAGGATAACATGCTAGACACGCAAATGAAAGGTAGTTGCATAATGCGGCACGCTGGAACGGCAGTGCTTGGTGTGGCGTAGGGGGAACACGGATGCCTCGAGGTTCAAGGCATTGGGGTGATGCCAGTGGGGTGGGGTCCAACCAAAAATGGAAGGTCGATAACGCGCAGGAAGCGTGTATAAAACTTGCCTAAATGAAGGAGAGGTGCAACCAAGACAAAGTAGCAAGGCATAGAGCCGGGGAGAAGGACAGTGGTTGGTGAGCGCAAAGGCGGTTTGAAGCAGATATGAATGGATGATGGGGATCGTAGGACAGAATAGTTGCCTGTCCTTGACGCTTGACGTGCGGAGAACAAAAAATACCAGCGAAAGGTAAAAACGAGGCAAACCGGAACATCCTGCGCGGGGATGGTGGCAGTAGTGGCGTTAACTCATGCCTTAGCGAAAGCCACGATAAATCATGGCGTGTATCAAGAGGAGGGATGAGGTGAGATCTGGAGATTAGGAGGATCAGATCAGAATCATAGAGGTGGTGATTCCAGCATGGTAGGCTCAAGGACTTACCGAGATGAATACATACATCACACACCCATCCTTTAACCACGGTAAGGATGTACCAGCATTCCATACATGGTGTCAAGGATGGGCGTGCGGTAGGCACGAAGACTCGAGTCTGAGCTGAGAAACCCAACTTCATAGCGCATTTGGAAGGCCGTATGTTGGGATAGTCGTCGAACAACAGAAGAGGTCGTGGAGAGCTTGATGCTTGACGGAACCTAGCTAGCTAGCGCCTGCAAGTTTATCTGCAGAGCGAGGAAGGAGCGTAATCCATCAATGACGATAGGTGAAACGTACCTTCCCGTTGCGTACTTTGGTTATGACACCCGTAAGATCTCAAGCCCGTGTGGTCTTGTAAGGTAGACTGCGTGTACACCTAGGATGAACAAAAAAAAATGAGAAGACTGAACTCTGACTAGGAATAGAGGAATTGCATCGCAATTTCGCGGGGTATATCTAGCCACCCTTGCGATAATAGCCCTAACCTGGAGCTTGACGCCTTTCGTCCAGACGAAGGCCACGATGTATTGCAAGGAATGGGAAACAAAAATGACGTCCGAGCATCTAGAAAGATGAGGAGTGGATGATTGAGGCGCTAGAGAAACAATATTTCTACCTAGACCGTTTAGAATGGGCAAAACCTCTTAGAACAAAGTCATACCTCGGTCAGAGCTATTCCTCAATGGATGCATAACGAAGACCTACAAACGGGAACCCCTTCGACAGGTATTTCACATCGTTATCCTGCCGTTTGTCCTATAACGGGGTTTGCTGAACCGTTGTTGCATTATAGATAAAATAAGGTAATGTGTGAAGGAAAGACGATACTCTGACGGTATCGTGGACGGCACGAATGATAGAGCGATGTCAACCTAGGATAGATCAAGCTCAGTAATCCGATTGAAACGAGAAGTAATGAGCAGCGTAACAAGACGAAGCGATGAGACGTGAATACCTTTCCGCATTCGCTACCAACATCCTATCCTCATTCGCTAGTAATCCAACGCTGATTCTTGTGATTCTTGTACGTCGTTTGTCTCTCCTTCTTTCAAATCCAACCAATGGTCCACTGCTAGCTGTTCAGTCGAAAGTGTGGAAGTGAGCAGCGGATACATTCCCGTATCGACATCTGGAAATTTCGCCTTGAGCGGGCGAACCAGGCATGTTCCACGAGATGCAAAGCCCTGAGGCTTTTTTAGAGCTAGAGCTAAAGAGCTCTCGAATGGGCAATGGCGACACGCGGAGTGTAGGTGTCGGGCAAGCAGCGGATTAGAAGGCGGAAGTGTTTGCATAGGTGGAGAAAAGCCAAGTTCGAGGACGGGGTGGCTGAGAAGGCCGACGAATGCATGATAATGCGTGAGATCACCGGGAATTCGAAGCACGCGACGAGGGGGTCTTGATATTTACGAAGCACCAGCAAAAGCATCATTCGATTCCGCATCTACAAGTAGACGCTAACTGAAATTGGAAGGTCAGTCGACATCGATGACCCCGTATACCCCATCCGTGACCGAAGAATACAACGATCCGGAGGACGGGACGGGAAGGGGGCGAGTATCACAGGTGACAGAGGAGACGCTGCTAGTGTAGCGAACGATTTCGTGGTGGCTGGGATACTAGGGAGATGTGAAGAGGCGGTGTAATTGGGTTCACAAATCCGATGGCCGAGGGGGTTCTCGCAGCGGGCATTCGATCTAGTGTTAGACCCTCCGGATAATATGATCCATGCGACGTGGTGTGATGTTAGGTACAGCGGGACTGAAGGAGTATGGAGTACCCCTTCGAGCCGCCGGTCCTTCCGAGTCTGGTCTTGTTCAACATTCCTACACATCCTTTCCCCCCACAACAGATCAATATTAGATATTGAGTTGTAGGGAACAGATGAGGGCGGGAGGATGTACGTCATTACTGAGATGTACGTCATTACTGAGTTACGCGAGGGTGTATTAGGATAAGTACGATCGAGCTATTCGCGAACAACATGTCGGCCGGTGACAATCGAAGAAGGCTCTTCGCTTCAAGTGGTGGTGATGGCTAACTCGACGGGTTGGTTCTCCATCGCCTGGGACACGAATCGGGAATGGTGGATGTTAAACAGCGGTTATTCATGAATGGGGGAAGTTAAGGGGGCACACCTTACCTTCGTCCCATGATCCCATGAAACCAAAGTGAACACTCTATAACGTCTCCGTCCTTAGACTCCGCGAATTCGGATGTTTGGCTACTTGCGTAGGTGGGACCGGTGGGTGTGGGTATATGCACAAGAAAGGTGTTGTTAAGTTTGGTTTGGTTTGGAGCTTGAAGCGTTGGTGTTGGTGTTGGTGTTGGATCGGGTCGAGCGGACGGTTCTACTTAGTCTCTATTTCCGTTTCCGTTTCCGTTTCGGTGCTTGGACTCGGCACGTGAGCTTTGCTTTGGTTGATCGGAGACTTGTGTAGGAGGGCTGGCGGGTGTGGGTGTGTTTATGAGGAGGAGGGGGGGGCGTCTGATTTGGGATGAGGATGGGTTATGGGATGAAGACGGAGTGGGGAGGTCAAACGGGCGGGGGGTGGAAGCGGCGCCTTGGCGAGCGGTTCCTCTACTTCTTAGATCACGGGCTAAAGAAGCGAAAACTGTGGATCTTAGAGCGAAGGGAGGGTGTCGAGAAGATGTACTTTCGTGTGTTAACCTGGAGCGAATTCCTCCCCTCGACTTTAAGCTTGGATGCGACCGCCATGAGAGCTCAGGTATCTTGCAGAAACCTAGAAGGAGGAGACGGAGGAGACGATGATGATGATGATGATGATGATGATGAGCGTCGCTGGGATGGAGGGATGACGATCAGACGTACGAGTAGAACGGCCGATACTCGAGCCCAGTTTTCCCGACCTTTGTTGACAGTCTCCATCCCTCCGCCACTACTCGACCACTAATGCTGTGTAGAAATCGTTCGAGGATCGCTGAGAGATACAGGGAAAAGACTATCAGCGAGGATCGAGGCAGTTCTATCAGATAGATATGAGAGGAAACGACTTTACTTCGGAGGTACGTCGTTATGGCTTTTGTACGATTGGATGTGCTTGAGCGACGATGAGATGTTGACACACGTTTTAGCGTCTTCGTAAGCGCGTGCGCTTCGGGCAAGGCAGCGATGGAGGTTAGGTATCGGATGGTCGTTCAACGTTCAAAGTTGGAACGGAGGTGTGGGGTAGGCGAGGTGTCCCGGAACAGAGGTTGCGGATGCATGGGAAGGTGGGAGCCTGAATCTGGCCTGAACACGGAGAAGACTGGCAAGGATAAGTACAGCGACGGCGACAGATGCGGGTGATTTACCAACGAAGGGTAGGACGATCAAACGCGCGAAGGAAAGATATGCGTATGTCGAGCGAACCACCCATACCGGTGATGATCAGCATTGGTCGGAGGCACCCTCGTTTGCACCAGGTAGACCATCCCATCTACTTGATCTCCCTCCAGGAAATTGGGTGGGTACGTTGCAGCAACGCTTTGAGGAATGATGAATGAGAGCGTACGGTTGGGATATGCTGCAAGGATATGAGTTGGCCAATGGACTCGTGGACTGAATAGACCGGCATAGCTTACCTGCGAAGAGATGGGATTGTGGTTGCGTCGCAGGTGTTGGGAGGGGGGGGTGGCAGGGGCGAATGGTGGAAGAGACACAAAGAAACGTGTGAGCACAGCCACGTTCGGTGGCTTTACTCGGTCTGATCGATGAAAAGTTAGTTGTAGGGTTCTTCCACCAACTTAATCTTATCTTCTTAGCCTGCTTCCACCTTACGACTTTCAATGTTAACCGTAATCTTATCCTCTATGTCCTTTCAACGTTAACCGTAATATATTATATAATAGGTCATCGCGCGATACTCATACAACGAACCTTCCTTCACCCTCACCCTCACCCTCGGATTCGTATCACCCATGCACTTGAGAGTCGATACAGATGTACTAGCCACTATTGTCGTCAAACGGTACGTCCCCCCATAAATTTCCCCCCAAACCATCCTCATCCTCTCCACCTTGAGCCTGAGCTTGAGACCGTGAAACCTCCTCTAGCTAACGTGCGAGTTCATCAAACGACTCTCATCTCCGAGTAGCATCGCAGCACGTTGAGTTGAGCTAATGTCAAAGCTATAGCAACGACCTACATATCTCTACCGTTAGTCACTAGTCAAGCTTCAAGCGCAAATCATCTTCAGCAACACATAACGCATACTGTTCCCATCGTGTGCGCTAACGCATTTCGGTCGCTCGTTCCAAGCCTGGGCCCCGGAACGTCAGGCGTCAACGTCACAAGTTCGTCCCTCGTCTTATTTTTTTCTCCTTCTCCAATAATACGAGTTACTCACAAAACCTCTCCTCATCCCTCCATCCACAGACATCCCCCCCAATGCCCACCGAATGATTTCCAGACCACCACCTACGTCTACGTCCGTACCTCACACAAATAAACCGCCCATCGGACGACTTTTTCCCAGTAAACGCCATCCGTGCTTCAACGCGTCAACGGACAACGTTTCAACATCGCTTCCCTCGCTCTCACCTCACCCGCTCCAACAAGGAACCTGTTCCGATTCGACCTCCCCCCCTCCCCTCCCCCTCCGCCTACGCATACATGATATAGCGCTCGATTCTCAAATGGTAACTTGGTTGACATACCTGTCCTCCTGTGTTCGACGCTGACGAAGATGAAGATGAAGATGAAGAGGGGGTTATCGTTAGCTGGGGATGGGTACGAGGAAAGCAAGTTTTCATTCAGCGTCTGAATGGTGTAGGGAGTAAACGACCCTGGGAGCGCGCCATCTCTGCTCTCTATTCTCTATTCTCTGCTCTTTGCTGTCACCTCCTTCGGCGGGGTTCTCCAAAAGTGACAGTGTATACAACAACAACAACAACAACAACAACAACAACAACAACAACAACAACAACAACAACAACAACACCAACGTCCTCTCAACTCTGTATACCACATCAACCCAACGAACCAGCCCTCCCCCTCCCCCTCCTCCTCCTCCTCTGCTTTCCTCCTCTTCTCCCGCATAATCCCGCGTATCCCATTCAAGAGCACCCCACGTATCCACACATCAACGAACTCACACGATCCACTACGGATTACGGATCGTGCGCCTAACTAAGCACGCAGGAGAAGAGTTTTCAGGGATGTGTTTGGGGGGGGGGGGGGGTTGAAGGGATGAGATGAGATGAGATGGGGGGGAGAAGGGATGAGATGAGATGAGATGGGGGGGAGATGTCGTACCGGACAACGGCTTGACTTTGATAACGTCCAGTGCAACGAAATGAAATGAAATGCCATTCTCCACCCCCCACCATCACCATCGGTTACCTCTCCTATCTCCGCGAAGATGACGGCCTACGATATTCATAATGCTGACGCTAGCGGCGAAAGTGAAAGTGAAAGTGATGCAGCGTAGTCAACATCAATGAGGATGGGAGAAGGTCAACGTCGGCGAGTGAAGAACACGGGAGGAGGGAGGGGGGAGGGGAGGAGGTTGGTTGAAATAACGATGGGAATGAGGGAGAGCTATACCTAAAGGGGGGGGAGGGGGGGAGGGTGAACCGGAGAAAGGAGAAAGGAGAAAGGAGGGAGGTGCTCGAGAATCGAGAGTCGAGGGGTGAAGAGAATTGAGATGGACACACCCACCCACCCACCCACACGCCGGGTGGACATTTCCACGATGACTATATATAGCGTCGCCTGAATGGCTGAATCGCTGGATATCTAACCAGGTAAACGACAGCCTAAGTGGTGGTGGTCATCTCACTAGCTGGGACGGCGGAGAAGAGGTCAATTGAAGACACGGAAGACATAGAAAACGGGCAGTCCTTTCGAATTTCCCCGGACGTTTTTTTTTGGGGGGGGATAACCCTTCCTTTGGAGGAATTTGATGGTTGGGTGACTTGGGTTTTCTCGGTTGGACGTTGGATGTCGATGGGTCGAATGGATGTGTGGGGATAGAGATCGAGCGGCGTACATCGTCCTTTCGTCCTTAAGAGCACGAATATTCGAATTTCAATGGGCAGGAATAGCGAGAACGTCAACACAGACACCAATGCGGACGCAAACACAGCCGGGACCGGAGCAACGTTCGTAACAGCAAGCCGAAGCGAGATGAGGTGAAATGGAAGGTCAATTCTTAGGTCGTGTGTGCATTCCGCTGTGTGCATTCGAAAGCACTTACACGTTGCATACCCACTCTCTTTTACTCGCCCTCTCTCCTTCCTTCTGTCCTTTCTTTTCCCATACTTCCACGGCGTATCTCCATCCCACTTCGTAGCCCAATCCACCCTTTCTCCTCCGCGGTGACGTTGAAGTTGGCGTTGATTTTGGATTAGATTGGGTAGAGAAGGCGGGGTTGCTGGTGGCTGGTGGCGGCGATGTGCGTGTGGGAAGACAAGGTGATGATGGGAACGGCTGTCGGTGTTGTCGCGACGAGAATCGATGAGCAGAATGTGATGAAATTGACATGTCAAACGGGAGAAATTGGATGGCTGGTGGGAGGGTTGGAGGCGATGGGTCGTGGAAGGGAGTCGACATGCTCAGTGCATCGCGGTTCACTTGTCGTTGACCGGGTGATGTCATTGGAAGCTAAAGGAATGAAACACCGAGCCCCAATATGGGGAAGACGATCAAGGCTTGAACGATTTCCCATGACACAGTCCGGATACGACTCACACAGAGCCGCTAACCCTTCTAACGTTTCGCCTCCTTGCGCCTACTATGTCGATACCAACCTCTTCGTTCTGTCAACCACGCTCTGACGCTTGGCGCCCCACCGACTCTCTCACCGATCCGATCCCTACCCACCCTTTGCGTTCCTCGTCATCGTTGCGGGTCACCACCAGACGCTTGAATTGTGAGTTCTCCGTGAGATGGTCACTAGTCACTGTTCGGGGAATAGGAATCCAATGACACTGGATCAGTATCGTCGTAAGTAGCAGCGTCTTGTCCCTAGACCACTCCTCTCCTCCACATCACCCTCCACGCTTTCCTTATCACCCATCCACGCTACACGCAATCATCAGATCGAATATCAAATATTGAAACTGTGTCCTTCCTATCCTCCCAGCTCCTCCTTTCGCGTTATATCTTATAAGCGAAGATAGCATTCGACGTTCTTTATCTCCTTCCCCCCTCTTCTACTACTACTACTACTACTACTACTTCCACACGCAACCTCTCCTCGCATCTCGCTTGCAATTATCTATCAATCGTCTATTGATTAACCAGCCTACGCGTTCACTTCCCTTCCCTTCCTATTTTCGTCTTTTCGTGTTTTCGTATTTTAGTGTTTCATCCAACATTCTTCGCGACTCCGCATCGTTAATCGTCCATCGGTTAACCGGTTCGAGGTTCGAGGTTTACCCAACAACAACAACTTCTCTCCCTTTATTCAGTTGCCCAATGAGCAGAGAGGAGAGAGGAGAGAGGCGAGAGGCGCAGTATGGGGTGATTCAAACGAGGCAGATGATGATGATGATGATGATGATGATGATGATGATGGGGAACCAGGACCAGACATACCGGTTAAATGTGCCCGGTAACTCGAGTCCAAGTCCAATTATCCTACCTAACCTCGGACCTCGGCTAACCGATGCGACGATATCCGGACCTCCCGCTACATGGTTCTGTTTCTGTTGAAATCGTTGGATTGTCTGGGGGGGGGGATATGAGTTGGGGATATGAGTGATGGGTGATGGGTGATGGGTGATGGTTAAGGCGGGATATGTGAGAGGAAGGGACTTGCTACTACCGTTATGTATGTATGCATCTTGCATCTTGGGTGATTGGGGTACGCTTGATTCAATGACGAGATATGGGGGTATTGAGAGCGATGCTAGTGCTAGTGTTTTTGGTGGAGTTGGAAAAGCCGAAAGCCGAAAGCCGGCGACCGACCGATTGACTTTAGGTATCAGATATCAGATGGTGCAAGGGTGGAAGGGTGTAGGGGGCATAAAGCCATTCACGTCGAGGCAGCAACTGCATAGCGGAGGGGATAGACGCTGATTATGAGACTTGAAGGGCCGATGGGCGAGGGAAAGATGCGGGGTGTTAAAAGAGAGCGTGTGCTATTTAGTAATTACGAAAGATTCTTTCATGGGAAGTACGTACTAATACTCAAGACTCAAGTCGATCCGGACCTCTTTCATTCTGGCTGGAAAATCCATCCCAACTGGATTTGTTGGGCATGTCGATTCTGAGGGATGGAAGTATGTGCGGGGACGGGTATGCGTGGCGAAATGAAAGTGTATGGGGCATGGTGGACACTGCGGGATGATGTATATCAGCGGCGTAAAAGCTAGGCAGCTCACCCCAGGGAACCCTACTGGTTGCGTCGCAAGTTTTGGGTGTACATAGTTCGTGAATATGGCGGTATTGAACTGACCGTAGTAGCTCGTAGCAGTAGGTACTGACTGATATTGATGCTTGTGGGTCTATTTATCTGTCTGAACGAGATGTTCAGCGATGGCTAATGGACGCGGGAACTGAAGTGCTGAAGTACGCGCCACTTGAACTTTATCCCACGTAGCGCACGACGTACATATGTCCCATCTGATTCACTGTGTGTGCAGGGCACGAAATAATCGGGCTAGGTGAGTGCGAGGAAGGAAGCTGAAGTGCTGAAGCGCTGATGGCTGGCAGGGGGATCGGAACTTGCAATTCGGGAGACGGAATGAACTTCAAGTACAGCCACGATTGCCCCGACTTGTATAAACTTTTTCCCTTTCCTCGACCTCTTCCACGGCCACCACGACTGTGTATGTTAGCGTATGCGTCGCCCTCAGAAAAATGAAAAGAGATAACTGCATCCCACCTTTCTTACCAGCTCGCCAGCATCCACCACTAGCTGTTGAATTCCTCCTGCCTATACAAATCATCAATCAGCGTCAATTGTAACGCCCACGCAGTCCCTAGTCACCTCTACGACTTATAACTTATAGTGAACGCTATCAAAACTTGACGGACGAGCGTGGTGGGACGATGCTGTCCACGCGTGAAGCTGAGTAGAATTATGAATGAAAAGGTATGTAACATGATTTACCCCTTCTAGCCGACTCGTCCTCAAAGCACTCATTACGCTCGATCGGCCACTTCAAACTCCCAACCTGGGTTAGCGAGGCTCACTATATTTTCAAGAGGTGATCTAACTGTCTCCTCCGTGCACCGATGCGATGAAGACTTCTTGGGCTTTCAGCATGATTGCAGTCCTCGAACACTATGGAAAGCCGTAGTGGGTCGGTCTTAGCGAGTATCTCGTCCTATCGCGTTGTCGATCTTGTCTGCTAATTGTGTCGAACAGGCTATGCGACTCGTCAGGGAAGTAGATCGCTTCAGTGCTGGTACTCGAGTATGCGTATAGCTATCTCTATATCGAAATACAATACGAATAGGCTGTTCCGGGTTTCAGCCCCCCGCCCCCCACTTGACCACGTCGCTGTGAGCTCAGTGCGTGATGCACGACCGGGGTAAGTGACGATGATATGATGCTTATCTCTCCTCTGTGACTCTTCTGCATTTCATTGATTTTTTTTGTTATTTACTCATTCCCTTTGTTTCGTCCTGCAGCAACGATTTTGTTTTTCCAAATCTACCAATATGACTAAAGCATCGGTGGTTCATCCGCCGTTCGCCATTCGCCATCCTGATCATCTTTACGACTGTGCATCTATCCCTTTGTAAATGAGTCCCTACAAAGGGACCACATCGTCGATGCAATCTCATCATACTTACGTTTAATTGGTACCACAGCGGGGGTCGAGTTTGGCATTGTTCTTCTTTATGTTTATATTCGTTCGAAGCCACGAGAAGCGATCCAATTTTGGTTGGTGTGGTGTGGTGTGGTGGTTATTGTGGTCCCAATAGTTTCGGCGTAGTATATAAACCTCTGAGGAGTGGTACGTTCATCCCTTCGTCCAATCTTTCTTTCTGTTAACTTTTTAACTTCGTAGCAAAGCGAATACCTTATCGCCCTCTCCAACGCCCTTCTTGAACCTTCGTCCCAAGTCATCTCCAAGCTACATCCCAATGTCTTCGTCGTCGAACACCATCTCTTCAACCGCTGGTAATCGGTCTCCCGTCTTCAAACCCCGAATGGAGAACCCTCTCCACGCTGGAGTTCGCCAGCAGCATCAGCAGCAACAGAAACAGCAGCAGAGTGCTTATGCTAACCTCCGTTTCAAAAAACTTGCCCCTCCTCTCGCGTCTTCGTCTTCTTTACCCAGCCAACCAACTCCTCCTCGATTTGCCCGGATGCATGCGCGGGGAGTGGGTTTGGGTTCTTCGTCCTCCGGGATGCCTACCACCCCGCCTCGTGAACGTGCTAAAACTCCGTTGTTCTTGCCTGAGTCGAAGACGCCTCCGGCTTCTCATGCTGATGCGGGTCGGGTTGATGAGTTGTCTTGTGTACCTCGTTCTGTTCGTGGTCTGGTGAAGGACGAGCCGATGGATCTTGGGGAGGCGTTGAGTCAGGCGCTCCCCAAAACGCCTCGACGATCTGACACTCAAGGTCGACGAGTTACCGAGTCGCCTTATCCACCTCGTCCTACCCAAAGTCCACTGAAAGACGTACCGATGGATCTTGGGGAGCCATTGAGTCAGGCGCTCCCCAAAACTCCTCGACGTTCGGATACTCAAGGTCGTTCTTCGGTGCCCTATCCATTTCGCGTTACCCGTAGTCCAGTGAAGAATGAGGAGGGGATGAAGCTTGGGGAGGCGTTGAGTCAGGCGCTCCCCAAAACGCCTCGACGTTCCGACCCTCAAGTTCGACGAGTTGCTTCTACGCCATACCCACCCCGTCCTACCCAAAGTCCACTGAAAGACGTACCGATGGATCTTGGGGAGCCATTGAGTCAGGCGCTCCCCAAAACTCCTCGACGTTCGGATACTCAAGGTCGTTCTTCGGTGCCCTATCCATTTCGCTCTACCCGTAGTCCAGTGAAGAATGAGGCGATGGATCTTGGGGAGGCGTTTAGTCCCAGGAGGATGGGCGAGACGCCCCGCCCACCTCGGTCGACCCATAGTGCAGTGGGAAACGAGACGATGAAGCTTGGGGAGCCGTTTAGTCACGCGCTTCCTAAGACCCCCCGACGATCTGATCCTCAAGGTCGTCGAGTTGTTTCTACTCCGTATCCCCCTCGTCCGATTCATAGCTCAGGGAAGGACGATTTTAGTCCCAGGAGGATGGGTGAGCCTCCTTGCCCACCTCGTTCGTCCAATAGTCCGGGGAAGGACTTGGCAATGGTTCTTGGCGAGGCGTTTAGTCCGAAGAAAATGGGGGATAAAGGCAAGAAGAGGTTGTTGATGCCTGATAAGGATAGTGGTAAGATGAAGTTTTCGTCGCCTCGTCAATCGGCTGGAGGATCCACGTCCTCATCATCATCGTCCTCGTCTTCTTCGGCCGCATCGTCTGTGATGTCCATTGCTACATCGACCCAAACGAGTTCAATGGATTCCACACCGATGTCTTCCCGACCATCCACGCCCACACCATACAGTGCCCAACCTCTTCATTCGGAATACTCCGCTTCTGAGATCACCTCGCCCACGACTCAGCGCGTTTTGAATCGCACTTTCAACCCGACGCTCTCGCCGAAGGTTAAGATTGCGCCGTATGCGGAGATGATTATGCTGCAGTCGCAAAGTACGCCGAGGAAGACGAAGAAGAAGTTGGATGAGATGAAGAGGAAGATGATGTGATGTTTGTTTTGTTTTATGAACATTCGGGGTGCTTGACTCTATGGGTTGGTCGCTCGCTTGATGGGTTGGTTTTTCGTAAGTATACACCTTATAATCTTCTACTTCTCCTTGCTTCGTTTTGTGCTGGTTACGACCGTTATGCTCTATGCTCTATGATTT
Organism: Pleurotus citrinopileatus; assembly: GCA_017312325.1. Taxonomy (NCBI): domain Eukaryota; kingdom Fungi; phylum Basidiomycota; class Agaricomycetes; order Agaricales; family Pleurotaceae; genus Pleurotus; species Pleurotus citrinopileatus. The sequence goes on from BHFW01000036.1 coordinate 4,678,298, forward strand.
ATGCATTCTCTTCCCTTTTCTGTATCACTCCTTACCATGTTCCATATGCCTTCATGTTCTTGATCTATCCCTCTATGCGTCGTGGCAATTGTATCGTATCTTCCGTCGTTCTTTTACATATACATCTATACTTCCAAGTCAAGTCGTGAACCTGAGGATTTGGGGAAGGGGACTGACGCTCGCGGAGTTCCGACGGTCCTTTTTCGGGGTCTTTTTTGGGTGGTTTGCTGGGTTCGCTTCTCCCACTTTCTAACATCGCACATATTCGTGCTGGCGCGTTGATTCTGTAGGCTTGGTGTCCGTCTACAGTGCAATGTGCGCCTCAAACACATCGCACAGATCGCATCGTGCTCAAATTCCTTTCTAACTGGCCTAAGGGCCTTTGGATGGGTGATGTCGATTTAGCTGCCTGTCGTTTGTAGGATCCTTGGAGTGTTGCTGGTACGTCACTTGTTCAGCCGTTGGCTGCTGTTTCTTCGACGGGAGAGTCAATCAACTCAGTCTATACGGAAAACTTGGGAAGGGATGCTTGCTAGCCTTGCCTCGAGCACTCGGTTTCGCTTTCCTCGCTACGCTCACTCCTTCCTTCCTTCCTTCTTCTGTCCGTCACAAGTTCTGCGAATCTCATTTCTTTTTCAGAGTCTATCCATGCAATCGTAACATCGCTTTTGCTCTACAGGCTGCATCCTTCAAGGGTATCGCCGTTGGGTTCATAGGCTCGGCCATCCGGATTGCTTATCGTGCTGACTTTAGCGGTTGGTGGTAGGATTGGAGATGGGGTGTTCAGGATAGTAGATACCGGATCTGGTATGCGCGTTTCGGAGTGAGAGTGCAGAGGTCCGTCTCATCTTTCGCCATCCATCGATGATGCAGCCCTCATTTTCTTGCAGCCCATTAGCGTCGGTCACTTTCAAGACCGTTCTAAGCGACGCATGCATATGAAGATGAAGCACACACACGATTCCGCTCCAACCTACCCACCGCCCTGCGAACCAGCGCCTCTCGTTCACGCCCTCTATAGTACTGAAATCACCTCCGGATGAATCACTACCTTCGCCATCGTCCCATGCCCTGTCATCCCTCTTTACTCTGGTGCTACTGCCCACTCGGTAGCTCCCCGTTCGCGCTCCCATTTTTTTACCCTCGAGCGAGTTTGACGAACGGCTTACAAACCCCTCTTCCTATGCCAATCGACACCCAAGCTATAATCGTCCCGAGTAATCTCTTTCTCGGTCAATGGTCCCTGCAAGGCAGGACCAAAAGTCGTATCACGGTCGCTATCATCAACCCTCGATACGTCAATATCGGCCACAAGAAACTCAATGCTCATTGTTTAGGTCCCGCTCGTGGTATACCACATCGCTCTAAACTATTCGAATATTCAAATATGGTAAACGTTCACTGTGGTCCGAAGATGTGGTGTGTGGTATATAAAGGATGTCGACCTCCGCTTGTGAGCTCCTCCCTTCTTCCCCAGTTTATTATTGTGTTTAAATCGTTCGCGAAAACCAGAAAACCCAAATTCCCTCCTCATCAACAGCTCATCACCGTCGGTTCACACCGTCCCTCTGAAGAAAACCACGATTATTGTCAATAAAAATGTCAAACTACAACAACAACCACAACGGCGGCAAGGTGGCTTCCCTACTTTCGAACGGCGTGGGTACTCCCGCCCCGAAGGATACATCGACCAGCAGCCAAACGCCCTCCCGTAAACCCGCGAGCTCGCCCCACAAATCCTACGGCGAAATTACACCCAGGGGCCGATCGAAGACCTCCATTTTTATGCCTTCCAGGAAGCAGGCTTCCTCGTCTCCTTATCCCCCTCCTTGCACCCGTCGATCTAGCCGAGCGTTGGAGGAAGCGATGGAGGTTAGAAGGAGTACCAGTCCCACTAGGACTTCAAGGCGGAGTCTACGTCGAGACCTTCTCAACGGTGACCTCCCCATCCCACGAAACTCACTCAACCCTCCCAGACTCCCACCTTCTCGCCAACCCCTCCGATCATCCTCGTACACGGAAGAGGAAATCACATCACCCGCGACGAACCGTCGGCTTAATCGTACTTTTAACCCGGTTGTTGATAGGCCCCGGACGAGGATGTTGGAGTTTGAAGAGATGGAGTTGGTTCAGGTTTCTTCGGGGAGTACGCCTGTGGGTATTAGGAAGTGGCTGGCTGGGGGTGTTGAGGGGTTGGGTGATTTTGTTGCTCGTAATTGAGGAGAAAGTTCGAGCTTTGAGATGATGGTGGTTCTTTTGTCCCTCCTCCTCCTCCTCCTCCTCCTCCTCCTCCTCTTATTCCTTGGTGTCCTCATCCTAGTCCTGCCCCTCGTTGTTGCTTCTCATCGTTCTCTGCAAGTTATTTTGTTCGGCTTTTGCCTTTCGATGTGACAGCGTCGCATACATCCACACTCCACCCTCTTTTGCCCCTTCTCTCCTCGTTCGCTTCTCCAGTTCCTACCTAGCCTAGAAGTTAGACCACATACCTTCTCCCCACATTTTCCACACGCTCCTTTATCTAGACTAGATACTCATCTGATTTATAATAAGTATCCCCGTAGCATTCCTCATTACCGCGCTTGCATCATCCCCCGCCTTCTTCCTTTCTCTCTTCCTTCCTCTTTCTCTCTCTTCTGTCTTGTATCTCGTATCTCACTAATTCGATATATAATAAGCCTTCTTCGCACATCTCTATCGCTCCGCAGGGGTAGGTGTAAACGCCCCCACCCGCATACGTATGCACTAGTACGTCTTTGATATATATTACAAGGTACATTGTCGTCGACCGCGATGAATGAACGAGTGATTGGGATTGGATTATACATAAATGGGCATAAGTCAAGCATAAGTACGAGGGAGGGGTGAATAGACGTGAATGAAATAAATGTATAAAATACGTGGAGAGTGTGTCAGCGGCTATCGATATAATGTTCATTCAACGTCAAGACGTCAATCGCACAACGTACATTCCAACCCGTTCATCCCTTCACTCGACGAACCTTTCCACATCATCCCTGAATAACACGATAACACGATAACCCTACAATCCTACCCGACAACCCCGATCCGAAACACCCCAGAGATTGACTCTGTTCCTTGGGCTTCACTTCATGCTCACACCCGCAGCCGAGCCCATCCCCGTACACCACCGCCAGACCGGGTATTCCACCCTACTTCCAACAAAGCCAGAAGTCAACCCGGGGGAGGGTTTCAGCAAACCCTACCCTTCGAATAGAGGTTAGTGAGGCCTTGAGGATGGAGTGGTGGAAGGATGGAGGAGCCGGAGGGTACATGTATATCGGAGGTCGTTGAGGTATAGACTGTAGAGTACATGAGTGAGATTGTAGAAACGAGAGAAAAAGGAAGGTTTCGTCAGTGTTTTGGGATGTTGGTCGATACGGGGTGTTAGTGGCTAGGTTGGAGGGTTGGAGGGTTGGAGGGTTGGAAGGGGGAGCTGCTGAGTTCTAGAGAAGGGCGGGCATCCAGGATCACGACTTTCTTTGATGCGTGCTATTGTCGGGAATTCGGGGGGAGCCATACTGCTATAGGGATGTTTCGTCAATCGGAGAGTTTTGGTGCGTAAAGCGGTAGCTTGATGCGCGGCTTGAGCTTGAAGCTTGAGCAACAATGAAGAAAATGGAAGCGCATACTAGTGACTCTTTGGCCTTTCGACAAGATGATACTCTCCCAGATGCATTGTCCGAACCTTCCTCCTCCTCCTTTGGTGCCGCCCCCCGAAAAGACTGGATCGTCCACTATCTCCAGCCCTCGAAGCGCCCGGGTTGTCTTGAAGTTCTAAAGGGCCGAATCTTCGTGAGAGCCACAGTCATGTTTTGCGTGTGAAGACCAAGTTCATCGTCTGTCCAGTACAAGTCAGTATCCGACACCATCAGCCCAAGAGGTATCGCCTCCCTCACTCCGCTCCTCCCAAAACCTCTTAACCGGAGAATATTCCGCGCCAAAGACCAATGCGTCGAGAGATGGTGCCGGATACGCATAGAGCTGAGTTTGCATCGAATGTGGCGGTATTAATGGAAAGATGCCGAGGGACAATGATTCCCTGTATCCTCTTTTAGGACAAGCGAAACGATAGCAAATCCGCTGGTGACTCGACATAGAATGCGATCGCGTTGAGTATTTCGGTAGGTTAACATGTGAGATGGGGAGGATAGATTGATGAAAGCTTCGACAATGTTGATAAGATGCGAAGGGAGTTTATGTTCTTCTGGCGATGACTTGGATTGACACCCGGCGATGCGCGGTGATGGGGTGAAGGGGTCTGTTTGATCGTAGGAGAATATATGGGTGAGAATGCTTTACAGATGCAAGGTATGGGTGGATTTCCGTTAGGGGTATGTAGCGGCGGTGGGCACCTTGGCTGTGGAGGATATGGTGGGCATTGGGGGAAACGCGGTTCACAGCGACCGTGCCCGAAACTCGGTTCCAAACTCAGATTTTCTGCTCCTGCGACGCCTCAATTGGTAAGCTACTGCATTTCTTGTGCATACGATCGATGAAAATAGGGCGAACTGACGGTAAGGAAAGGAAAGAGCCCCCTCCCGAATCGTTCTGGTGAAGAGAAAGTCGATCTGTGTCCACTTGGCGCCCAATCATTCGTTACCTTTGCACCAACGCGGGCACAGCATGCACCATGCATCACCTCTTACTCGGGAGTGCCTTGTTCAAGGGTGCATTATATGCCGCACTCTTGGGCTGCCAATTGAGCAAACAGCGCCCCCTGGCTTCAATAATGCGCCCAAAGGCAAACAAACTACGAAGACAAAGAAATCATTCTTCTACACCTCGCCCAACTTGATCGTGTTTACTGTCCATGACCGCAGCCCTTTATTTATGCATCTATCCCTTGGTGAGTCCAGACAAACAGCCTTACGCGCCGTTTGAATCGTCTTTGACCTAAATGACCGGGTGACCGCAGCTATCGACTCCGAATCAGTGGCTCTTGGTTCCCTAGGAATCGTATGTCGCATTACTCGATCGGACGTCGCACATACCTTGGCGATATTCAAACAATCAAGCTGGTGGCTCAAGACGCTGAGGATCGCAGCAGTATATAATCCCTACCATGTTTGTGGGACTTCTCTTGCATCCATGACATCGTCCTCTCTGTCCTCGTTTCAATCAAACAGATCACCGTTCTGAATCTCTTCTCATCGACGTCATCGAGCTGCTATGTCTTTCTCGTATCCGGGACGCCCGACTACTCCCACCTCGAAGCGCATCGAAAACCACGAAGGGAGCACGCCGATCAGTTCTCCCAGTTCATATCGTCCAATAACACCTCGACGCCGACAGAAGGCATCGTTATTCATGCCTCCCCCTTCTCGGAAACATGCTTCAGCACCTTACCCATCTCCTTCCTCTCGCCCAAACAGCAAAAACTTGAATGAAGCGGTGGAATGCCGAAAGGGAAGGGATGTCACGAGCATCGCCAGGATGAGAATACCATCAGAGTCCGTCAACGCTGATAATCCAGGTGGGAGCACCTCGCCGTCTTGTACCCACTCCCTTCAACCTCTCCGTTCGTCGTACGCCGAGTCCGAAATTATATCCCCCACGACGAACCTTCCATTGGACCGCACTTTCAACCCGACTGTCGAGAGGGCGAGTACGCGTATTTTGGGATACGCCGAGATGCAGCTTCTTCAAGGTTCTACCCCCCGCGCGCCGCAGTCGGCGAAGAAAAGGTTGGTTGGAACTATGAAAGGGTTGACAAAGCTTGAAGCTGGGAATTTAAAAGCTAGAAAGACTACGAGGAAGAATAAGGCGCTGTGAGCTGGGTATTTCGATGTTCTCCCTCCCCAATCTCCTTCACTTCATCATGTATTATGCTATGTAATCCTGAACCTAATCAATGAATCTTTCATGTACATTATGAGCTACTTGTACCGGACATTTACTAAACACAAGAGCGCCCGTTGCCAGCGTGTCTAGTTTTTTTCATGTTTCGAAATCGAACCTTGACATAGACATAGACACTCCTCCTGGTCTCCCCAACTCCCAACTCCCATCCCATCCGTCATCGATATCCCAGATCGTCATGTTTAATTCCTTTTTGTCGAGCACTCAGTCCTCAGTGCTCAGGATCCGCAAGGCTGGCCGTCGGGCATGCAGACGACGTTGAAACTAACTAACTTACTAACCCACTAGTAGACAGCCTCTACCTGTGATGAACAAACCAACCCCGAGCTAGCGTACTATACTTATAGTAAGTCGGTCCCCCGAATCACTCAGTGTTCGTGGTCAGAGCCCGGGTCCCACTGTGACTCCATGACTCCCACATCATCATTATTCATCCTGTCAAGCCAACTCACGCAGCACACTTCGCTACGCCTCATTTCAACTAGTGTTCTCGTCAATTGTCATCCCGGGGAGCTAGAATGCTTGATGGGCTATCCTTTGAAGAGTATAGCGTCTGGTGAACGCTAGCTCGGTAGATGACTATAAAGCATAACGGAAGTTCAGGCAAGTCTTCCTTCAACTCCCCATCTTTCCTCAGTAGAGCTTCAGTACGTTTCTTTTTCCTTCCTTCTCTTCTTCCACCCAATCTCTCGCTTTCTTTCCTTGTATTCTCTCTCTCTCTCTCTACCCTTCGCGTTATTCATGCCTTGATTATCTTCAGGACGAGATCTACCGACGAGACTATATTATCATGCGCGTTGCAACTTTCATCGTATTCGCCATCTTCGCTACTGTCTTCGCCGTCGCTGCTCCTTCGGAGGATGCCACCGATGCCCAGGATGCCGCCGACAGGAGGCACCGTCACCATGGACACGGTCACCGCCACGGACATCGTCACTAGATGCCGTTCACCCCCGCAACCCCACAACCTCACACCCCCACACCCCTAGGCGAGTCTTATCATTGCGTACTTCCGTAACGGAATTGGGATGCGAAGCTAACCTCATGACCATGACCTGCGTTATTCAGAATAACTTGTCCCCCACTCCACTCCCCGCCCCGCCCCGCCCCGGATTTTTCTTTCTTTGAACCTGAGTAAATGATTATTTATTAATCCGTGCTTGCGCTGTCGATCATTTAACCTCGCGATGTTGGTCGTCGTCGTACCCCTCACTAGTTCCTATATGTACACGCTGTACTGTACTCTGAGCATTTGTCTGATGTATGTTCAGTTCATCCTGTTCATTCCTATGTACGTCGCCGAGCTCGAGAGTGACAAGATAAAAGTAAAAGCCGTCCGTATGGTCGAATGAGTACCTGAAGCGAGCAGATATCGTTCAGACATAGTTCGTCTTCATCAGTAGAATTACCAAGCTCTTGCTTATCACCGGTATTCGTCTTCTTGATGTTCAGGATGACGGCGTCGAACCATCCCGTCTATCTTCCCCCTCCCGCATTGCGGCCATTTCGAAATCATTCTGACAGAGTATCTTTCTTCAAGGTCGGAGTGCTATCGTGGAAGCGTCTTGTGGGATTTTCAGAGACTGATAAAAATGAGATGGGATTTGGTAGGTGGGACGCACCCTGAGTTTCACTGATAGGCATCCTTGCGAGTAAGCATATCACCCTTGGACTCACTAGTGCGCACCTTCTTACGCCCTTCGATACGTTTGATCATCCTCCGAGCCAAAGGGTATGAGCCGTACCTGGGGAAGAGGTAATGGGAGGCGATGAGGTTTACACGTTACAGTAGATGTGTTATCTTGCCTAGGTGAATGTGTCGTCGGGCGGCTGCTTGCATACAGTTGAAAGTAAGATAAGCTGAGGAGATGCTAGTCACAAATTTCGAGGCGCCGAACTACTGTTTTGAGAATCGAGGTCCCGTGAGTAAGGGTGACCTAGACACTATCGGACGGCGCGACAAGGGGGCTTTTGGTAGTGGCGGTAAGGCGAAATTCTTGACGTTACTTTTAGGGAGAGCACGTTGAGTTGACGGGAACAAGTGCGAAAGCGGAAGGATACATACAAAACTGAAGAACCGCGGAGAGCAACCAAAAGGAGTCTACGGAGGGAAGTCCGGGTAAGTCAATCTTCGGGGATGGGGGAATAGAGCTCCTTGATAACGAGGTCAATCATGCTGAGGTTCTTCCGGGAGGGTGACGCCGTTCCGCGCAGAGAATGCAAACCTCTGCCGTTTACCACCACAGAGGCGTCAAGCCCTGGCTTCTTCAGGATTCACCAGCTTCACAGTCGGATCGTATCCAGATCCAGTTGGCCGAAGCGCGAAAAGAAATTCACCACAAGGGTGCAGACCGACGTAGTTGAATCGAGCACTGTCGACGATGCCGGCGCCTACGAAGCACAGCACTCACGTACCCGAAGTGGTGGCAGTGATAGGCGTGAATAGTCTTGAAATATGTCCATTAGATATTGATTTACAATGATACAGCAACCTAGGGGGCTTGGTTCGTTCACTCTACGGATATAGTGCCATCAATTAGGTAGAAAGCACCATTAATTGCCTATGAAATAGGCGTTAGCGAATTCGTGAGACGAGCCAGAACAAGCGACGTACCTCTCTCCGCGCAATGATACGTGCATCTCCGTCAACTAGCAGGCGCCTCCACGCCGGAGCATCGGCATCAGCATCGGGATCCACAGTAAGGGTAATCGTCTTGCGGTGAAGAAGGGTACTGTACGTTTTCGCTTCGAGGGTTTCCGGAGAGTCCTAAAGGCCGGCAATAGGGAATTAAGGAAACTTGGTACAAAGGACCAACGTGAAAACGTACCGCTATCATATGCGCAGAAACCCATTTCTCAACATTTCGCTTCGAAATGTTATCAAACTCCTCCTCCGATATAGCAACATCACCGACAGTTTCGGGACCTTGGTGTCTACAAACGCAGTGATCAGAATCTGGGGGAAAATAGGAACCGACTGTGAGCAACTCACGGTTTCTTGTTCAAAGCCATTACAGCTTTGTTCGTTGGTACGAGTAGCGTAGTCTTGATCGAAGCATCGGAGAGCATTGTACTCATCTCGAGCTCTCGGGCATAAGAATAAAATATCGACGCCGAAGGTTCGATGGTCAGCAAGTCGGCCAGCGTTGGCTGGAATGTGGTCTGAGGTTCGTATACTGGTTCTGATGGGCCTGTCATTACTTGTTGGTCGCTGATGGAGGCGAGGGAGGTGGATACGAAAGGGAAGATGAGGACTGCGAGGGTTTGGAGCTTCATGGTGGTGAGAGACAGGCGAGGCTCTAATTGGCGGGCTGCGGGAGCGTCACGTCACGTGGGTCAGGAGTCAGGAGGACCATTTCCGACGGAGGCTCATCAGGAAAAGGGCGAGACGATGGTAGCCGTGGGACTATCTCGACCATAACCACCAGTGCTACACCTGCTCTATAGCGTCGAGAATAATGGCGCGATGCCATGGTGATCTTTTATACCACCACCCGTAATCACTCACAGAGGTGGTGCTGGCTTGATTTGCGCTGGTGCGCGGGGAGTGAGGAAGCCTTGCCAAATCTCCCAAGTTCAAATTAGGTCAGTAATCAAACACCTGAGACAGCGAATCCAAACATGCAAGTATTTTCTGCCAATTGTTCATTGTGTTAGGGGGGTACATCAATAGAATGAGTTTGATTCAATGTTAAAGCAGGACACCTCAAGGAAACTGCAAAGATCAATTCCAAATTGCCTACTTAGTCATCACACAGCTACTGATTCTGCCTCTACACCATTGATTAATTTGCATTCATTTTGTATGGGCATATTTTAGTACACCCCATATATTGGAACCTGCATTGCTACATTTGACCACTAATTATACTTCAATAGGAATAAACTATAGTTGATTACAATGCCTGTACTTTCCATCCATCAGTCACCCACAAGTGCTCAGACTCATTAACAATCCTGAATATAAATAGGTAGCTGGTCTAACAAAGTACTGGTGACCTTGGTTTTCCTTAGATGATGGAACCTGTATGTGGTTGGTGTCATTAAGAGTAGAATTGATCAAGGCATTCAGTCACCTGACCAGTGCAGCTGCAATGACCCCATGATTTACTCTTGGCAATATCAGGGGCCACAATTCGATTGACTACAAATTGTTGTTGCAGACCATTCTCACTGGAAGGTTACTGTGTAATGTGCCTGTTCATGTATTACATTGGTTGAATTTAATCTATATATGTTGGGCCCAAAGCCCATTCCTGAAGCTCATCTGAGGTATGGTTGTCTTCGGTGTCAGACTCCTCCACTTCCTCCTCAGCATCTTGGGGCCTAGCTTTGTCCATGAACCTCTTCATATCATTGTAAATATGTGTAGTAGTATATGCGTGTAATTAGTGCGAGGTGACTGTGTCCGTCAGTCAAATGGTTAACCCCTGAGTGATGAGATGAGGGAGTATTAAATGTCCGGGGTGATAGGGGTTGTTTAGGAGTGTTGCAACAAGTCGTGGAGGGCGAGGACAAGACCCAAGGGGTTGGGAAAGAGTTGAGAAGAAAGAGGGAGCATGTGGAAATGAGGATATAAAGGCTCAACTACTCTAGAAGTATGCGGAAGAACAATAAGCGGACACAATGAATGGAATATAGATGGAGATGACGGCAACAATGGACGAGGTAGACGAGAAGTACCCCTATTTCGGACTACTTCGGACTTGCTCAGAGTTTTGGCCCATTTGTTAGTCATTTGTTCTTACTCACTCCTTTGTTCTTGGGCTCGGCCTGGCTACCTCATGTCCAGTACTTACCTTGGCCTTGCCTCACCTATACCATGTGTTACATAGTATGTATAGGCCTTAGATTAGATAGCTATTCCTTAGCTCAAATATTAAAGTCGCTTTCTATTCTCCCTCTCAGTTGCCGGCCTCATCCTCTGTCCTCTCCCTCTTGTTTGACCACTCTCATGCTTTGGTCCAGTCCCAACCAGTCCATTCCCACACTTCAGCCCCTTTGGGTCTGTTGCCCTTTGTCTCATGGTCCAAATACAGACTCCAGACAAATTGGAAGGCACAGCACTGCTCCTCAGTCACTGAAGGGAGTCTCTGCTCTCCTTTCTTGTGCCCCTATTCCAGATCTGAGCGGCTCCGGAGATAGTCTGTAACAGCAGATACCTGTACTAGAGGTGCATCCATGGCAACCCCTAGAAGGAGCAGCAGAAAATGAGGTTGCTAAGGAAACACTGGTTAAGTGAGTAGAAGGTCTCTTTTTCATTTGTTGAATACCAGATACCAATGATGTAGCTGGATGCTAACATTAGATGTTTTGTGGAGTGCCATGAAATTAGAGTGCCTTGTTCCCAGTGTTTTCCAGGATAAGAATCCAATGAATGCTCCCGAATGGTGTACTATGGCTTATTTGTAGGATGGGACACATTGATTCTAGACCAGACTGAAGAGGATCAGATGGATAAATTGCTGAGAAGCAGAGATTTCATGGGTGATGGCTTGTGATCTTGATTGATTAAAGACTGAGGAAAAACAGCATGGCAACATGGGAGACAAGAAGCTCAGGAGGGCACACCAGGCAGTGGAAGAAGCATGGTTATTCAAAGGCAGTTATTTACGTTTAGATTAACAGATATAGCAGCGGAACCATGAATGCAAAAGTTACATGAAGATAGTACAAGGACAGTGGGTAGATAAGAGTACTGTGAGTGAGGAGAGTGTAATAATTCCAAGGAAGCTAGCCATTCATAATCCAAGCAAGGGAGCGGGGAGCTGTCAACAGATAAAGACAGCACAAAACAAGATATTTGTGAAGATTAGTCATCAGGCCCTAGGGATGCAGATGAAAGCATGAGCAAGGGTTTCATTGATATGAGGAGAAGGGGTCAAGATTTACCGAATAGACCTGCACGGGGGGCGGGAGACTGGGGAGCCGGTGACGACGGTGCCGCAGTGGGCGGAGCAAAATGGGGGTTAGCTATAACAAAGAGGTTGAGCGGTTGAGCGGGAAGACAGAAGGAGATCAAGAAAGCGAAACATACGTCGCCATTGAGCCCATGAGGGCATATTAGGTCGAGGCACCTCCATGGGGGGTGCGGCGGGGGAAGGTGCTGGCAAGGCCTTTGGTGTTTTCGGCGCTCGATCCTTCCGATCGGGTCGTTTGTGGACGACGCGCCAGCCTGGACGAGCTGACGAAGCCTCTTCAGGCGGCGGTGGTGGTGGCGCCTCTGCGGCTGGTTCCTCTGGTCCTTGGATCGCCTGGGAGATGAACGAAGAAAGTGGAGGTTAGGCCGCGCTGTGAACGAGGAGGGTATAGATACGTACCTTCGGATGCCAATCCGGGGCATACTCTCCCCCGCCTCCATGCTTGGATTTGACCGCCATAAGTTCAGCTATTTCACTGGAATGAGCGGATGAGTTGTGAGCGGTCCGGGGATAAAAGTATGATTGTGGGGCGTACAATTGGAGTGCCCGACGCTCATCTCGTAGCTTTCCAACCTCGTCTAACAGTATCCGTACCTCGGCCGCTAGCGCTTTGCTGAAATCGTTCAAGTATCTGTGAGAGGCGGAATCGAGCTGCTATTAGTGATGAATACAACAGATGAATGAAAGAAAAGGGCCTTACTTTGGAGGTGCGCCGTTGTAGTTCTTGGATGTCATTACTGTATAGGCTGCAGTGATGAGAAGGGACCAAGGAAGGTCGATGTCGACGACAATGGGCAAGTCGTCGAACATGAACATGAGAACATCAGAGAATGCCTCTCACGGTCATGTGTTATTTCTCACCTCGTGACAGGGAACGCGTGGTTCGAATACCAGAGCTCCCTTTCCTCCTCCCACCACAACCACTTAACCTATTCCTACCTTCCCCCATGCAATGTCATCGCTCACGACAACTACAAAATCCAACATACGAAAGCGTAAATCGGAACCACTACCTAAAGATACGTCGACTCCAAAGCTCAAATCTCGCAAAACCCTCGATGCCTTCTTCTCGCCAATCGCTACTATCAATATAATCACGCCGACTTCGAAAGGCGAAACATCTCGTATTCATCTGAATATTGAACAAACAGCTGTCTTGAAGATGGTTGTAGAAGAGGGAAAGAGTGTATTCTTTACCGGTTCTGCTGGTATGTCGCGCTCGATTCTGGCTGAAGATGATCTGGCTTGTTGACGACATTGGTGGGTAGGAACGGGGAAGTCGCTGCTACTCCGAGCTATTATCTCCAGTCTCAAGAAGAAACATGCCAAGCAACCTGACGTTATCTCAGTGACTGCCAGTACCGGGATGGCGGCATCTAACATCGGTGGTACGTGCCCATGCCTTAGACCTAGGTTTCGATCTTACCTTTGCTATCAAGGTATGACCATACACGCGTGGGGTGCAGTAGCTCCGAGTACGCAAAGCGTGGATACGCTGATCAGCTACATACGGAAATGCAAGCCTGCCTTGCAGCGTTGGAAGAAGACCAAGATTCTGATTATCGATGAAGGTGCGTATCGGTGTAACCCCCAAGTACTCAAATGCTGACCCATGTATACAGTATCGATGGTCGACGGACACCTCTTCCAACGACTCGCTGAAATCGCTGCCAAACTTCGCAGGACGACGGATAAGCCATTTGGGGGCATCCAGGTAAGTTTCAACCATTTACTCCTCCCCACGCCCATATTCACTCGACACCCCCGTGTTAGCTAGTCATCACGGGCGACTTCTTCCAACTCCCGCCCGTATCCAAGAACGGCGACCCACTATTCGCCTTCGAGAGCGACGCCTGGCAATCCTGTATTGGCGCCCAGAATACCGTGGTTTTGGACAAGGTATTCCGACAGAAGGATGCTAGTGAGTCCTCGCCTTCCTTACGCATCTGACTAAGTCCTAATCCTCTTACAGAGTTCGTCAAAGTGCTGAACCAGCTGAGAGAAGGGATCATCACGCCAGAAGCAACCCAGATGTTTACCTCCCTCTCTCGCTCCCTTCGCCCTCGAAATCCAAACTTGACCAACCTCATCTCCGCATCTCTTGCATCGTCATCGAGTTCGTCATCGTCAACTCCCCTTCTTCCGACACCCTTGCCAACTCCATCACCGACGCCAACACAGGCACTCACAACCATCGAGCCAACCGATCTCTTTCCCCTCCGCGCCGAAGTCGACAAAGCAAACGCCAATAGACTTCACGCCCTCCGTGCTCCCCTCCACACATTCCCTTCCCGAGACTCAGGTTCCGCGCCCCCAGATAGACGCGCGAACCTCCTCATGAGCATGATGGTCTCTGAGAAATTGGAATTGAAGGAGGGAGCGCAAGTTATGCTCGTTAAGAACATTGAGTCGGAAATTGGGCTGGTTAATGGGAGTGTTGGGAGGGTGGTTGGGTTCTACAAGGTTGGAGATGTGAGGAGTTTGAGGAAAGGTGGTGGGGATAAGGTTGTTGTGAGGTCGGTCATCGTTGGCGAGGATGGGAAGCCTGTCGTACCCAAGGACTCTGACAAAGAGAACGCCCCCGTCAAAGACGAATCCTCATCATCGTCATCGTCATCGAAGAAACCCAAATCCAAACAAGTCGACAACACACTCTACCCCCTTGTCACATTCCCAACTCACGACGGCGCAAACACCGAAACCCTCCTCCTCCTCCCCGACGAATTCCGAATCGAAGATAACGAAGGCACCCTCCTCGCCAGACGTCTCCAAATCCCATTAATCCTAGCCTGGGCGATGAGTATTCATAAATCCCAGGGTCAGACGATAGCGAAGGTGAGGGTGGATCTGGGGAGGGTTTTTGAGAAGGGGCAGAGTTATGTTGCGTTGAGTCGGGCGAGGGGGGTCGAGGGGTTGCAGGTTTTGAGGTTTGATCCGAAGAAGGTGGTTCCGCATCCGAAGGTTGTGAAGTGGTATAAGGAGTTGAAGGATGCGAAGGCGGGTGTTGATGTTGGCGCGTCAGCGGATGAGCCGAAAGATGATGAGAAGTGTGGTGGTAGTGCTAGGGAATGAGTTTCGTTTTTCTTTGATCCGAGCTCTCAAACAGGGTCTGCAGTATGTCATGACCCACCATACTTATACATAATGTATACAATAGTCCTCGTAAATCACGTAGCGAACATATCCTCGTATTTCGTGTTGAACGATACTACGCTTTGGCGCGAGCCACATGTATTGGCGGCGTACATGGGCGAAGTACGGAAACAGCAGATCCATCTATAAGTAGGCTATATAATATACATGATGCTTTGATGACAACGATTACGACAACGAGGAGCTTGAGAGGGCTGTAGGTAGCGGCGGAGCAGGGTCATTGGTATACAAGTAAGGAAGCGGAAGATCAAGGGTGTACGTATACAAGCAAGGGAGGATATGAAAGGATGGGCGGGGTAGGGCGAAGCCAGAGGAGGAAGATTCCAGACTGCGAATGATATAAGACGACAAGTCTCAAACTCGAAGGGAGAAGCGTACGAACCTCCACGCGCACGGCTAGCACTTGATGAAATTCCCAACAATCATACTCGGGATGCCCCACTTATCCCTCCGAATCGTAAACGAGAAACAACAATTGATAAACCCTTCTTCCATCGGAATTTCTTCTTCCTCTTCCTCTTTCTTCACAGCGCTGCCGCCACCATCGCCGTCAGCGTGGGCGTTCGCGGAGCTATTGCTCTTGGAGGTATTGGCAGCGTTGGCAGCTGCGCTTCCTTTTGCTGGCGTGGACATCGTAGTAGATGAGGTGTTGATGACGGGTTTGTATCTCAGGACGCAGGAGGTAAGAACGGCTTTTTGACTGGAATCAAATGCGACGTGGCCGTATTTCTGTACAAGAGGATGGGGACTGTAAGAAGGAAGGGGATAAGAGAATGAAGCAGCAGACGACATACCTCCCAATAATTAACAGCCGACTCTTCCGCGAACAACTCGTAAATACATAACCGACCCTAGAGAAAACATGCCATCAGCCTCACAGAACGACCCCGGCATATGTACTACCCAGACGATGAGGAGACTGTGGAAGGTGCACATACATCCCTCATCATATACCCATCGATACCGACGAGTTCAGCAAATTCTCTGTTTGCCTTGTAGATCTCTCCCGTTCGTCTCCAAAGACAAGCCGGAACACCCATAGCTGAGAAGACACGATCGTAGTCAAGGAGCATGCGTTCGAAGGCTTCTTCTATGAATACGAGGTCCTTGGGAAGGGGCTAGTAAGAGACGGGGTAATGGGGGAAGTAATAGGGCGTACAATGTCGCGGAGGGATTGGGCTACAGCCTGAGAGAATGTGACGTTGAGAGAGAGCGCGCCGGGAAGGAGGGAGATGATAGACGTACGCGGAACTTGGGCCTTAGGACTGACAGAGGTTGGAGGATTTGGGATTTGGATTCTTGGGAGACGCTACGACGCGTATAAGCAAGAAACCCCGGAAGTCGTTCGGACTGCTACGGACTCACTTTCTATCCATCCACCGCGACAGCCTCGCATAGCCCTTGACATAGTTATATGGCTTCAACAAACCCGCCTCATACTTCGTCCGGATAACCCTATTCAGCCTCTCATCCCTACTCCCTGATTCCTGATCAGCAGCCGTCAGCAAGAACTTCTCCGTTTTGGTGGCAGCAGGTAATATGGGCGAGGCATCATCATCAGATGGCTTTGCCCCATTTTCGCCGGTGGTGATTGTTCCATTATTAGCTAGACCGGTTGGTTCGGCAGATTGACCCGCAGGTAAATGAGCGTTAGAGGCGTCTGTTGAGGAGAGGGCCGCGGAAGAATTGGTTCCATTGGTGAACGATGCTGGTGCCATCAAGGAAGATGGGACCGTCGGAGGAGGGGTGAAGAAGGAGCGTTCATCGAGTGTTTCGAGGAAATCGCTGACAGAAGATAGTGTGAGTAAGAAGATATGTGGCTTGGTGGGAATAAGACGTACGTGAGGACGGAGAACTCGTTCCCTAAGGTCTCTGGTTGATAAAGGAAAGGCCCTGTCATTGGCCAGGCCGGGCTCGACGTGGTGACGGACGGCGCCGCGTATGCGCTCCCACCTGCGTGAGGTCAGCGTCGGCGACGACTACAGCGATCCCAATGCGCGACTGACCTGCGTATATCCGAGCAGCAGTATCCTGCTTTGGTTGAGGTGTAGTCTGCTTGTCGCCGCTCTTTGCTCTCTGCTCGTCGTGGCACAGATGTCCAATCTCCCGCTTGATGCTAACAAGGTCGTCAGATCTCTCCGTCAAGGTTTCCTCAAGCAATGAACGCACCATCGTTGGCAAGGCCTGCCTTCATCGCACGTCATATGGCTCCTGCGGCAATACAAGCACGCATGGTTCACTTTCCGCCTCCGAGCCTTCTTCTTCTTTCCTCCATCATCGTCGTCCTTGTGGCGCCCCGTAGTCGTGGACGCCGATACCGCAGGATCTGGTCCGCTCGTACTGAGATTCGACGTGGACGCAACAGAAGTGGTATGCCCATTCCCTAGTGCTGCTGCCGCCGCCGCCACCTGGCTGCTTTGTTGTTGGGCCGCCTCGGCATAGGTTGTGAATGTAGCCATGCAGACAATGTGATCGGTGGGTCTTAGGGATGATCAGGACGAGGGGAATGGGGGTTATGAAGTTGAGGAGGAGGAGAGCATTTGGTTTGGGCACGCGCGCTGACTATTTTACTCAGGGGCGCTTGATTGTGCCGGACCCCGATCACACCATGCGCACAACGACCGCAACGGTGATCTCACACTCGAGCTCCCCCTAAATTCTAATTATCCATCTGGTTTTTGACAACATTGGGTACTTGATTTTGATTGTCGCAGACATATATAACAAACAAGAAACTAAATCTAAATATGTACATCATCGAAGCGGGGATACCGTATACGCGCGAAATGTGAGGGATAAATAGATATTCTGTAGCCCAGCTCGAACCGTTGATAAACGAGGTAATATACAGGAACGGGTTACAGAGGTAAATCATTACAACCGCATATTATGAGACAGAAGTCTTTGACCACGGCGAAGACGAGAAAACTACATACGAAACGAAACGAAACGAAGGGAAGAGAACAAGTCAGAAGCGGGTACGAGGTGATATTTATCTAAGGAGCAACACCGATTTGACCATTCCAAGCACCCAGGCAATATAGCTGGTGACGCTCGCCGCCAAACCCTTGCTTGCCAGGCCTTTAACAGGCGGGCCGGAGATACTATGCCCATTGGCACCTTTGAGACTTGGGCTCGCTTTCGCAAGGTCATCGGGGTGGATATGGTCTCTAAACCACTGCATGATGCGAATCAAACGAGATGAGAGTTAGTCACAATCAAAAGACGCGAGAGGCGGATGCGAATCCACTAACCTTCACGAGGAATTTACCAGAGTCTTTCGGGTACCTTTGTTGAGTCTCGTAGTCGACGTAGGTGACACCGAAGCGAGTTCCATAACCGTCAGCCCTGACAAAGAACGAGGTCAGTTTTGCCGAGAAGCGCGAGAAGTTAGGCTGAGATAGCCATAAATAGAGCTCACCACTCAAAGTTATCCAAGAAACCTAACAAAGAAAGGTAAAAGGTCAACGTTCACTCCGATGTATCCTTCAACGAGAGCGAAAATTCAAAGCGGGACTCACTCCAAGGGAAATACGCTCTAACATCCACGCCGTCTTCATGGATGGCAGCCATCAGAGCAGCAGTCGTCCCACGGAAGTAGTTTACTCTCGGCGTATCCTTCAGCGCTTCCTTTAACGGCATGTTGTTCTCGCCTTTCACGGCGAAACCATTTTCGGTGACACTATAAAACAGGGCGAATCCCAAGAACACAGGGAATGAGTAATGCGTCCGAAGATTCAGCGGATGGCGCTCGATGAGGGAGGTGGAAGGGGCGAAGAAGGGGAACTGAAAAGGGATGGGAAAGACTGTTCATTTTACTCACAAGATGGGAGTCTTGTATCGCTTCATAGGTAGATAAACGACGTCAGGTCGGCTGAAAGTCCGATTAGCGGAAACATACCTTGTATAGATAGTTAAGCAGCTATAAAGAGATAGGACACCGTGATCAGCAATGCCACGCGCCCAAAGGACCGATAACTTACTTCGCGGAAACCTTGGGGGTCTGAAAATAGCACAAAGACGCGGTGAGTTCGTGGAATAGAGTGTCTATGACAGGAGAGAGAGCAACATACAATCTTGTAGCCAGGCGCACTCAGCTTGCACACCAAGCTGGGTACCATCGGGGCGGGTGAATGTATAATCAACTAAGCCTTGGAATTCGTCGTCTCCGCCAGCGCCTGCGAGGAACCAGACATACAATCAGTCTGCCAATACGTCGGGGGAGTGAAAGGAAGAACTCACGGGCAAGATTAGTAGTATAAGTATTCATGCCGTAGAAGTCGGACGAGCCCTTGACGACGGCCCATTCGGCGGGTGAAAAGTCCGGCATACGGTTTCCGAGGACGGTGCGCATGTATGGTGGGTAGTGTCCGAGGTAGATAGGGTCCTAAAGCATTGGGTTCAATAACCGTCTGTCAGCCCTTGATCATTGCGAGGAAAGCATAATCAAGACGTACGGCATACCAGCCTACATTTATACAGGAAGATGAGAAGGATTGGTTGTAAGTTTCACTATTGAAGTCGACGTGAAGTTACAGTAAAGAGAACCTACCGATAGCAAAATCTAGAGCGTGCTGGGCAGCAGCAACATCTAAGGAGGAGGACACGTAGGGTCAGTCAACTCCGAAACAGAGAGCCAGATGAGACGTACTTTCAGGGGAGTCGTCGTATGGCATCTCCCAATCACCATTCAGAGTAATGCCAATCTGTCCGCGTTGCGTCGACTTGAACTCTTCTCTGTACGCTTTAACAGCGTGAGCATGCGCCAAGATGATATTGTGTCCAACTCTGCGAAAGTCAGTCAGCGATCATGCCGAAAGACACGGAAGTGAGGCATCCAAATGGAGGAAGAAAAAGAACCCTTACATCCATGGCTCTGTAGAGGAGTCACCCTCGAGGGAACGTTGACGGTCGCTTGAACGACCAGGAGCGAAAACACCACGCCCGTACCCCAGGATGGAGACACACCATGGCTCGTTGATGGTTAACCTAGTGATTCAAAGGGATAAATGATAATCAGAAACCAGGTCATCGGGTCCGGAGCCACCCCTTCACACCCCCCTCTCCCGCATGATCAACGGAGAAACTCCTCGCAGGATCTACACCACGAGACGCGTGAAGGGATGCGAGGTGATGTGGGTGATGAGGGGGGCTTACCAATGTTTGACGCGATCTCCGAATGCTTCAAAACAGACCTGAATGCGAGTACCGGAGAATGTATAAGCGATACGCTCGGCGACGAGGTGGAGAGGGTGGGTAGATGTTGGGATGATGAGAAGGAAAGACGTACTTTGGCATAGCGAGTGTAATCCTTAACAATCTCATCCTTGTTCAACCATCCAAGGTAGCGATCGTGAAGGGCCTGAGGAAGATCCCAGTGATATAAGGTCTGCGAAATAAAGTGGTGTGGGGAAGCAATGCGAAGAAGAAATGCGTCAATGATATTCCGGAATATGAATGGGGATAATGTAACACGCACGACGAAGGGTGTGATCCCCTTGGCCAATAGCCCGTCGATGAAATCAGAGTAGTATTTTATACCCTCAGGGTTTACGGGGTCATTCCTACCACCCAAGGGAATAACGCGAGACCAGGAGATAGAGAAACGATATGCTTTGACTCCGTAGTCGGCGAGTAGCTGTTGATCCTCCTTCCACAGTCTATAGGAGTCGGTTGCGACGTCACCACTCCGTCCATCGAGAGTCTTGGTCGGAATCCTAGAGTAACTATCCCAAATAGACGGGCCCCGCCCACCGACGTTAGTTGAACCCTCGATTTGGAAAGCCGCTGGGATTTACACGTGAGCATGGTATTATAAAGGAGCACGGCGCGTTCCTCAAGAGAGGCCGTTTACCGCAGAGGCGGGGAAGGAGTGTCGAAAGTAAAGACAGAACGAAACTCACCAGTTGCGAATCCCCACAAGAAGTCTTTTGGTAATTTGCTGACAGGGGGAGCGGCCATGGTCGATTAGAATCTATACAGGTAGTAGGCACGGAAAGCCAGCAATACATCGTCGAGGTAATGGATGCGTTCTTAAACCAAGGACAAACTGCCGATATCGCTAGGTTCCTGTGGAATTTCAATTGTGTCATCCCCGAGAATTGTCCGCCGGTTACTGACGGATTCGGAGACTGATCCTGGACATGGATTGGGCTTGGGAGTCGTAGTTGCAGGTCCAAACCACGCCTGAAGCGACCGGATAAATGCACCGTGGGCACCGCATGGAAGAGCGGTCAAGCCAAAGAAATTCAGGCTTGCCCTGATTAGCTTGATTCATGGTCTAAGCCTGAAGACCGCGATGGAAAGTTGAGCAAGAGGTTGGTCCTGCGACGGAGCAATGTCGGCGGAATAACGTGAGGACCAAGTTTATTTTCCGGTTCCCGCAAAAGGTAATTCTCAGCCATCTCATTCTATATCTCCGTAAGCAACTGCACATACGAGACTGCCTCCTTATCATCATTCTCTTGCGCACCTCCACGACCACATCTCCAAGCAATGTCAGGGATAGCAATTCTCGGCGCTGGAATATTTGCTAAGGAAGGTAAGTATCTCGACTCGATCCTCCACCTCTCGAATCCCGATCCCGAATATTCACCTTTCCCTTGTCCTTTGTTTCTACAGCACACCTTCCGTCACTAGTAAAACTAGGCGACAGCGCACCTCAGTTGAAAGCGGTGTATTCACGGTCGGAAGGGAGCGCACAAGATTTCGCAGCCGCTGCTGCTAAAGCCCTCGATCTCAGCCCTGCTCCAACAGTCTATCACGACGGGGATCAATCCAAATCGCTCGACGTGCTGCTGTCACGTTCGGATATCGGAGCAGTCATAGTTGTCCTTCCAATCACCCTACAGCCGTCCGTGATTCTCAAGGCGCTAGCCGCCGGTAAGCACGTCCTGAGCGAGAAGCCTGTCGGTCCCGATACAGCTAGTGGCCTTGAACTGATTTCGACGTACAATTCGGAGTACAAACCCAAGGGCCTCCTTTGGCGAGTTGCGGAGAACTGGGAGGTCGAGCCGGCATATAGGGCAGCTGGGGACACCATTCGAGCTGGAAAGATTGGGAAGGTGGTCTTCTTCACCGCACGTGTTACCAATTACATCGACAAAGACTCCAAATGGTACAAGACGCCATGGAGGACCATTCCAGACGTGAGTTTTTCCTGCTATTCGATGGTTTCTCCGAGCCGAGTAACGACCATCAAAACCATCCTTCTAGTACCAAGGTGGCTTCCTGGTACGTTAGACTCTGCTTCCTTTTAGGCGATACAGTCTGATGGAATGGTGCTGATCAGCTGGACGGAGGTGTGGTACGTGACTTACATCTCGTTATCGTCCATGACCGACGTCCAACGCCCTTCTCCTAAACCCACAGCACACCATAGCAGCCCTACGAACCATGCTTCCCAAACCCCTCACGCACCTTTCCGGTTTCGCCGCCTTGAACAAAGACTACCTCGCTCCACACGACACCATCCACACCATAGTCAAAGCTGGTGATGACATCCATGGCTCCGCGTATCTGACATGGGCGTCCCCAACGAAATCGAAAGCGGTAGAGGACGGAATAACGATAACCGGCACAGATGGATGGTTGTCAACGGCTACCGTCTGGTCGGAGAATTCAGGCCCTTTCATCCGCATCACCGTTGCTTCAATCGTCCAGCATGAAGGCAAGCCTGACGAAGAGAAGGTAGAGGTTATCGAGACGCCAATGGAAGGCGTCAAATGCGAGTTGGAAGGCTTCTTTGCTGCTATTGGTGGGAAGGACGATGGGTTTGGCGATCCCCTAGCGGCGTTAGGGGACGTAGCGTTCATCCAGGCAGCGCTGAATAGCGATGGCACCCTGGTGGATCTCCAGAAGCTCGTCGCCGGGAAGTAGCATCATAACCCTCTCCGTATATCCATCTAGGTAGTCCCGATCCTAAGAATAGACTTGTAGCACCAAGCCATCACCGACTGGAAGCAAGGAATCCGGCACGAGCTTCGGGGAAGTATTCGCTGAGTTATGAGATGCAAGCCGGAGAAAGTAAATATAGATGTCGCGAGGTTTTTCCTAGTGCGCTTTCCAAGCCGGATACACTGACATAACTGAGGCTTAGGCACGGACGATGGTGCCTGCTGTGCGAGGGCTGGAGCCTAGACATAACGATCATTGCTTGTAGCCTGCACGAAGCACTGAGATCCCGGGGGAGGCGAGTTGCGCCTTACACAAGGAATTGGAGCCATCAATTTTCAGCGAAGTTTGTCCGTTAGTTGTGCTTTGCGAGTACGGTATATGGCGTTTGATTGTTGGGGTAACGGAGCATCCCACCCCGCCGTTGTAGCGACGACTTCCGAAAAGCGTGGACAAGTTTGTTGCTGCAGAGCTCAAGAGGTGCTGTCAATTTCGTCACCAATAAAAAGCAATGCATTCACCTGCTAGATATCTCCTAACAGGCAAAATACATCTCGCTTCGATGGAAAGTTTGGATCCACAACTGGGGGAGTCTCGAGGTGACTTACTGTCAGAGTAACGGACGATAACTTAAGGGGCTGCTTCCGGAAGAACACAGGCCGGTAACCTACCTGAGGGTTAATCCTTCTTGCCTCAAGGCATTTCGGCAATATCAAGTCTAATTCACGCCGCCTGAACGAGAAGCTCTTCTTCAATTGTCGCCCTTGAGGATAAAAGTACTCCCAGTTACAGTTATCTGTGAGGAATACTGGTTAATAGGCTCAGGAATCGGTCATATATCTTAACAGGTGACATTCTTACACGGGCACATCGGACCTCCCACTTCGTCGCTTCGCCGAAGGCCAGTCAGAGTTCATGCTTGGGAAATGGGGGTATTACCTGGGAGTGTAAGAACTGATGTCCCACTATTCGTATCATGATAAAGGGATGCTATTCTATGGTAGAGAGGGAAAAGAGGGTGCCGTAGATCGAATCGAGGAAGTTCAAGCGATGAACTGTGCAAGACGAACGGTCACTAGAAGGCAAGGTCTCCGTGAAGGAATTCATCGTTCGCCATATGAGATGCAGAGATTGAGGGGTGGTTGAAGGGCGTCGAGATGTCGAGCAGCAATTAGTTCAGAATCTTCAGGAGATATACTCGGTAAACAACAGAATTTGGGGAAGAGCTGGAGCACCCAACGAGCAGCACATTCTGAGTTCGCGACAGCGTCGTAGAGACTGAGGGAAAGTATTCATTCTGCATCGTAGAAGGTCTGTTGAGCCGTAATATCCCTGGAGAAGAGCGTCATCGACGAGATGTACTCAGGCGTTCGCGTTAGAGGTTCGAACCGAAAGAGGATATGGTGGCTGTGCTCGTAATTGGGCAGATATTAGCCGCCCACTTCACTTCCGCCATGTACGTCCTGACGAATACCTATAGGTTTCCAAGACCTTGAGTCGATGGACGTTTCAATCATCTGACTTCCAATGCGGGGACCTCGGCTCAATCTCTGCTCAGCCGTTTTCTAATACCCCCAATACCCAAACGCTTTCCAAAGGGCTCCCGGCCATGGGGATGTATCTTTTGACATGCGCGAGTATAGATCTAGGCTGTAACGCGTTCTGCCTCCGGCTGACACGAAAACCTCCGCTTCCGGATCACAGTGCCCTCCGTGCAAGCACGAAGTTCCTCGGAGGAACTAGGTGGCGTGCACTGTGTATCCTTTCTTGTTTTTAACATTTCTTCTGAGCTCGCTGGCAGGCTGGAACGGATCATCTGCGTACACCTGATCTATGTGATTACACAGGGCTGTAGCTGACGCCATCTAGGCTATTCAATCAAGTGCTGTCGATCACCACCTCGTCTTGAATGGCATCGTTTTGTGGCCAATTCAAGGCTAAATACACAGTGCGGTGGTCTTTCACTGAAAGGCAATATATTTGCGTTAACAATCCCGCAGATCATCCATGCTCAAGCCAAAGCGTGGACACCGTCCTTTCCAACAATTCGCCGGTATGTTGTCACCAACTGAAGTATGAACCCGCGCTCCGTCACCTCCAACGCATCGACCTCGGATATGCGTATGCGCTTTAAAGAGGGTTGACGTTGCCAGGCGACGGTGAATGGATTATTCGTATGTCGTAGAGCTTCTTTTGTCTATTTATTTATCCCTCATTTTCCCGTACTCATTCCACATACTGCCTCGAACCTGTGGCCATGGTACGGTGCCATGCCGTTCATCAGCCTTGAATTAGACACCCAAGTAAATTTGGTCATACGCCGAGGTTTTCACGGAAACTACTCCCATTTCGGAGTCTTGACCCTCGGGGGTCGATGTATGTTTAGATCTCCCGTGAGATCTACCGACTTTTCGACTGGGTATACATTCGTCATCCTCCTTAGCTGTTTGGTACGCTTAATTCATCTATGTTCGACCTCACTCGTCCTTATCGGTTGCTCGTAGCGTCGTCGACCTCCTGTCGCCTTGATGGATTTCGGCGGATCAAATAACTAGCTACCAGATGAATGGCCTCGAACAGTCACTCATATTACCCCGCAACAAGTAACTGCCCCCGCAGTAGGTACGTACCTCAGAGTCTCGATCTTAGTGGTGACGCGTGACGTGTTAGATCGAATCCTTATTTATCCCTGGCACCCACTGCGGGAGAGTGGATTCCTTTATCCGTCTCGTCTCTCCCAAGGTACCCTCTACGATTCGCCGATCCGCTCATCTACCCTTCGGAGAAACCGAGGGAAGAAGAATGCGGCTGCTTTTCTAGTTTGTGTGTACACTGGAACCATCGGAGACGACCCCTTGAGACATGGTGGACTTGTTGGGCGTCATCGTTTTGTGGATAAGAGTACCCCCGGATGATTTACCATCCGTCGTTGGAGTTTCCTGCCAACACTACTAGTCTTTCGTGCACACATACCGGTGAAGTCACTGATCTTCTAAGCCTCTGTTTAGTATCAATTGTACTTGTAGATGACTCGTTGCTGTTTAGCTTCCATGACCTCCAACCTTCAGTTGGCATAGACATGACCTAATCACCTCGATCGGAAGTTGCCTTTTCAGCCTGCTTTCTCCATCCAATCGATGAATACTGTTAACTCATACAATGTCTAAATGGTGACTTCAGCCCCGTTCGTTGAATATCTCCCCTTACAACTCATATCTTTGCTACCTAGAATACATACACGATGACCCCAATCTCGGAAGTCCTCTGTATCTCAGGCGACGACTCAGCTATCACACACGATTCTACACCTCCCTCATATGTCGCAGTCTCTACATCCTCCTATTGAATACGTAAGGAGCCTCACCGTTGTCGGCCGTCTCAGTAGGACGTCGGTAGTAAAAGGCAGCCAATACGCCAGGTCACTCATTACCAATACTATGAGTAGGATCATCTGTATCGTTCATGTACTATAGCTTCAACATACTCCGATAAACGACACGTCGTACGTGCATGAAACAGCTTAGAGGGGAAAATTACGGAAATTGCCTATGTATACATTCCCCTGACTCCTGAATTCACGTGGTGAATTGTTCCTGCCGCTTGCCAATTATAGCCTTGCTCTGAGTGCCTCGCCACCATGAAGCTCCAAACCCTCGCCGCTCTCATTCTCCCCTTCATTTCCTTCTCACTCGCCTCCGTCGACAACCAACAAGTAATGATGGGCGCAGACCTAATATGCGAACTTCAAGCCACAGTCAAACCCACGCTGGCTGACTTCTCGACGATCGAATCCTCAGCTTCTCTCTTTTACTCTTATGCCCGAGAGCTCGGGATGAGTACAATGTTCTCGGATGTCGCTATCCAGACTAAGCTCCTCGTACCAACGAACAAGGCCATTATGGCTTTGAACAAGAAACCGTAAGTTACTTCCAGTCGTTCGTGCATTTTTCTGATCTTCTGATCGCTTTGCAAGGTCCTGAAACTGTCGGTGATATTGCCATATCGGAGGAGGATTTCGATAATATTTCGAAGCGGAACGTTGAGAAATGGGTTTCCGCACATATCATCGCAGTACGATATTGCGTTATTCCTGTGAGCCAAACTTTCCTATTTCCCCATCCTCGGCTTTCAGGACTATACGGAAGTCCTCGAAGCCAGAACATATGACATTCTCCTTCATCGCAAGACGATTACTCTCACCCCAAGCCCCGATGCTGACCCCGAAGATCCTGAGTGGAGACGCTTGCGAGTTGATGGTGATACACATATCATTTCAAGAGGGGGGGTACGCCATCCGTCCTGGTCTGTCTAATGACCTCGCTGACTATCATATTTCAGGCCATCAATGTAGCTTCCCACCTCATTGACGATACTAAATCCGTAGACCAAATTCTAGGTCGTAGTTGTATTGTATCCCTAATGGATATTTTTGAGGCTGTTCGCATCTAACACTGCCATGATCTTGAGTGCTATATCCTGTATGGCTTGAGGCAACACTGCATGGTGGCGAATAATGGAGGCTCATTTGCACTGCACGGAACATGTTCATCCCCTTGTCCTTGTCCATCAAGCCAAACGAGCCGCGAACTCTGCTACGTCTATGGATATACCTGGCGGGAGGTCTGGCACTGGTGCCCCCAACATCGGAGTTTTCACCACTCATCTCCATGGCCGCTTGCTTGTTCTCAAGAATCCACTGGAATTGCGTGAGTATCCTTCGGACTTGTTACCTCTCAGCTCAACATGCTCTACCTACCAGAGACACAACGCTCTTGCCACCACCGCACCCATCCGGATGTGGAGCTCTCAGGATCGTTGGGGACGTATCAACCTCTTCACAAATCAAACCTACGACTTGAGTTTTGCTTCGACAATTAGGCAAATCTTCGCCTGGTCATATGCAAGTTGGTCCCCAGCCTAATGAGTTCGCACGGGGTCGTCATGACTGAACCGAGAGCTCAGAATGGAAGGGCTTTCTTTTGGCCTTACCATCCGAGAATGGATATGTCACCACACGCTTATATCAATACAAGGAGCATCGGCAAATTTCCCGCATCGTCGAAGCCCAAGAGTAAGCTGAGCAGTGGTTAGGGTTAGGGTTAGGGTTAGGGTTAGGGTTAGGGTTAGGGTTAGGGTTAGGGTTAGGGTTAGGGTTAGGGTTAGGGTTAGGGTTAGGGTTAGGTTAGGT